>OX465096.1:74519777-74567277 GCA_949987625.1 Chalcis sispes
TATGTGTGTGTGTGTGTGTGTGTGGGTGGGTGTGGGTGTGTCGAGGCGTCGCGCGCAACTACGACTACCGGCCGATCTATCTCTCCATCGACATAAATCATCGTAGCGATCATCGTTACAATCATCGGTCATCGCCGTCACCGTCGTCATCGTCATTGGTCATCGTCAACTTAGCTGCGATACTTTATTAACTTCTTTTTTTTTTTTTTTGTTTTTTTTTTTTTAATTTTTCAAACACGTTGAATGTCAAACGTACCGAGGAATACGAAAACGCGAGGAGATGAGGAATCGATGGGCGCGAACGGAGATAACCACACGCCGGCACAACGAACGGTGTTCGTAAAACGCCATTGTAATTTCACTTTTTAGATAAAAAGAACGACGAAAAATAATGAAAGATACACTTATTAATACGAAGCCTTTGTACATACATTAACATTGTGTGATAATGCCGTATCCGATCTTTAGCGAGGTACACAGTTCACCGGTGGAGTGAGGCTCTTTATTTTCGATCATAGCATACCTGTGATGTGTGAGATTGCGCGAAGGAGGGAATCAATGTGGGTATAGGCACTCGGTATATCGATATAACTTTCCGCAATAGGTTTAGCACGCGGAACTGGAAAAAGACGAGTTTTTTGCACGAGTCGAGCGAATAATGAAATACCTCCGATGGGTGACGAATTTTCACATCGAAAATTTTTAACGCGCTTTGAATTTTCATCCGATTAATTAGCTTTTGCCGCTTTGCTTCGCTTGTGATAACTTTGAGTGCTTTTTCGAAACGTTCAGTGGATTCGAATTGTATTTTTGAAAGGTCGAATAAGTTCAGCATGTTAACATTATTTACATTGTATGTATATAGTAGAAATTATAAATATTATATATACATGTTTTCTATGCTGACTTTGTTTAAAATGTTGTTAATATGTAAATGGTTGAAGATTTTCCGTAGTTTTGAAGGCGTTGAAGTGTAACATTTTTCTTGTGTAAAAATTGTAGAATCTCGCGATCTTATAAAATTTTCCAAAGGATTAACGGGATATACAGATTTTACATGAATTTAGCTGAATTTGTGTACAGTTTTTCAATTGTGTAGTTATTGTTATAAAATTTAAAGTTTTACATGTAAAACAAACAAAAAAAAAAAAAAAAAAAAAAGAATGATTATGAGCTTTTGCGAAAGCATAACTACTTATTCATTAATGTAAACTGTTGCACTATAGTAAAAATTTTTAAAATATTTTTCTTATTTTTGTAAAGATTTAATTATAATCGTTTCATTTTATACAGATAATTCGAATTATTTTAGACAATGTTTGCCTCGGTACCTTGTAAGTAAATTTTAATACTAAAAGAAAAAAAAAAAAAAAAAAAAACGAAAACAAGTTTTATAGTCGAAACGGTATCAAAAAGGATTATTTTAAAAAAAATTTGTTCAAACAGAGAATCAAAATACTTTCAGACTACAATTTTTACAAGATGTTAGCGGTTTATTTATCATCAATATATATAAATATATAAATATAAAAACAAATGAAAGTCAATAGCGTAAAGTATTTTTGGTTACATTAGTAAAATAATTGGAATATTTATTATAATGAAAACTTTAAAAACGTATACGTATAATGGTGCACTCGAAGATGACTAAACGATAAAAATACAAGTTAAACAATTACATTTGAGTTTCGATTTGATTGAAAGAATTAAAAAAAAAAAAAAAAACCACGACGTTAATCAACGCGACAAATTGGAAGAAGTGAAACGTCACCCATTTAGATATATCCCTTTTTAGACTCTTATTCATTTGTAGCGAGCACGAGAGAGAGGGGGAGCATGCAAAAGCGAGCGATGAGTGAATGCACGCGAGTGAAAACGACGAGACGAGACGTTTTTACATACAGGGTACTGCATCGTCGCCTTGGGGTAATTTACATTCCGATTTTTCTAGATGAAGAAACAATAAAAAAAAAAAAAATAAATAAATAAAATGAAGGAAAAAAAAAACATGCATATAAAAGGTAAACGTAAAAATAAAAAAGCGTAATCAGCAGCAAAAAAAAAATAAATAAATAAAAAAATAAAAAAAAAAAAAAAAAAAATAAAAAAAGAGTAAAATAAATAATGATGTTATGCCGACTTAAAGTGATGTGTGCATTTTTTATGTAATAATCGAGACGTCGAGGATACACACACTCGTTATTGTGATAATGCATCGCGAGACGCGGACGACTCTCGCCCAAGAGTTTAGGATATTTTTTCAAAGCACACGAGTCCGGGACGCGCGCACGCACGTGAAGAGGCCTCCGCGCAGGGAAAACGCTTCCGCCACTACGGCGCGCGCCGCCGAGGGTGAACGCGTATTTAAAACCGTTACCGTCGCCTTCAAATTGTGTGAACTTGAATTTTAACGATTTATGCATTATGATCGATAAAAAAAAAAAAAAATAAAAAAAAAAAAAAAAATAAAAAAAAAATAAAAAAAAAAAAAATAAAAAAAATAAAAAAAATGAAAGAAAAAAAATGATGGATGATTAATAAGAAGGAAAAACACACTTATTGTTGCATCATTCGTATATGGAGGTATAAAAGTAATAATCACGCGAGATGCGCTTCGGCATGTGAAAAAAAAAGAAAAAAAAAAAAGAAAAAAAAAACTGGCTTCAAGAGAGGTAAACTTGATGGACGACTCGGGACACGATAATGTATTATTGAAACTTATTTTGTTGCCGTTTTATTACTGGAGGGTGAACGGAAACGATGACCAAGCCATCGTTTCGCTTTGCGTTGCGAAAAATTTTATTTAACGCTTATAAGCAAGTGTTTTTAGGCAAGCTGAAAATTAATAACTTACCGAGATTAAATAAGGGAGCGGATATTACATAGGGGGAGGAGAATTACGAAAAAAATAAGAGGGAGAACTTTCTGTCTGGGCTACTTTAACAAGCCTCCTGCGATCCATTTGACTTATTCGTCGATCTTCGTTTGTACTCTCTATGCATTATGACAGACGATCATTTATTACATTATTGAAGATTATTATGGCTACATATATTATATAAATATATATTATATATTAATAGAAATTGAAATACTCGTAATAAAGAAATGCCGATGCTTTCTGTGAATCGGCCTTGCGATCAAGATAATTGACTTTTTATTATCCTTACCAAGTCGTTTTAAAAATGGTTAAAAAATTTTTTTTGTTCTAGATGTTTCAAATTGAGTAATAAACAATTTTTTTTTTTTTTTTTTTCTAAATAATTTCATCTTTTATTTATTAAACTTTATATTTACAATATAATTTTACATTAAAATATCGCCCCGTCATCAAGATTTTCCTCGTCATCCTCGTAGTTTTCTCCATTGTCAAAATAGTTATTAACATAATCTGTACCTTCATCCATCTCTTCGTCGATCTCTTCTTCTTCGTCTTCCACTTTTTCATCTACATCTTTTTCTTCCAATTCTTCATCATCTTTGTCATCCTCTTCTGCATCACTAAGTTGAGTTGTCTCTTTTTCTTCAAGTTCATTCAATTTTTTTTCAACGTCAACATCTTTTTGCTTTTTCCTTGCAGATTCTTTTGCTTTTTTGCTTTTCCTCTTTTTTACTTGTGGTTTAAGCTCTGCAGGCATCCTAGTCCAATCATACCTTGTCTCATATCGCTGCTTTATTGATAACAGGTCCTGGTACCGATCGGAATACCTTTCTATATCCTTTTTAATAACAATTGGTAGAACGTTGTTTAGAGATTCATGCATATATTCTGCAAATTCTTTCTTTAATTGTAGTAAGTACCTCATTTCATTAGTAATATTTGTCGGTAGCGCTTTATATTCCAATGGTGGATAACTCAATGGTGGTTGCAATATAGGTGGCATTATTTCAGTCTTTCCAAATCCCATTTGATCACCTCCAAGAGGTACCAATGGTTTTCCTCTTCCTCTACCGCGACCTGCCATAGTAACTGAAACAATTAATTTTCCATTTTTAATGAAAATACAATTTTCATTACCATTCTTAATAAATTAATGTATTTAATTTTTTGTAAAGATAACAAATGGCATTAAATAGCTTGTTAAAAAAAAATTTTCTTTATAATAAAAAAAAATCAAATTAATAAAGAAATAATAAATAGTGCTATAACGGTTGTATAAGAATATAAAACAAAAATATTGCATAGTAAAGGTTAGAATATTTATGTTTAAAAAAATTTACCAACATGAGACTCACTTTATGAAGTTTGTTTAACCAATTCTTTTTCTTCAATTTTTAGTACCTCCTCGAATTTAGCAATAAAGTTATCTTTATCATAGATAACTTTAATAACTAAAGAACATGAGGGACAAGTAGCTTCTTCTTCACCAGCGAGTAAGTCGGCTTTTGATATTTGAAATTGATCGCCACAAGGACACGGATAGTAATAAATCTCGTCGTCCTCGTCAAATTCAAAATCTTCGATTTCTACTTCGTCGTGATAAGTCGTCATAATTTATCATACATGTAACTTAATTTTCTTACACAGCACATGGAGATTGTTTTAACAATATTTAAGGTTATAAAAAATAATTTCTCACGTGATTTACTGATATATATATATTATCTTTCTATATTTAAAATAATTTGTTTAATAAACTTCATTTTCAAATTAAGTAACTTATTAATTAATTTTATAGAATATTGTGTTAATACACTATTTGCGTGCAAAATATAGTGACTAGTGAAAATTGCGCCCAAACCGCAGAGCCTCGGCAAAATGCCCTCGAAATGCTTACACACGTGCTGCACGTATGACGTCCACTTGCCCCGGCTTTTGACTGTCATATGACGAGCATATGCTTAGCAATATGCCCGCACACACGCTCATAGCTTGCGACACGCGTGTTGCAGTTTTGCGAGCATATTGACCAGCTGATGCGCGCATTTTGCCGGCAATTTGCCGATTTAAAATTTTTACCGCGCACGCGTGCCAGCATAATGCAGTTTCATTTTCTCAATAAATGGGAAAATTTAAATTAATTATTCATAATTAAAATTAATAATTTTTTATTTAAAATAATAAAAATATAAATTACATAATATAATACATAAAATACATAGATAAAAATATATATAAAACAATAAATATAATAAAAAATCTTGATTTTCAACGCGTTCCCCTGCTGCTATTCCTGGTACTACATTCCCTGTTCCTGGTCCTAGTACCGGTGCTCCTACTGCTTCTGTAAAATAAAAAAATATAATTAATTAAAATGATAATTATGTAATATAAAAAAAAATTTAAGTAAAATAGCTCATGCATTACCTTTAACAACAGAAATCCTATCAAATGCACACAGAAAGCTTGCTCATCAAATTTTTAATATGATTTCTTACAAGAATTTTTGTTCCAGTCTGTTCGGTAATTTTAGCAGTCATTTTCGCTATCTTAATATCAGATCTAAATAAAAATAAAGCATAGGGTTAATAAAAAAATTGTCAATGTTTAATTATTTTAATTAATGTACATTAAACTTACTGCAATTTTATACTTTCTGAACGTTTCGATTCAAGAGTTTTCCCATCCAATGAACTTGTTTGCAATTCTTTTAAAGCACGTTCTGCATCAGATTTTAATTTATAACCCATCGATAATTTATTGCCTTGATTTTTAGGATCTTTTTTAATGGAAATATTAGCATAGTGCAATCTGCCACATTTTGAAAAATTCTGTAAAAAGATAAAATTATCAAATACTTTTATTAATATTAGATTATATAATAGACAATTACTAAATATCACCTTTTTTAATTGTTTTTCTATAGTAGAAAAATTTTAATTTTTTACAAAGAGACTTCGTCTTCAACTTCGCTTTCCTTACTTTCATCTTTGACCTTGACTTTTTCTTCTACTTCTTTTTCTTTTGCTTTATCTTCAGAATTATTATTTTCTGACATATTTTTTTCTTCACGTGTTTTAGACGATGAAGAAATAAAACTGGCATCTGGTGCCTATTCTAAATACAAAGGCAAGTGTTTAAATTTTGTATAAGCCAGCCTGGCAAATGCTTTTCTTTCTTCTGATGTTTCAATAAATTCCACAAGAGCTACAAAAATAGTGTTTAATATAATGCTCAACTTTAGCTTTTATCTTTAAGTTATACCTGTTATTCCTGAAGGAGGTAAAACTACTCAACCAAGTTCTCCGTGTTTAATAAACAACTCCCTTATCTCTTGCATTTTTGTTTTTAATTCTTTCTTTTGTTTGTAACTGAAACCATTTAGAAACTAATGTTTTAACATTTGAATAATTCAATAATACTTACAATTTAAAACTATTACTATTCTTACCTTGTGCCAGTAAATCTTCTGGCATTGTTTTTGTTTTTGCTGGAAGAAGAGGCAGCATTCTACCTTCTTGAATAGATACATCAAGTTCAGAGTAAGCTTTAACTGCATGTTCTGGCATCAAAAAAGTTATCATACCAAATCCTCTTGGTTTTCTTGTAAGTTTATCAATTGGAAGATTAACTTCAGTTAAAGGACCTTAGATAAGATTCAAAAATGAAAAAATTAAAAAAATTATAAAAATTTAAAAATAAATAATAATTAAATGAAATTAACCATATTTTTCAAATAATTTTCTGATGTTATCTTCAGTTATTGTGTAAGCTAAATTTCTTAAAAATATTCTTCCAGATTTAGCTATACTTTCTTCATGTTTTAGAGCTTCTTCTTGTTGCTTCCACCTAAAATTCGAATTCTTAGGTTCTTCTTCATTTTCTTTCTTTACCATTTCTTCATATTTTATTACAGATAAACGTTCGCCATCTAAAATTAAAATAAATAATATTACTCTGCTCATTTTTAATTTTTAATTTATACAACTATATTAAATTTTGAGATAATTTACCTAAGAAACTTCTATTTTTATTAAGAGCTAATTTCATTTGTCTTTCAGTTTTAAATCCAATGTAAGCTATTCCTTTAATATTAGGTGGTACTTTTATTGATTTAGATTTTAACCCAATGAAAAATTTAACATCCTTTTTCTTGTGATTGCAACCAAGACCACGAATTTTAACAGTATAAAACTTTTTAGGTCCATATTTTTTATCTTCTTCAGAAACCTCTACTTTCAATCCTTGCGATTTCTTCTTTGATGCCTCCATATAATCTTTATCTGAAATATTTTTTTAGCTATAACTTCATCACTAGAATTAACTTCATTTTCCGATTCACTTTCTTCTTCATCGCTATTCTCATCTTTAACAAGGTTATCATTTTCTTTTATAGGTAGTGATGTATTGTTACTCTAAACTTTTGTATCCCCTTTACTATGACTTTCAACAAAATTCATTGAATAACGGATCATTCTTATGCTGCAAAAATTAAACGATATTAATTTCATTTTTTAAAACATAAAATTTATTTTAAGTTAAAGCACACTTATTCTAAAATTTCCTGGATTTTACTATTTGCTTCATCTTTATCAATAATATTTTTCTTTTTCTTTTCTTTTGATTTCTCGATTATATGTTCTTCTTTTCTAGATGTTTGCTTTTTGACAATTTTTTCTTCGTTATCTATTTCCTTAACAGATACCTTATCCTTTTTTGATTTTTCCTTTTTTTTACCTTCTTCTGGAATATAGTCTTTACTAACTATATGTGTATCTCATTAATTTTACTGTCAGGAGCATATTTACTCCAAGATTTTGGTTTTGAGACATCGCCTATAACATATTGTCAAAATAGAATAAAAAAAGTTACAAAAGCTAAATATTAACATTTATTTTACTTACCAAGTTCAGTACAATATTCTACACAGATTCTGCAAGTATCAACACAAGAATTATTAAAATAATTTAATGCCTCAGCGGCTTGCTGTTTAGTCTTAAATCCAATAAAACCAAATCCCCGAAATTTTCCATCTTGTGTATATTTAATTTGTACATCGGTAACTATACCTTTTTCACCAAAAAGTTCTTTGAGTTTATTAGCGGTAACCTACAAAATAAAATAAATAAATTAAAAACATATGTATAAATATTAATAAGTTAAACCAACATTTTTGGGTAGGTTAGGTTTTTGTTTTCTATTATTGACTCAAAATAATTTAATCTCAATTCAATCAGAATCTCGGATGCCATTTTAACACTCAATATGTATAACTATATGCATATACCATTTGCACATTATATTTACAAACAAAGATTTGAACTGCTGAATATACTATTTCTATTATACATTTGTAAATGAAAAATATTAACATAAATATTCAGAATAGTGAATTTTAATGTAGTGGCTAAAATAATAAATCTGTAAATTGAATCTAATAAAAGAAACGCAACATTAATAATTTATGGGAATTATACTAGAAAATTTGAATAAAACTTTACTATTAATGATACTAAACTTGAAATTTTACAAGCTTTTTTAACTAAAATACTAAATTAATATTTTTATCGATTAAAAATTATAATTATACCTTACTTTTTCCACTGCGATAATGTCTCCTGTAGATACGAAGCTGGATGGTCTTTGAGGTAATCTTCACAGCAGTTGACTAAAAATAAAATTAAATAATTAGAAAAATTAATTAAAAATTAAATGTATATTAGTCAGAAAAAAGAAAATAATGTTTAAACATAGAATAAAAAGAGAAATTAATTAAATTAGAAGAAAAGATAGAAAAATTAATTAAAAATTAAATGTATATTAAAATAAAGAATTGAATACACCAGGAAGCCGAGTAAGGTAGTGGCAGCTCCTCTTCAAGCCTCAGGTGGGCGAAGGCGAGGATCAAGGATGTAATTTCTGCAGGATCAAGCGTGTCTAGCCGTGCAGTCAAATCACCCACGCCGTATATGTCGCAATAAAGGAATACACATGTAGCCTTACTATTCAACACTTTATTCATATTTAAGTAATAAAAATACATTAATTCACTAACTAAATAAAGTTTATTAATTGTTTAAAAAGGACAAATGTAATAATTTTGCAGTTAATTATTTATTAAACAATAATTTCGAGAGATATCTCACTGCTGACGCACTAGTAGTCAAAGTTACAAGAACAATGGATTCGAAGAAACGTTTATCATAGTTAATAAACAAATGAAAATCGGTCGCTCTATATATAATTTTTGGCGCCTAATTCAAATTCAAAAAACAATTTATCGTTTATTCAATGTACTAATACTATTATCTATACAATTATTTACAGTTTTTATCAATGTTTAAATAAGTCTGTATTTTATACATACGTGATGTAAGAAAAATAAATATTTCATTAAAATCATTTATTAATTTCTACAAATTCATTTATTTCTCTATGCTTGTCTAAACAAAATCCTTAGACTTACTAATAACTACTGAATAAAATTTATTATTTTTAAATTTAAAAATTTCATGAAATATGTCCAGCTTATAATATTATTTATTATAATTTAGCATGATTTTAAATTCATTAACTATATGTATATTATTAGTGTTATAAATAAGAAAAAAAAAAAAAAAAAAGTTAAAATACTTGTTCTTTGCAATCATTTTAGTTACTTAAGACAATAAACAAAACTTAAAATTTAATTTCGAATAATAAGTTATTGTACGTAACCTAAGCTCTGTTGTAAATAAGAAAATTATAAATTAATAAAAAACGATGGTGGTTATATTTGAATTAACCAATTCAATAAAATATAATTGAATTGATATAATTTACATTTAAAATAATAAGCTTTAAAATTTTTTAAAATTTAAATTCTAAACCTGTTATATTTCCACTTCGTTTCACAAAAATTTTTTTTATTTAATATTAATATTCAAATCATATAACATTACTTTTCAATAAAAAAATGTACCTTGTACTGCTGATTTGTTTTGCTTGTTTCCCTGTAACTACCTTTACTTTTTGTAATTCATTTATCAAAAACAATCAACATTGTTTCGGGTGCCCATAATATCTATTTCATTCAAAAGTAATGTATATCGTAGTAATAATTCAAATGCATCAATTACATCATGTGTATTAAAGCCTTGACTATTTGGTAGTGTTAGATTAAAATCGACTTCAATCAAACAACCAAAAAATTCTTGGAGAGTGGCTGAAAAAAATAATTAAAAATTAGTGTATGTATAAACAATAGATGAATTAATAAAATTTAAATAAATACCATTTAAAGTATGCGATTTTGATATAAATATTTAAGGATTTAACAATCTTATTCAGTATCTATTAGCAAAATAATCACCCACGCTACACTGGGTAAAGCTCGATGTAGAGGATTATGATTTAATTTCCTTTATATCATTAGTAAAAGAAGTAATATGTTTTCCATATAAAATATTATCTAACATTGCTGTAGATAATAAGCTTTTATAATATTTTGATTTACTTTGTTTCTATATATACAAAGGTGCTTTCTTCAAAGTCTTTCTAGAAATAATATAAAAAAAAATTATATATTTTATAATAGAATAAAAATGTTAATAAATTATACGTGTTATTTTTTAAAAATTCAATGTATTTACATCAAAATAAAACTCAAAATATAAGATAAATAAAATCAACTCGAGACCAGCTCAAGATCTTTATAAAAATTTATAAATTTGTATATATTTTTGATTATCGCAAACTTCAGTATTTCTAAAATAATTAACATGTTATTTTAATAATACTAAAATATAAGAAAATATTTAATATAAGATGAACATTTACATTTTACCTAAAAAATTCATCCTTTTTGAATTAGGGTATAGCAACCATTGGAATAGTTTCACACTTTCTTAAATAGAATTGTTAAATATTTCACATGCCGAATTCGATACATGTGAATTTACTTTATCAAGTATCATCATTACTTGAAACAACTGTTACAGTCTATGTATTTAGTGATATGATATTACTAATTTTATATAAATTTTTATTTTTAATTTTATAAGTAGAATTTATTTTTGGATCTAATATTTTAATTTTCTTTAGATCTTCATTTCTAGGCATAATATTTTTTTTATTTACTTTTGCTTTTCAATTGTTGAATATATGCAGTTTGATATTACTATTAATTTTAAGATTATGTATAAGTTTTATTTGACTTTTTAATTAATTAAGATTGAGGAACTTTATTGGTTGAATCGAAATTTTGTACAGATGTCAATAAACCATGCCTAAAATAAATTTTTTTTTTTTTTAATATTAGTTTTCAAATCATATAATATTATTTTCCAATAAAAAAATGTACCTTGTACCGCTGATTTGTTTTCCTTATTTTCCTGTAATTAAATTTACTTTTTGTAATTCATTTATCCAAAACTCAACATTTTGCAGGTGCACACAATATCCATAATATCTAAAAGTGATGTATATCATATTATTAATTCAAAGAAATTCATTACATCAAGTAAATATTCAAAATTTTCATTTTCTGCTAAAATAGTTATATTTACATCAATAATTGAAAATAAAAATCATAAAATGTAAACAAAATTGAAATTTTTTAATAAAAAATCAACTATTTAATGTACCTGCATGAAGCTCCTTCAAAATTAGTGGTAATTTTAGAACTGTATAACCTTCCTAGTGTGGTTCTTTAAAGGTAACGGTGAAATTGTGTAAACACATTATGTATGCTCGAATCACTTCACAGTACAATCTTGCATTTGAATTCTACAAATTAAATGTTCAACATTAAAATATAAGTTAAAATAGCTTTCTATAATTATATTAAAAATGTATTTAATTATACCTACAATTGTGAACTTACAGCAGTACGATCTGACTCCAAGCTAGTTCCATTAGTTGCATTAACATTAGTCCCATCTCGAGGCTCATGTTCTTTTTCTCCTTTAAGTAGACCAATAAATTTATTAATAGCAGCGTCTGTCTGGAATGTAATATCTTTAGTAGCATAGTCCAAGTCAACATCTCTTGCAGACAAAATAACAATATCTTGTGGCTTGAATATCAATTTTTCTACAACACTGTCTACACTTATTTTGCCAGAACTTTCAATGCGATGGGCCATTTCCAAAACCATTTCAAATTGACTAGGGAAAGTTCTAAACACACCTTTGTATATCAAACCGTTTTGAGTTTGAATCTGTACACAATAATTTTCATTTAGTTAAATGAATTTATTTAAAAAAAAAATGTTGATAAAGTTGATGTAAAAATTCTTTCTCACCTGTGCAATATATTGCCTACATGACTCGTGATGGCATGCATAGAATGAGCATTATTATATACCCCATCTGCAACAACACAGCGTTCTTAATGGTATTTGTATAATTTTATCAACGTTATAAAATACAATGTATTATGATTCAAGTTTAATATAATTTTTCTACTGCAATTATATTCTAATAATTAACATTGTATTCCAACAGTTAAAACATTTAAATAATTGCAAAAAATTATTCAAAATAAAAATATAAACTTTTCCAAAAAACAAGAACATTATTAATAATTCTCATTATTTGATTTGAAACATGGCAATCACAAAAAATATGAATGAGTGTATTTATATTTGAGTGTATTTATATGTATGTATATTTATATTTGATTTTAGCAATAAATAATTACATACCCATATTGAGATCTGTAATCTCTTACTCCATCACATCCTGATAGGAATCCGCAACTGCAAAATAATAAAATACATAAACATAACTTAAAATTATTAATATTAGATTAAACGAATTCTATTAAACAGTTCTCACCTTAAAATATCTTAAATTCTATCGACGTGATAATTTTCTTCTCGTGATAGCCTACAATACAAAATCAAATCTAAAGAAAAGTTTATTTCTTATTACCTAAAATAGCCTTACAATATGTAATATAAAATTAAATATACTTATCTAATTAATTTGTCGATAGGAGATATCTTCTAACTTTATTAAGAAACTTTAAATATTAATAATTAATAATAATTTGCGAGTGACACGAACGAGCTCGCATATTTATTTATACTGCACACTGAACGCAGTGATTTGTAGGTTATCCGCGCATTGTATGGCCGTGGCAAAAAATCAAAGCGGTCAGCAAAATGTTGGCAAATTGTCGGCACAGAAAATGCGGACATGGCAATGTCACATGTGCTGCCAATTTGTCGAAGCTCTATGTCGCCAAAATGATGTCACGGTGTGTTAAATTTCCGCGCTCGCATTGTGTCAGCTTTGTGCTTTCCACAGTTACGACAAAATTTTTTGACCGCCTATGACTGCAAATTGACGTCACAACTCAAGCATACGCGACGAGCATACGTGACCAAAAAATGTCGAGCACGTGCTGCTATTGGGGCGTTTTGATTATCAACCGCACGATGGCGACATTTTGTCGGCATACTGTGCCTGCACATGCTGAGCACTATATGAGTTGTCAGTTGGGTAGCCTAAATATTGAGGTTTATTTACAAAAGCCGGTTGAACCGAATACTTGAATATTAATATGACTTATTATGCTTCGAATAAATCTTCAAATCTTTTATATTTTTGTAGTTTTACAATATAAAGATTTATATTTTTAACAATTTTTGTTCTCATTAAATTTTGGTACTTGTAATTCTACAAGCCAATAAATTATCACGTAAGAATAACACCCGATTATAATTTTTCTTTATTTGTTTTTGAGTTAGTTATTGACAATTAAAATTTACCTAATCTAGCAAATATTTTTTCATAAAGATGTTTCGTCTGCTTTCTATACTTTGACTAAACATACAAAATTGTTGATTGAGTTTTAAAATTTAAACTTTAAATATATATACCTGAATCTGTAAGACGTATTCTTATTCTAATCTGTAAGAATCTGTTACGAATATTTTATTACAATATGCCGCCTAAAAATAAAAAGGTTAGTTAATGCAGATTTTCCCATATTTATAGTTACTAATTTATAAATCTTTATTTATATTTTGTTACATTTACTTACATTATATTTTATATTTCTTGTAGAATGTTTTGATAATGATTGCTAACACTGGTACATCTAGTGTAGAAATAAATTCCACAGCGGAAGAACCATTTCTTAATAAAGCTAAATATGCTATGAAACTATTAGTTGAAAAAAAGGTAAATATTATTTGCACATACAGATATTATGAAATAAGCTAATAATGGTAAATAATTTCTAAAATAGATATTTATGCAACCCAAAGATGAAATTGGTATAATTACAATGGGTGATGTAACTGATAATCCTGAAAATTCTGATTATATAAAATTATACAATGAAAATTTATTAATAGCCAACTGGGAAATGGTTAAATATATTAACAATTTATCAGCTACTTCATATCCTTGCAATTGGATTGAAGCACTTCACGTAGCTTTATGTTTTATTAGAAAAGAAGTCATGTGAATATTTGAATAATATTTTTAATAATGTTATTTCATTAAAACAATTTTTTTATAATATATTTTTATATTTTAGAGATCCAGAATCAAGAATTTTTTTAGTTATTTTTAATAATTTTAAAGAAGATGATGAAAGTATTAATAAGTATGAATCTGATGCTATAGTCAATGATTTGATAAATTACGATAATCTGCATCTTTTATTTGTGTAAGATTGTAAATTCTATGTGATATTTTTATTGTTTATTAAAAAATATCAAAATAATTTTATTTCTTTTAGTGGGGAAAATGCACAAAGTGATTTTGAATCACCTAGTGAAAAATTTGCTTTGTCTGTTATTGAACAGGTATTTTGTCAATTTAATTTATCGGTGAATATTTTTATTTGTTAATAATAATGTTTTTTTATAAAATTCATAGATTCAAGGTCAGTATGAACAATTAAATGACTTTATAGAAGCTAGAAGATTTTATTTTTCACCTCCTTCGAATGCAATACCTTGGAAAGCAAATTTAGAATGGGATGGATTAAATATTCCTTGTGCAACGTACACAAAAGTTAGAAACTATAATATAATTGTGAATAACTAAAATTATAATAATAGCCTGTTGTATTATTATTATAGGTGACTGAGCCTGTTTCAAGTGATACGTGGAAAATACAGGGCACTGATACTACCTCAAATTTACTTAACGATGATGATGACATTATGAAAGATGTTGTTAAAACTAGCATACATATGGATCGTCAGAGAAATGAAATTTCGCCAGAAAATATCATTAATGGTTATAAATTTGGAGGAAAATATATACCTGTTTCTGGTATGTTAAATTACTATCTGAACTATATTAATATACAATTTTAATTAATTAATTTAATTTCTTTTTCTCAGAGGAAGATGAAATAGCAATGAATTATTCAGGAAGTACAAAAGGTTTGAAGATTTATGGTTTTGTACCACAAAATGAAGTCCAGTTAGAATACTGGAGTGGTCTTGGATCGAGGATAATAGTTCCAACGGTAAGTATAAATATGTAAATGATTATAGAGTTTATTTTTACATTATTTTTTTTATGTAATTTTAGGACGATCCAGTTCCTTTCTATAGTTTATTGCAAGCAATGGCTGAGAAGCAATATGCAGCAATAGTTCGAAAAGTATATCTCGATGATCATGTTCCTAAAATGGGAATCTTATTTCCTAAAATAGATGACGATGAAATATGGGTAAAATATCTCTATTTTATTAAATTTTATAATAAATTAATATATTAAACTTATTTATTAGTGTCTAGTCCATTTGGAATTACCTTATGCCAATGATTTAAGAATTATAAAAAAGAAACCAATCAAATTGCTAGAGGAAAAAATAGATCAAGAAAAATTAGAAACTTTAAGTGATTTCATAGATGCAATGACCATCAGAGACAAGTAAGCATAATTGTAAATATTGCCAAGATCAACTGAAAATTCAAAAACTATTTAAAAATTTATAAATAACTATTTAAATGTTTATTTAAATAAGTATAAAATAAAAAAACATTTTATAATCGTTTTATAATTTATAACTGTTTCTTATATATATATACAAATATTATTTAAGAGAAAGAAAATTTTAAAAACTATTAATACTGAAGATTTTGGTTTATTCTAATATAGAAGTATAAACAATTTTATTCATATTAAGTACAGATATATTTTAAAAGAATGAAAATTTATAATGCAATATTATATTATATTAATTAAAATAAGAATTTATTAATTTTTTGTTTAGTAAACCTGATTATTTTAACCCAGGAATGTTTCCCGATGTATACAGCCAATATACATGGAATGCAATTGCCGATAGAGCGATTAATCCTGAGAAAGATTTATTACCTGTAAATGATTATCTTAAAGCATATTTAACACCGCCAGAACAATTGAGTGTAAAAGCTAAGCCTTATCTAGAGAAATTAGATAAGCTTTTTGGATCATGTCAGAAAAATAAAGATTCACATGAAGCAATTCTCTCTGATATGAGAGATGATGAAAAAGTATTAAGTGATTCCGACAAAACAAATAAAATTGCTGCTATGAACAAAATTAGTACCGATGTAGAGTTTTTCATTTCAAATGATGCAGATTTTAAAACAAATGAGGTATTTATTTAATTTTGACATTCATTATATTTTATTTAAACAAATATTTAATTATCTTTTATTTTTAGATTGAAGATATGTAATGTAAATATTCCAGATAAAGTACCATAGAAGACTAAGTTATTAATTTGTTTCGTATTTTTTTAATTATTATTTATTATGATAATTTATATTCAAATAATTGTCTCAAAATGTTGATCGAATGAAATTTGATATTTTTTATAGAAAGAACATTAAAAAGAAAACTATTTTTATAAATGATAAAACTATTTTTATAAAAAATTATAGAAACCTATATTTTTGACCGATCTATATGGATATTTATTAATCATGAATTTTGAAAATATTTAAACTGCTGTTTTGCATAATATAAAATTAAATTTATAAAATAAAATAAAATTTAAGTCGAATTTGTTTAAAACGAGGGATTAATAAAAGTTTAAGGTTTTCAAATAAAAAAAGAAAATTTGAATTTTTAAATCATTCATTATTGAGATTCATTTTGGAAATAAATGATTTAATATCAATATTTTATTAATATTTTTATTCATGGATCAGACATACAAAAAATACAATAAATTTTGATCCTAAATATAAATTATACTTATACATAAAATTATTATTAATGAAAAATATTTAGTTATAAAAGTTAATTTAATTTACAAAAGATAAATAAATAATGCACAATAAAAATAATTTAATCGAGGAAGAACTTTGATAATTTGCATTGTGTGCGCTAATATTTATAAGAACATTTTTAAAATTCGCTAATTAATCAAATTTTTCTCCTTTATCACTTTTATTGCGTACAGCTGCTGCCTTAATACTTTGCGTATTTGATTCCAAATTCTATATTAAAATAAAATGGCAAAAAGTCGTACAATCACAAAATTTGGAATTTTTTTTTTTTTTTTTTTTACAATTTTTATCAATTTGTATGTCTACAAATATTATTTTGGCAGTTCAAAATTTTTTCAACAATGATGCAATACTTTTTTTTTTCAGTGAAAGATTCGCTCACAAATTCTAAAATAACATTTTATTAAATAATATGAATTTATCGAGCAACTATATATATATATATATATATATTTATATATTCCATCGAAAAACATAAGCGAAATTATTGCAATTACATTCAATTTGATCCTTTGACTTTACACGTTTTCTTTTTCTTTTTTCTTACTTTTTTTTTTTTTTTTTTTTTTTTTTTTTTTTTTTTTTTTTTGTTATTCTTTTTTGTAAAATGCGCAATTTGAGATTTAGTTTTTAAAATTTCCTCTAACTTTTTAAGAAATTCGCGAATAAAAATTTGTTTGTAATTTTCGGGATTTTATTTATTCCCCCATTGTGCTTTGGTACTTGGGGCGCATTCCGACATTGTTGCTCTTGAAAGATAATTTTGTTTTCGGACGCAGCTACAATCTTTTCTCGTTTGTTTCTGGGATAGCGATCGACAATTAAAATTTATCTAAATCTAGCATATTTTCTAATAAAGATGTATTCATCTACTCCGTGTATTAACTATAACTAATTTGTCGCGTAGACCAATACTCGCTTATTTTTTTTTCTCGAGCTTCTTTCTTATTGCTTCGTTTCAACAAAGAGATTCATCAAAGTCAAGTTTATAAGTATTTCTTGTAAGGAAGAAATCAACATTTATAGAAGTAAGTTGTTAATGAGTACGACTTTAACAATAAACTATAGCTTTATACTTTGGCTATATATATATATATATATATATGTATGTATATATATAAAATTTTTGTTAACATTTAAATATATGAGTAAATCTATGCGAAGCTTAAACGATAAAATTATACGTTTTTGATTAAACATATTCGAACTTTATTGGATTTGTCAAAAATTCATCTTATTACCCAACCGTTAAATGTCGATTCGATATAAAATATAACAAAAATTATTAAATTTTCCTTCCTCATTGTGAAATGTGTATGTATGTATGTATATATGTATATGTATATGTATATATTCGATAAATCCAGAAATGCGAGTGTCGAGTAAAGAGCGACGAGACACGTATTTAATAATGTACTTTAACATATGAATTTTGATTACATTTAGTATTAGACAAGTAGATTGGTCGAATCTTATCCACGTTATACACAACATTCACTTTATTTTCTTTCTATATTTAAATTTTCATTTAAGCTCAGCATTTTTTTTTTTTTTTTTTTTTTTGTTATTTTTTTTTAATTTTTTTTTGTTTTTTTTTGCTTTTTTTTCGTTTATTTGTATACTTTTATCTTTAAAATTTCACATCTGCGCTTTTATAGCATTTATTAAAGACTTTAAAAAACGTTGTTGTTGTTATTATTATTATTATTATTATTATTATTATTATTATTATTTATTATTATTACGAAAGCGACGTCAACTATTTATAAAATTTCATTCTCAAAACAATGCCGTTATATATATAAAAATTAATGATCGCGAATATTTTTTACGCGTACATTTTTATTTATTTATTTATTTATTCATTTATTTTTCATTCAATTAATGTAAAGATATGTGCGAGCGTGGACCATTGAGAGAAAGTAAAGTTATTTATGTATATATATATATATATATATATTTCTTTTTTTGTTCAACAAACAAATTTTGTTTATTGAATGGAAAACGAAATTACGAATAGTATACTTTAATAATCGCGTACTTTGTTTTAATAACATTTACGATTACAAGGCTTGACTTTGTTAATTTCGATTTCGATTAATTTCCGCGAGCATCTTTCCAAGCGCATCCGTTTTTTGTCTTTTTTTTTTTTCTTTTTTCCTTTGTTTGTGTCAAAATGAAAAAGGCGCAAGCAAAAGTATCTTACGGAAATTGAGCGAGCAATCGAGCTTCACATAATTTATTAATGTACGTGTGTGTGTGTATGTGTGTGTTTGTGTGTGTGAGCTTTTTTGTGTACATATATATATATATATATATATATATATATATATATATATATATATTAATGTGTAACGTCGCGGTCATTCAAATTTAAAATAAAATAACCGCGACTTTAAAAGGTACATTTTACAGACGATAATTCTCCTTTCTTGCTCGGCATTATATTCATCCTTGTATAACTGCCCTTAATTTAATCGTTTTGAATCACCTCAGCTTCTTATTCTTATTGGTATATCGCGCGCTCACTTATATTTATGTATTCTGTATATATATATATATATATATATATATATATGGACATAAAAATTGTAATGCCTCAAAATGTTCATGCGAGTAAACGAAGCTCGACGAATAATTTTTTTTCTTTTTTTCCTTCGAAAAATTTTTCATCGCTCGTCGTTTACACTTGCATTTTTCTTTTCTTCGATCGCATGTACATTCGGTGTAGTTATCATTATTATTATTATTATTATTATTATTATTATTATTATTAGTATTAGTATTTTTTTTTTTTTTTTTTTTTTTTTTTTTTTGTTTTTCATTAAATCATTTTTTAATATAAACTTTCAAATCTATTTGGCACTCTCCTAGTTTCATTGAAAAGGCGAGCACGCTTGGCTATTTTTTTTCAATTCAAGGTCATTGCATCGAGTAATTTGCCATTACAATAGGTCTTTTTTTTTTTTTCTTAAATTTTTTTTTTTATATTTTTTGTTTTTGTTGTTTTGTTATCGCTATATTATAATACTTATATGCTCTTGCGCTTTTATTATATTATACATATACAAATATTTCATATATTAAATGTTATAGTTATTAAACTGCACATTTATTAATTTTTTTTCTTCTTTTTAAACATGAAAAACCGGGTAGGAATTTTCGTTTTTTTTTTTTTTTTTTTGTCGTGAAAACGCGAGGTAAGAAGCGATAATATCGTAGTTGGAGAGAAAAGAGAGAAAAAAAAAAAAATTAATATTAATAAAATACTCGAAGGTGAAACGTGCGATAAATTTCGTTTAATTGTAATAACAATGTTTCTATTATTGAATGCTTGCAAATGTCAACGCAGTGATTTCATTAATTAATCATGCAATAATACGAGCGAAACGCGACGTAAATATATGCATTCAAGCCGTTCAAATGATTCAGATGTATCTCAATCGCACAACGTGTCAATTAAACTTTCTTCAATACTTATATAAATCTCGAATTGATTTGTGCATTATATACTTTGCGCGGCTGAAAAGTCAATTAATTTTGCGACGGGGATAATAAATCAGGCGGTTACGTCTCTATATTTATATATACTCGAGGATGTAGAAACGATCCTTGAAAAAAATGTATCTATATGGGTTTATTCCGTCCCGGTTTCTCTCTCTCTCTCTCTCTCTCTCTCTCTCTCTCTCTCTCTCTTTCTCTCTATAAATTGGTCATGTTTATAAGTGTACGATTTTCTATACCGTTCCGACGCATGTGGCGACACTCCTCATTTTGCTTTTGTAATCGTCGTTTTCATTTTTGTTTCGTTCTTCTCTTTTGATGTTTCAGCTTTTCCATTAAACCTTTTTGCGCCCATCGTCGTCTATGTACGCATATTTTATATTTGATTTAAAATAAGCCATTTCTTTCTGTTTTTTTTTTTTTTTTTTTGGATTTTTTTTTTTGTTTTTGTTTTGTTCGCTTTTTGAAAATAGGCTCATTCCCATACAGCAATATATATTCAACGCATCTATAAATTTCATAAAAATAAACGGTACAAAATAATGCGCTTTTTCATTATTTTCTTCTTCTTCTTCTTCTTCTTTTAAATGTATTTGTTTATTACTTTGTTTTTGTCTTATTATGCGACGCTCGCGAATGCATTTTGAATATTGATGTATATATATATATATATATATATATATATACACCATAGTATATTATTACAGTGCAAACATACTAACATTTAAATGCAGTCGTTTAAAAAGGCTTTGCGCGATAATTAAAGTCTCGTTATTGCGCACTGAAAATAATCACTCAATCCAATTCGGCGGATTAGTTTACTTCATCATCGCAATCGAATAATTTTGTTTAAATCATTTTCGTTTTGTAAATTTATTTTCGTTTAACAAAAGTTTAAATAAATAGATTATCATTTTGTTTTTAGTTAACGTTTAATGGTAAATTATTTTAATCAAACTGTATATATATATATATATGTATGTGTGTGTGTGTGTGTGTGTGTGTGTGTATATATATAGACATTATTGAAAAATTAGTTATTATTTCTAGTGCGCCAAAATAAACATCAATAAAAAAGACTCGGGTGCTAATGAACTTTTATATCTTATCTTCATTATTGCTCGTTTTACTTTAGCAGCAAAAATTAAGTGTTGCGCTCTGTTTATTATTATTATTATTATTATTATTATTATTATTATTATTATTATTATTTTCATTTAAAATACACTTGTGAATTGTTACTTTGGGGCATTTGTATTAAGTAATACGTATTTTTTTTCCATCTCTTCTCATTCTTTTATTTCTTCTTCTTCTTCTTCTTCTTTGACCCGTTGCTCTTGACAATTATAGTGCCTTATTTTTTTCTTTTCTTTTCTTTTCTTTTCTTTTCTTTTCTTTTTTTTTTTTTTTTATTTTTTTTTTTATTTTAATAGCAATTTGTATTTATATAAATTTTGCGATATGCATTTACAAGTATATATGAAAAGTATTAAACGACGCTCAACATCGATATGGTTCTGTCGTTTTACAATAAAATGGCACATATATTTTCTTTTTTTTTTGTTTTTTTTTCTTTTGTTTGTTTGCTTTTTTTTTCGTTTTTTATCGGTAAACTATAATATCTACATACGTTTACCGATCAAAAACCACATAATCTCTGGTTTGCCTAATTTCGCTTAACATATTTCATCGCTATAAAGAAAATGCTTTTCGGCTGATGCTTTTCAAGCTACAATGAAACAATACGCTAATGCTTTTATGCGTTATTTCCTAATACAAAAATTTTTTTTTTTTTTTTTTTTTTTCAAATACCGCACTACATATCGATCTTGTTAAAGAATTTTATAAGATCCTATCAGACATTTACTAGTTGAACAAGATTTATCATGGATGGTATTGCTATAGTTGCGAATGTTGCAACGACTATTTAACGCACGAATGTATAAAAACAATAATTAATTATTCGTTAAAAAAAATACGAAAACCGTTATTTAAATATCAACGATCAATTGTTTTGATTTATTATATCTCTTGATAAACTTTTATGCAGAAATTTTTTTGATATAAAAAATTGATGGGATCGAATTGCGGTCCGAAATTTTATCACCTTGTTATGTTTGGGAATTTTTTCGTGCGTGTACATATTCATATTTATTTAAAAAAAAACTTAAAACGCGATAACCTTTTGGATATCGCATACATATATCGATAAAATATTTACGTTAATATATTCAGGGTAGGTGATATGCTAATGTAACGTTACAATGGAAAAAATATCAAAGGTCGATGTTGCTTGGTTTACATCAACCTTAAATAAAAAAAAAAAAAAAAAAAAAAAAAAAAAAACAATAAAATAAACGGAGAAAGAAAATAGTTGCACGTTTTAGCTGTGATGTGAGGATTTATGACGTTGATATATATATATGTATATGTATATTTGTTTTGTTATTTTTATTTTTGTTTATCGTAAAAATCACGATCACGTATATGCCCCGTTCCTTTCTCTCACACTTTCCTCTCGCAAATATCGAACAACAATGACATATATAATTTTTCATACACCGATAATCGATTACTCTTTCTATATGATATATATTTTATTTATTTTTTCCTTCCTACCAGCCCGTGATATGTCGACGAATGAATTATTCGTTAAATTGGTACGATATCGAAGAATGACTTGTGTCTGTCTGCGTGTCGTTAATGCGCGCGTGTGTGTGTGTGTGTGTGTATGTATGTGTGTGTGTGTATATCTATATTATTTTTCGTAACGACACCGAACCCACTAATTCTTTAAAAAGAGATCGTACACTAAACTCCCTTAACGAAGAGCCGAACAACTCGATAAAAGTTACGATATATTAGTAGTACGACTAGAATAGAGAAAAGGTGAAACGACATCCGACTAGTTTTACTTTTTTTTTTTTTTTTTTTCATTATTTTGTTTTATCGCTACCTCTGTTACGATTCGGTTACGGTAACATATTTTTCATTTTTTTTGTATTTTTCATTAAAAATATAATATTCGATCGTATAATGAGTAAGTTTATGACTTGTCCGTTTTCGCGGATCAAATAAAATTGAAAAAAGAATGAAGTACACATCGAATGACTAATAAGTACAGCTACATTACTATACTTGTAATCTTTAACTTGTCTAAACCTCGACGATAATTCGAATACGTTTTGTGTCTCGACGTGAAAGCGGCTATTCCGATCGCGAAATCAGAAGTTTCTTAATGTTTTGTTTATTATTATTTATTATTATTTATTTATTTTTTTCTCATTTTTCTTATTTTCCTTTCGTTCATCTATTATTATATTCATATTTGAAAAAGTAAAACTTATCCGTATCGTTTATTGCGTGGATCACTTTATGACTATATAAATATATATATATATATACCTATTAAATAATTTCTTTTAATAAATCTTCACCCCGACTATATATACGAAGAGCCGCGATAATGTTCGCGCATCCTCGAGTTTCTAGCTCGTAGAAAATGTTTCCCTCGAAAATTTTAAAGAAATAAGGTCGCGCTTTAATGATCTCGCGCGAAGGTATATAAAATATATAAACGCGTGCACTGCGATTGCGTTAACTTATATATATATATAGGAATGGCATATATTAAACGGTAAGCGACTCGCTTCTTCGTCAAACCTCGGTGTTATATACCGAACTAATATAACGCAAAGTCGCGCGTTCGAGGCGCAACGATTATCGCTATCTCTCCCTTTTATTCTCTACTTCTCGAGCGGTTAAGACACAATACTATACACGTAAGGGATTATAATACCGCGAGAGAAACTCGAACGTCCCGGGATGTATAGACTCCCGCGTATGTACGTCGCTACGTATGTAACTTATACGCGTATACGTGTACATATAAGAAAAAGACGACGTTGAGAAAGATCCAAGCTATAAAGATCAGAGATATGTCTACACAAGAAACGTACGAGAGAATACAATGAAAAGAGAGAGAGAGAGAGAGTATGTGTACTCGTGTGTGTGTGTGTGTGTGTGTGTAGGAGAGAAAGGTTAAAGGGTACGGTGAGCCCCCGGATCCGCGCTCTCGTTGAGAACGAAGTATAATATAATAGGGTAGGAGGATAGGGTGGAAGGGGCCGGGCGTTAATTGTAGGCTGTCAAACGGGGGGAACGGTGGAGGGGCTCCGTCCGTTATGTGTCGACCTCGTGGCAGACCTCCATGTAGTCCGGATTGTGCATTATGTCCTTTATCATGTCCTTCAGCATCGTGTACCGGGGCACTATCGGGTATACCTTCGAGCTGTTGTACTCCTCCTGTAAAATCGCTCGGTCTCGGTATACTCCGCAATTATCCTCGTATTCTCCTCTGCCCCAACATTTTCATCCCCCTCTCTTCCTCCTCGTTTCCCTTCGTTCCCTTCGTTCCCTTATTCTCGTAACCTCCTCCGCGACGTTTATATCGAGTTACGGTTTATGCGCGCGCGCGCGCGCGTGCGCCTATACTAAATAGTTTAAGGATTAATGAGACCTTGTTAGCGCAACGAATAACGTTTGCAATTATTAATCGATGCCGCGATTTGTGAAAACAAACGTTCGGCGCACACACACACAAGGCCATATCGATCACGTGCCGTGCGCGTTACACCTCGATTATCACGATTTTCGGCTCGTGCGCAATCTACGTACGCTTGAAATTATCTCTCCTCGGACGTTTAAAATTTATGAGACATATATCGTTGCAGCTATTAGTAAGCGCGCGGTGCATCGTAGATTCGATAAAGTAATAAAGACGAAGAGGAAGGAGGATGGAGAGAGAGAGAGAGAGAGATTCAATGGAGTCCGTCAAAATGATAAAAATAAACGTATATTACCTTGAGATCCCGAATGAGGTTTCTCAGTCCGGTGTATTTCTTGAGCAGTCTATATAGATCATTGATCATCTGCGTGTTCTCCGCCTCGATCTGGGCCGTCGTCATATCTATAAAACGTTTAAATGTTTATTGAAAATTGCAGAACGCAAGCATCCCCACATATAATCATCGTACCGTTTTTGCTCATATTTATAGATCAACGATCAAACAGATGCTTCGCCTTAATATATTTTGAGACTCGTTATTATTTACTCTCGCTCTAACAATAACGAAATAGTAAATTATATTTGTGTCATTCGAATTGGACTCTTTGTAATAAAACCTTTTGCTTGCGTTTTTTCCTTATTAATTTTTTTTTTTTTTTTCTTTTATTTTCTTTCTTTCTTTTTTTTTTTCGGTAACTTTTTTATTTCGCCGCTAACTTTTGCCGTTCAATTAAGAGGAGCTCATGTACTTTATTAAATGGAATTTATTAGATTTCTTCTAGGTTGCTTTCTCTCTCTCTCTTTCTCGCTGCCTCGAGAAGAAAGGAAGACGAGAATTACAAACAACAAAACGTATATAATCAGCGTAAAAAAGTTACCGCAACGCGTTAACTCTTAATCTTGAAAATTTACGAAATTCCAAGGGTAAATAAAAAAGTATCAAGAGAGAGAGAGAGAGAGAGTATACGTTCACACACATATATGTACCATCTCGTTTCAATGAAAAATGGAGTCGCGAGGGATAAGAAAAGGCAAAAAGGTGAGAGTAATCGGAAAGTTAAAAATTTGCAGAGATATACGTTCACACACACACACACACACGAGTACATATACACACGTGAAATTTCAAGTTATTTTTTTTTTTTCTTCTTTTTTTCTAAATCAGCTCCCTTATCGCCGACAGAGAGAAAAGTTGTTTCGGTTTTTCCTCTCCGTCCGTTCATACTTTCATTCATTCGTAAGCTGGCTGGTAAAAGAAATTGCTTCGTTCTATAAATACACACACACATATATATATACACCCAAGGAGTTTGTTTCGCTCTGTATCTTTGTAGCTATACTCACAAGGGCTTGAGGGAAAAGTAAAAAACGTCGACGTTAAATCGATACTAAATCTTACCGCGACCCGATCGATTATATTATTTTTTATCATTCCTATTTCTTACATTAAGTTGTGGAATCGTAATATTACAGTTTCGGTATACAAAATCGCCGAGGACGAAGAGTTTATTAATTTATCCATAATCGACTCTTGATAGAAAAATGTCCGATCAAAAGATGATGAAAAATAAAAAGGGACGAGAGAGAGAGAGAGATAGAGAGAGGATGTACGACACCTTTATTTTTAGTTCAATTGCACCGATGAATTAATCTGCCGATTGGTAGATTGTCGAATACACGTGCACATGGATTATTAGGCGCGATGAGAAGGACAAAATAGATATATATATGTATAGAAAAAATGTACAAAGGAAAAAGAGCGAGTACGAGTCCGTTATCGCTTTTAAAACTGGAGATATTACTTGGACGATTGGAAACTTTGCAAACGAACGTGTTTCTCCGCTTCTTTTTTTTTTTTTTTTTTATTTCTCTTTCGTACGATCGCAGCGGAAAAGAGAGAGAATCGAGTGTCCCTGGTATATTATCCACCACAGTCGATTACTTTCTTTACGTGTATATAGATATACATACACGAAGTCGGTACTTCGACCCGTGCCTCGCCGAAAGTTTACCAATTGAATTTAAAATGGGCGCGCGAGGAACAAGAAGGAATAGATTCCTACGGACAGAAGGAGGGGAGGTATGAGAAGCGGCAACGACACTTTAAACTTGCTCTTCTGCAGCTATACGAAACGAGCTGGAAAATTAAGCTAACATTGTAACTCGCTGTCTCTCTCTCTCTCTCTCTCTTTCTCCTTCTCTCTTTGCTTATATGGACTACTCCGACTTTCCGAGCGCGCCTCTGAATTTATGGATGGAGAAGAATCACTTTACCGGATTGTATGTAATATTGTGCTTCCTCTCCTTTCGCCCCTTTCCCCCCTCTCCGTCCCCCTTACCTCTCTACCTCTTGTTTTACTAGCGCGCCAAGTGAAAATAAATACATTTATGTACGCATGTATAAAGAGCCGTGTGTATATAGTATGTACAGTATTAAGCGTAACGACACAAAGATGCTTTTGTCAGACGATACTATCGGAAATATGTAATGATTTTTTTTTTTTTTTTTTTTTTTTTTTTTATTATTATTATCGGTAATTAAAAGGTAATTGTAAGACGCTTAATAACAAACGATCGTTAAGATTCATCTAATAGCTTAATAATAGAAAAAGAATTATAAAAAAATTTTAATCGCAACATGAAATATGGTTTTATCTAATAATGACGAAATCGCGTACAATTGAATAACGAAAAAAAAAAAAAAAAAAAAAATGAAAAAAAATGAAAAAAAAATGAAAAAAAAATGAAAAAAAATTACGCTCGCGCGCGTATTATTGTTATTATTAGTAATATCGTCGATCACCGTCTCTAGTTATCCCTGCCCGATATGCGTAGGAGAACGTATCTTTGTATAAGACTATTGTGCATATACTAGAATTTCCTAGAATATCCTGGAGGCATACATATATACCGTATTTGCATTTCATCGCCTCGAGCTACTTTACTAATAGTAATAACAATCCACCGCGACTTTTTATTTTCTCAACTAATATTACTTTACACAAATGTTCGCTTCCTGTCGCGGCGAATTTTAATGAAATTTTTCTATTTCATCGCGATTAATACAAAAAAAAAAAAAAAAAAAAAAAAGTAAATAAATAAATAAATAAATAAATAGCGTCGGGGGACTGAAAATAATAAAAAAAAAAAAAAAAAAAAAAGAAAATTTTGTTACGTAACTCGAGGTAAAGTGTCCCGAAAAGAGCTCCATCCTTTCTCTCTATACACGCGTGAGCCTTATTTTTTCGAACGACTCAACCGTCGCATCGTTTCGCAGATAAAGCAGCGGGATAAAATAGAAAAAAAAAAAAAAAAAAAGAAAAGTAAAAAATGCCAAACGACTGTAGCTATATCCACGAAGGATTATATCAAGCGTGTGTGCATATATGGGTATACGCAAAAGAGTCCATATTTTCGGGGCTAAGCGGCAAAATATATATAAATATACGTGTATGTATGCATCTAGAATATAACAGGCCGATAGAAAGAGGGTAAGAGAGTAGGGCTGACGGAAAGATCCGGCTGGTGGAAAAAGGAGCATTGACTTTTTTTTTTTTTTTTTTTTTTTTTGTTATCCGCGCGTCGGAGCACACGAAGCGAGAGTAGAGAGAGAGAGAGAGAGAGGGGGGGGGGGAAGGAAGAGGACACGGTATCGCCCGCGCGACAAAGCACCTCTCTCTTCCTTTCTCGAGAGAGGATCTAAGCCGGGAAAGGTTAAGCGATGCGCAAAGGGCAAAAAAGCTTCGAGAGACACGGCGTATACAGATATCTGTACTTATACCTACATGTATATGCATATATATATATATATATATATATATATATACATGTGTATGTATGTATATATAATATACGTACTTTCGAGGCGCTCGATGCGTGCGCGCTTGCTCTCGGCTTCCTCGGCCAAGCGAGTCTTTACGCCCTCGCCGCTTTTGTGGCTCTTCTCCATGATGGTGCAGGCGCGCAACACGAACGCCAGGACGGTCTCCTGCTTCTCCTGCCGTGGTATGTCCACCAGCGTCCAATACTGCGTCTCGAGCTTTATCACGTCCTGTTTGCGACCGTTTGTTTATTAAATTCATTAAAACGATTGTAACTTCTACATGTATACGAGTACCTATAACGCGCGCAGCGCAAAGAGGACGTTCGAGCTTTTTAGGTAGGTATAACAACCGTCAAACTGATATTTTATTTCAGAACAAAGAATCGCGTGAACTTTTTTTTTTTTTTTTTTTTTTTTTTTTTTTTTTTTTTTTTTTTTTTTTTTTTTTACTCCCGGTTAAACTTTCCTCGGTAAAAAATATCCGCGCGAACTTTGTGCGAAATATTTATATTCGTCGAGGATTCCGCAAAGGCCGTCTAAGCACCTTTGGACTTTATCTACTTATGCGAAGTGACGTACGATTTACTTAAGAACCGATAAGAAGAATTGATAGGGTATTTATCAATTTTTTTTTTTTTTTTCTTTTTTATTTTATTTTATTTTACCCTCGAATGTAAATACATCGAATTTTGCTTATAAATCGATATCGGTTCATGATTTATGATCCCTGATTTGATACTTTATCTTGAAAAAATAGGCGTATGTTTATTTATTTTCTTTTCCATTTTTTTTTTATCTCACGAATAATCTCGTTCGTTGTACAAATATATTTATTCATATACGCAACGGAGAATCTAAAAACTTTACGATACGTGTATAAACAACGAATTTTATTAAAATTTTTAATTTATTTATTTATTATCTTTAACGATTATCGATTAAAAAAATATAATCGAATTAAAACACCGACTGCGTATACGCGAAATAAGTAAAAAATTTAGATAAAATTAATTAACGTTATACAATCGATATTTCGAGCCGTTATCGATATAAAAAGTTATATGCCAGAGACTAGTAGTACCAGAGACCTCGTATTATTTTTAATTAAACGTAAAAATAAGAGGACACAACAACATGCACACATTTTCGAAACATCGTCGAGCGTTAAAATAAAAAAAAAAATAATAACAATAATAATAAACTCGATGTACACGATGATGTCGTTAAAAAAACATATATATGTGTAAATACATATATACTAATATATATATATAAAATGTATAGTTTTTAAAAGAAATAGAGAGATAGATAGAGAATGAAAGAGAGAGAGAGAGAGATAAATGAAATTACCTTTATCATAACTTTGAGGAGAGTGTATCTCTCGAAGACGTTGCGGACTTGCTTGCTCTCGGTGTACTTGGACATGAGCTCGACGAGGGCACTTTTAGCCGTGTCGTAACTCCCGTCTAGTCGAATTCTCACGGCCCGGAGTCTCTCGTTCGTCTCGATCACTTGCTCCTTCGTCTGTCCGCCTGTGTGGACATACATTTGTGCGTGTACATATCGTCTTAGATGTTGTACTCAATTTTTTTTTTTATTTTTTTTATTTTTTTTTTTGTTTTTTCATTTTCTCGTTTAATTATCGATGTTTTGGTATTCAATGATTCGTAAATAAATAAGGTTTTTCATTAAGAAATGATTCGTGCGCGTCATTTTTATAATAAAATATCAAACTTTTTATATCGATAACGATTAACACGTTTTATCGTCAATTTTTAATTTAAATGAGTATATAGAGTCCGCTCGTGGAAAACAAGACGTTGCAATTATCGCGCAGGAATACGTAACGTTTCACGTGTAATATTTTAACGTCCGAAAACTCGTGCACAATACGAGTACTCTTACAGTTAAACAAAGTTTAACGTACGTGCGAAAGTTTTTGCGTAAGGATATCTTCGTAATTCAAATATTTACTTTTGTGATAAAACCAACTCGATGATTTACCGAGTCTCGTAAATCATTTAAATTTACTTAAACACACAGTTAGCTGAAAATTTTTTTGTTTTTGTTTGTTTGTTTGTTTTTTTTTTTTTTTTTTTTTTATTTTTTTTTTGGTTCACGTTTATGAAACCACGATTACACTTTTATTTTTAATAAGAATCGTTAATTTTTTTTTTTTTTTTTTGCAATGGCGCACGAAATCAAACGTAAAAAATCTAGGTCGTAAATTATATTATTATCGATGTTGCGTCAAAGGGGCGTTAGATAGTTTATCGAGTAGTTTAAGAGGGTAAAGCATCCCCGTACGCGCGGACGATTAATCGAGTTATGAAATTTTCGTCGCTGGAAACTATTTGTCCGAATCCTAAAACGTTATATAGTCGCTCCCCGAAGCTTCTACGATGTATATAAATTTAAGTTAGTTTGTTAATATCGCCGCTAATTAGGTTGGAGGGGTGGATGGAAGGGGTCCGTTATTAAATGCATTTATCTATCTCTCGACGAGTCTCTCGCGTCGCAACGGAAATGTATTATGCTAAATTTCGTTAGCTATTAATTCACATTCCCCGCGTCTCTTCCCCTCCCCCCCCCCCCCCCTCCTCATCCTCATCTCCGCGCGTTCATTTACTTTTAACCCCTGGACTGGAATATATGGGCATATAGGTGTGTGTACTTATAAGGATAACGTGTATTTTCTCTCTCTCTCTCACTCTCTCTCTCTCTCTCTCCGTGACGAAGGCAACGAGTCGACTTTACGTACAGCCCCGGAGACAACTCGGCGTTGGATTAAGCAAGCTGGACATATTTTGTGTCTTCCGCAGTCAGCTTTTGCGACTTGTGGTCTCTCTCTCTCTCTCTCTCTCTCTCTCTCTCTCTCCCTCGCTCTGTTTTTTAACGCTGAAAATACTCGCGTCGTTTATAATTTTATCTCTTTTTAAAGAAGTACGCGAGACGCGCTTTTACATTTTTCTAGTTTTTACTTTTTTTTCTTTTTCATCGTTAAAGGCTCGCGTAAAACGGGATTATACACGTAGACTTAAAGTAAGAAAAAAGAAAAGAAAAAAAAAAAAAAAAGAAAAAAAGAAAAAAAAAATAAAAAAATAAAAGAAAAGAAAGCAAAACAATCGCGCGATTTAACGGACGCGCGCGAGCTACCGTATCAAAGCGGAAATGAAAAATCTCTTCGTTTTCTCAACTACGACGACGAGAAGGAGTAGAAAGAGAAAAAGGTGCTCGAAAAACTTTTTTATTCGATTCCCTTTAGCCGTCGTTGTCGCTTTTTTTCTAGTTTTTTTTTTTTTTTTTTTTTTTATTTTTTTTTATTTTCATTCGTTTTTGCTCGTTTTGTTCTCTTTCTTTTTTTTTTTTTTTTTTTTTTTTTTCTCAAGCTTAAAAGCTGTGTGCGCGAGAGCGCGCGGGCGAGCAGAAGGGCACGAAACATAAAGAGAAAAAATAAAGTTGAGCACTCGGTTCTGTGTATGCGTGTGCAGCTCGGGCAACAGGCTTGCCGACGCTCGTCAAAGCACTCAGGAACGAGCTTTCCGCGACTATATACCGGCCTAACTTTCTCTTCGAGTCTTAGAAAGAACGAGAGAGCAAGACAGAGAGAGAGAGAGAGAAAGAGAGAGAGAGGAAGTTAAGTTAGACTAGACTGCAACTACCGCCGGGTGCTTCTTCTTCTTCTTCTTCTTCTTCTTCTTAAAAGCGATCCTTTTGCTTTTTATTTACGCGCGCGGCAGTTGCACACTCCACGCGAGAGACGTTTGTTTCCTTCTATTTAGCTTGGAGGTGAAAATAAAAGGAAAGCGCGAGTTGTGTATGGGTATATAGATATGCACACTTTCGAGCGGAAAATTATTTTTCCACCGAGCAAAAATTTAACTATTTATTTCCCTTTATAAAAATAGATAATTAGTGGATTTTAGCGACGAGTAGATTAAACAATTTAATCACGCGTGAGAGTAATAAAATATAGCGGTCTAATGGGCCGACGACTAAAAATAATGAAATTCCGTGGGAGTATATTCGAATTTGAGAAATGAATAATGGAAATTCGGTAGTCTTCCGCCAAGTGTTGAACCTAAAATCCTCTCTTACCAACGTCTACAACTGGAGAGAGAGGGAGATATACATATATCTGTGTGTGTGTGTGTGTGTGTGTGTGTGTGTGTGTGTGTGTGTGTGTGTGTGTGTGCGTGTGTATGTGTGTAGAATTAGGCCGGTCGTCCTCGTGAAGAAAATCGGTATATCCCAGCGAAGAGGACTAGCCCCAGGAGTTATAGAGCAGTAGGAAAAGGAGGAGGAGCGTACGTCGACGAGTCGACGAGGAGGTTATTTTATAACGCGGAAAATTAAGCGGCCCGACCCTTAACGTTCCCGCACGTGTTACGGCCAACGATTATTATGCGCTCCCAACTCGTCGGCTAAAGAGCCGAGCGCATTTTTCTTTTTTCTTTTTTTTTTTGTTTTTTCCTTCTTTTATTTTTCTCTATACCAGGCCGCGCGTCGGAGACCTTTATTTTTTTCTTCTTCTGTTTTTTTTTTTTTTCTCTCTCTCTTTTTGTTATTTTTGCCTTCGCTCTTTGCCCAAAAGCCCAAGAGTTTATTCTACACGTGTAAATTCGCACGGTTTCTTTATCTACGTACCGTACGGTTGCGCTCACGGAAGGAATTTACTTTATTTTATGCCTCGAGTATTATAGTTTTGTGGGTTTAGTAGGCGTGTGTAGACATATATGTGTACAAGAGGGAAGGTGAACGTTTATAGTGTATTAAGAATTTCACGGTATATGTGTATTAAACCGCGGAAAGTAGCTCTCGCAAATTTTTACGTTAATCAATTATTTTACGCGCGCGCGAATATACGGGCTGCCTTTAGCTACGCTATTATGAAATATGGTCTATTATTAGCCAACGAACGAGCCATTAAATTTAAATTCGATAAAAAATAGAATAAACAGTTATTGGGATAATCGAGGAAAGAATTTCCGTAAGTAAATTTTCGGGGCAAAATGGCAGCGCGTATACGAGCGCGGTAAATAAATTGTCGGTAAAAGTGATATAAAAACAAGAAACGAAGAACAAATACGTGCGTAGAATGTATAAAAAGCGTGTAACTTACTTGCGGTTCCTTCGTCCTTAACGTCCTGGACAATTTTTCGGACGCTCTGCGTGAATTTGCCCACGAAGTTCGTGCTCGCTGAAACATAGAATGCATATCACGTTTGCGTACACATGTGTGTTTTAAAGAGAGAGAGAGAGAGAGAGAGAGAGAGAGAGAGAGGAAGAGAGTAGCGTTGTTCCTTCGTGCTCGCGATGTACAAAGCCAAAGGAGCTATCCCATTAATTAACGCGCCGCGGCCGCATACACTGGATAGTTTTCTCTTTGCGCTCGTCTCCTAAACGCGCTTAAGCACACGTGTGCTTATAATTGCTCGCGGCTCTCGAATAATTGAATCGCTCGTTTGTGTATAAGCGCGGCTGGGCAAAAATAAAATAAATAAAGCAAACGACGCTCCATTATTTGCCGCTTGGCTTTGCGCGTATACAATCGCGGGGTTGATAAAAACTCGCGTTTAATTTACCTTAACAACGATCGAATAAAAATAATTATACGCGACGATCTATTTGTTCTTTATTTCGAAAATGAGAAAAAAAAAGAAAAAAAAAATGAAAAAGAAAAAGAACAAGGAAGTCGTCGAAAGGTACAATTGCGCTTCTTCGGATTAAGCGCGTACGCGCTTTTTTAAGTACGAGAAAGCTTCCGGCTAGAAAATGAGAATAATCTCGAGGCGTAATGTAAGCTTTCAACGTGAGGATATAGAGAGCGAGCAAGAGAGAGAGAGAGAGAGAAAGATAGAAGAATGGAAACGTGACTCTGAAATTGGCGAGCGGCCAATTCTAACGGGTCCTTTAGGGGTGAGAGATTACGTGTTGCTCGGTGCCGGCTTGCTTTTTTTATATTTCAAGTGTTTACCGGCGCAGCCTCCGTCCCTTTGCTTCCTTCCGCCGCGTTAACTTTAACCTATTCTCCTTCCCCCTCTCTCTCTCTCTCTCTCTCTCTCTCTCTTTCTCTTTCAAGACGATTTCTCATAATCTAGCTCTCGCTTCAAGCCATTAACGCGCGCTTTACATTTTTGCGATTACACAAATGAAAATTCTTTTCTCATTTTCGTTTATTTTCTTCTTCTTTTTTAATTGACTTTCGTTTGCCATGCACCTAAATTTTTTTTTCGTCTTATCTACGTCGCTGAAAGAGTTTACGTTAAATTGGATTTGATATTTGCGTAAGCCGAAACTATATTTACTTTATATTACAAAGTGAATCTAACGAAATTTAAATAAACTCCTTATACGTTTACTCGATGTATACGTAATTTAATACATAGTAAGTATATTTATTAAAAAATTTTTGTTTGCATAATAAATTTAATATCCTGCGCAATAATATATTGTGCAAATTTTATTACGTCGTTTCGAGTAATCGACGATCGAATAAAAATTGTTTAATTTAAAGTGCACTTATTATATTGGCTACGCGATACTCAACGGATACGTTAAATAAAAAAAAAAAAAGAAAAGAATTATCTACGAGTATTTATCAAAGGACTCGTTAAATTTTTAATGGTCTATAAATCAAGAAAATTTACGCGGTATATCGACGAGATTAAAAAAAGTTTCGCGAGCTATTATTATTTTCCGCAATAAGTAACAATACCTCGTGAAAATTTAGCCACCCGTTAAAAAAAAAAAAAAAGAAAAAAAAAAAAAAAAACGCAAACATAAAACTAAGAATAAATAAGACGAGTGAGTCAGCAACTAAATGGCTTTTCCCGAACTCCCGATTCGTAGATTCGATTAGGCGCGGAAGTTTGGAAAAAACGCATAGCTTCCGGGTTCCGTATATTCCCGGCAGGCGCGCGAACGAAGGAAACGACTTTGCTTATCGAGCTCGGCACACGGCAGCGAAAGAGACGCGTTAGTTTATGGGCTACGTATCAAACGAATAAAGTATAAAAAAAGCCAACCAACTTCTCACGATGACCGAATTCCTCATTTGACGACGAACGAGAAATCACGACGGATAACAACATCTAACTCGGTGCCAGTGGCTCCTCTTTAACGGAAACCGAATTCCTTACGCACATATATAAGCGCGCGTCCAATATCACGCACTAGTCGGACACTCGAAAAACGATAAAATTACTGGCGTGCGCGTTGCGCGGCCCTGTGCCAATCTATCCCGAAGGTTAAGATCGTCGATCTTGGCTGCTCAAGGTATAGTACATTCAAAGCGCCGGCTTTCGAAATTCAACGAACTCGTCGCGCGCATTTTAAACAAGCGTATGGCTCCTTCGCAGCTAGCGTCGTTCTCCGATAATCGCTCGAGTTAAATGAATAAAGCAAAGGTTGGATATATATATATATCTATATATATATTCCGTTCACGTAAGAATTTTATAATGCAGCGGGCGTGCGCGCGTTTTAAAATATTTTGGCAGCGTCCTTTGTCGTTTAAAAATTCCTTTTCTCAAAACGGCCAGCCACGTAATCTATCTATAAACAACTTTGCACATGTCACACAGGCCGCGCGGTCAATCGAACGATCAATCGTTTCGTTACATCGTCTCCGTTAATAACTCGAGCTTCGAATAAATTCAAAGTCCACTTGGACGTAAACTAGCCGAGCTGAGAGAAGAAGGAATGGCGCGCGGCGATGGGTAACTTTGCGCGAGTATTACGAGCATAATTCTCGAGCGATGCTCGGAGAGCCACTCTCGACGTCGCTGGTCGTCGTCGGTGGTTTTTTGCGACGCGTCGCGCAACGACGACCGCTCGCGCTCCTCTCGCTTTCTCTCTCTTTCTTTCCCTTGCGTCCACGGATGGTCGCTTTACAGCGGATCAAACGTATCGACCGCCGTGGCTTTGTGCCTCGGACTCTCTCTCTCTCTCTCTCTCTCTCTCTCTTCGGACATTCTCTCGGCTGTGAAAGCTCTCGTTACTCTCTCTCTCTCTCTCTCACTCTTCAACTAACTCTCGCTCTTTCTTTCCTATAGCGACAACTACGTTCGTAGATGTTCGAGTTTGGTAGAGATTCGATTTCCCTTGGCCATTTCCATGTGTGTGGGTGGACGTTTGTACAGCAAGAGAGAAAACGAGAAAAAAAATAGAGAGAGAGAGAGAGAGAGAGGGTTTTGGGCAAAGGGAATTTTCGGGATCGTATGCGGTAAACGCGATCGCGAGAGAAATAATTGCGCGATTACGTACCTTACGATGGAACGTATCGAGATAGATAAAAAGAAAAAAAAAAAAAAAAAAAAAAAAACTCGTCGTCGTGATTTTTTTCCTCCTTTCGTTCGATGTTCTCTCCGCGAATTATACCGGTAAAGTTATTTTATGCTACATCATCGAAGCTTATCCTACAATATATACGATAAATACGACGACAGTTTATCCAATCTTTGACCCAGAAATAAATGTTTACGTCTCGGAGAAATTGTAAATTTTTTTTTTTTTTTTTTTTTTTATATCATTCTCTTATTTTCTTGCCCCTGCGGTTATAATAAGAATTTTCTATTTGGAGAAAAAAAAAAGCGTTTGGAAAACAAAAAAAAAAAAAAAAAAAAACAAAAAAAAAGTCGACGATAAAAAAACGTCGGAGAGAACAAACTATTTTCGCGTCGTCGATACATAAATTTTCCGCGTCTTTTTTCGCGTTTTATACAGATATACGACGTTTTAACAACGGCACGGCGTCGCTCGGATTATAACTTTAGTTTATCGATAATTGTAAGCGATTTCCGAGAATAACTTTTTGTGTCCAGTAAAAATTTTGATACAATGCCAGACACGATTTTTCGTTATATTGTATTTCGCGTTATTGGTCGGGGCGCGTTTATCTTTTCAACGCTTTTGCCGTAATTACGCTCTATTTCTCACCTGTTTTTCTCCTTTTTTTTTTTTATTTTTTATTTTTTATCTTTTATTTTTTTATTCGTAATCGATGATTGCCGAGTTGTCGAATTTTCATTAAAAATAACGTATTTTCCGCTTTCGTTGATAATTCGTATAATCTATTAAGGAGAAAATCATTCTCCAGGAAAGAAAAATAGACACAATGAAAAAAAGAGTTAAAACGTGGCATTTGAAGTAATGAAAAATGAGTAAGAAGATAGTACATGAAAAGTTAATCAATGAGTTATATAACGAAAAATCGAATGAACCACGAGAGGAAGAGAGATAGATAGAGAGATAGAGAGAGAGAGAGAGAGAGAGCCCATCATTTTCCGGGACTGATCCTCGAGTCAAAGCGGAGCACACTCGGTAAATTGCGCTTTGCTAATTACAGGAAAATGGCTCTCTCTCTCTCTCTATCTCTCTATCTATCTCAGCGCGTTGATACATCACAAAGAAAACGAAGATCTCGCGAAAACCAAGAAATTCAGAGTAGCAGCGAAGAAGGATGGAAAGTAGCAGAAAGAGTCGCCGAGTAGCAGAGTATAAGTGTAGGTGGATGAGTGAAAGAGGAGAAGGAGGAGGAGGAGGAGGAGGAGGAGAAGGAAGAAGAAAGAAAGGGTGTTGCTTAGAGCGAAGGAGCGTATAATTTCCTCGGCGAGCACTTTTGCCCCATTGTTAAAACGGATTTTAAAGAGGCCTCCGGGGCAAGAGAGACGCGAGACTACCAAAGCCAATTGCCATTCTTTTGCATTGTCCTCGGCGACTCGCGGCGACGCGCGGCAACTCGCGCAACCAAGACTCTTCAAAGCATTGGAACCAGACGAAGAAACGGAGAAAAGAAAAGTAAGCGATTCTTTGGATTCCTACATATAATGGCCGGTTAATGCTTCCCTCGAGTTTTTTTCTTTTCTTTCTTTCTTTCTTTTTTTTTTTTTTTTCCTTTTTTTTTCTTTTCTTTTGTCTTCTTTACCCGCTCGTTGTCCGTTAACTTTATCTGCGTTTTGTACTTGGCTATTCTTTACTTTTATTTTTCGGCTACTCGAATATGCGAAAGCAGTAGCTGCAACGTTGGAATATTAGCCAGTTTGTTGCTTGCGCTTTGAAAAATTTCACTTGTTACGTCATTTTTTTACTGTCCTTTTTTTTTTTTTTTTTTCTTATTTTAATAACGCAAAGAGCAATTTATTCAACGATTTAAGGGTTACTGAATTATTTATCGACATAACTTTGAATGCCTTCCGTCCCGAGCATAAAACTTTGATTCGATACATGTTTTCTTGTTTTTTTTTTTTCTTTTTTTCTTTTTATTTTTAAATAAGAAAGTTTGACGTGTCTTAGACGACAACGACGACGACGACGACGACGAAAGTTTGATAATTTCGTCGTTCGCGCGAATGAAAAACCACGCTCATAAATATGTAAAGCTCGCAACATAAGTAAGAGACTGTTTATTCGGGATACAAGACGCGGTGCATCATAACACCTTAACCTTTTGCACGTAGATATATACATGTAGAATGTGCACATTGTCTCCTCGCTCCCCCTATATATGTATGTGGAAATGTATTCAAATGAGCGTCGTGCATATATATTTATAAATATTTGTCGTTTACAAGAGCTCTTTAACCTTCGATCGAGTTTTCAGGCGTTCATGTATATGTTAATCCGATAATATTAATCAAAGAGTAATAATAATGAAAAAGAATAAAAAAATTGGGAAAATATTTTCTCGATTGCGAGGGTTGAAAATAATCGAAAGAAAGTGGAAGCTCGTAAGACAAAAGCAACGGAATCGCGTCTTTTCTTGTTTAGCGGATTCAACGTATATATGTAACCACAACGGCATTTGGCATTAAGAAGAATTCTTTATATATATCGTACTTGATTATTTGGACGTACGTGCGGCATGCGCGCCCGATTGTCGTATACCAACGCGTACAAAAGGAAAAAAGAGAGAGAGAGAGAGAGAGAGAGAGCGTTGGAGGCTGTTCGCGAAAAAAGCCAGCGAACCGCGAAATCCGATTACGGAAAGCCTCAATACCTTTTTCTCTCTCTCTCTCTCTCTCTCTTTTTTTCTCTCCATTTTTTCTACGAACGATTCAATTTTCGTTCGCTCGAGCCGAACAATGAAAATTTGTAAACTTTGAAGTTTTGTGCAGCCGGCAAGTTGGATCGTACACGTGCGGTGTATATAGATGTGTATGAAAGATCGATTAGATTGGCCGATAAATAATAATTGGGTTGCGGCGCTCGCACACACCTGACTCGCTATTCCGACGCGACTATTTATAAAATCTCGCGCCATTAAGCTTTTCTTTATTAACGATATTAAATAAGGGAGAGCGCGAGGCTCGACGTTAACAATTAACAATTCGTCGGCCAATCGAATTCTTTCCTCGTTTATATAGTAGTACCATTTTAATAGCAAGGGAAAAGTAAGCCCGACCGAGGTCTATATACACGCCTAAGACTTTTTAATAAACGAACGCGGGCCGAACTCAAAAGGTTACGCGGAGAGTTTGGGATAACGGTAAATCGTTCGAGCGAAACTTTTCTAGTTAAACCGTATGTGTGTGTCTCTCTCTTCCTTACTCGTTCGCCTCGCCTTTTACAATTGCCCAAAATCTTATTAAAATTTTAACGAGTCTATATGTATACATAAATATATACTACACCGCGATTTATCGTTTCTCTTTAAGACCGGCAAAATTATCGTACGGGCGATTCTTTATTTCCGCGATTACGTTTCTAAGCGCGGAAATTTTTTACATTTACGCGCGAGAAAAATCACAGAGTGGATTTTTCTTTTTTGCAAACGCGTATATTCGAGATTAAATTAAGAGATTGTTTAAATAGGATGTACGATAGAATAAATTTATACAAATAAAAAAAAAAAAAAAAAAAAAAAAAAAATGAAGAAATCGTTGTACGTTTATAACTTGAGTTTTTAAGGTCAAAATAAACGATTACATAAAAGATTATTATAGACTGAATTAATATGAATGAAAGGCATTTGATCTATAAGTATGTTTGCTTACGCATTAGCAGAGAGAAGAAGCGAGAATAATACACTCTCGTTGTGAAATGTAATACGCTAGAAGCGTTAGTTTGTTCAAACGATCGATTTCAAACTTCCGAATAATTCCACTTTAATCTATTTATTTATCGACGATCGATTAAATTCGGCACTCGAATGGCAAAAGATATGCCAGCATAGTTTATTGGTAAGGACAATTTTATTCTTATTCTTAATTATATTAATTAAACGATGGGAACGAAAGAGTAGTATATTATTAAAAGGATTTAAAAATAATTAAAAAATTTCCGTTTTCATTTCCGCGATACGGATCTTTGTTCGTGTATTACACGAAGTTGCGCGCGTATATAACAAAAAGATCCGTACAAGTGTACTTTGACATGTATACAGGTTAAAGAGGCAACGGCGAACGCCGACGATCGATTTTCTTTTAACTCGCGGCAAAGCGTCATCGCTATACAAGCGAGCTCGCGCTCATGCGAGAGGACAAGAGCGAGACGGACCTACGTACGTGTTAAAAGAGACGCGCGATCTATTGTACTTTCGGCGCGTATAGAACTTTTGCGCGTACAGGGTCGTCGTATTGAAGCTTTCTCTCTCTCTCTCTCTCTCTCTCTTGCACGGCTATCGGTTTATGACATTGCGCGCGTGTACATTCTCTCGCGAATCACATGGCACACGCGCTCTATTTTTGTACACAGATCGACTTTTCTCTCTCTCTCTCTCTCACACTCTTTATCTATCTCTGTCTTTCTCTTTTTATTGTCTCATATGCAGGTTTTTGGCCGCGATATGTTCGTCGCTCGGTTATAACGTTGTGTCGCGTTGTGAACGCTAACGCGACTCGATTAATAGGTATATAACCGATGCTTTTATACGCCGTTTGATCGAGCCATCGCGAGTACGTTGAGTGCAGAGGAAATTGTTAAAATACATTCGTTATCCTTACGATCGATTAAAGTCCTTGTGTTAACATTTTGTCGAATTAGATTCCGACATAAAAATTTTCCGAGCGCAGCTGTTATTTTATTTGTCGAGAATTTTTACGCGTCGAAGCTTGAACTTGAAATGGAGTATAGCGTGAAAAAGTTGTGCTTAATGGACGCGAGTGCATACACGTACGTGTACGTAAAGAGCGAGGAAATAAAATTGCGATGAAAATATTGAACGTTCGAACGAAATTGTTAACCGATATTAAAACATTTTTCTCTTCTGTTCTGATTGTTTATCTCCCAATTAATTTTCAATTTATACGGATTATAAAAGAAAAAACTAAGCAGACACACACACACACACACACACACACACACACACACATATATAAATCATCGAAAAATTTTATTTCCAAAGCGCGTCAGAGTGCGTCCAGAAAGCGCAAAACAAACGTCACGTCGAGTGGATTATATGTCTAAGAAGACTCGAGGCGTTCCCGCGGTGCATCATTCGCATTCCTTTACTCCTTATCTTCAATTATCAATCAGAAACTATTGCGTCAATCCAATATTCGAGAGAATGCGCCGACGAAGAGAGAAACCAACGAAGCGTCCCGCGTCGCTCGGTTTATCCCGTGACGATGCGCGCGCGTCCCGTCGGCCGCGAAAGTCCGCGACTGTTAATCGAGAACACGTGGCGGGATAGCTTCGTCCTCTGTTTTAACTCTGTATCGCACGCGAGCAAGAAGAAGTGTGAGCGAGAGAGAGAGAGAGAGAGAGAAGCGTAAGCGATGAGGAACACATGTTCGCGCGAGATATATCGCAACCAGATCGAGACGGATTAAAACCTCGAGCCGCTAATTGCAGCAACGCCGCTCTCTCTCTCTCTCTCTCTCGCTCTTTGACCAAGCTCGAGAGATTGCGCATATATATTGTCCGGCATAAAAGTCGCCGCCGATTTACTGTAAAGCGTGTTTTCGCGAGCGCGCCACTCTTTTCGCGTTAAATACATAAATAAAAAGACCGTCTGGTTTTACGCGCACGCGTATAGAAGTACGGTTTTACCAGCGCGTACGCGCTGCTTTATTTCGATTTTATCGATCCGATCAAAAGTTCGTTTTTAACTAAAATATATATATATATATATATATATATATACATATATTAGATAAAATATTATGAGAGACGAATATTGGTATAATCGGTAAGTGCGTTTAGTCGTCCAAGTGGCTATTTGTGAATCTTATCTCGAACTAGTGTATGTAAGGAATTTTGCAAAAAAAAAATTTCAATCGATATAAGTACGCGGCTTTTCCCAAGGTTTCGCAAGATTATCGTAATTTTTAAAAAAACAACGCGATAAACTTTCTGGAACAACGTTTGTTAGAAAAAAAAAAAAAAAAAAAAGTTTTATAGCTACGTATCGAATAAACATCGAACAGCGTTAACATTTGTCACCGATAATTTTAAAAGAAGAAAAAGGTGAAACGCATATATCTCGAGCACCTGTCTAAAACAAGAGCATGACACGAGAACGATATAGAGTAAGAGCGGTGGAGGGAGATGAATCGCATCATCCAGCGAGTTGAATCATTAGATGGAGTAACAACGAAATAACGCCAAAGCCGTGATCCTAAACGTAAACACTACACATAAACGCGCTTCATCCGATTACGAGCGTATCCTCGAGGTCGTGAATAATTATCATCGACAAAAACGTGCCTCGCAACTCACACGTGCAACATAGATCTACATATGCATTCACAGACACACGCACGTAATATATAGGATGTACAAAAGCTTTGCTCTCTCTCCCTCTTTCGCGCGAACGAGCAATTGACAAAGCGAGAGAGGGTAGAGTCGTATGTACATCCACATGTAATATATATATATATATATATATGCACACGCATGCATACGCGAGAGGAAGAGGAACGAAGCGAAGAGTGGGGAGAGATCGCGCGCGCGAGAGAGATAGATAGAGAGCAAAGTTGGAGTACACGGAAAGCGCTCGGCGGTGACGAGGAGACGAGCGCTTTATAAAACGCGAGGATGTTAGCCCGCGAAGACGCGTTAAGTTTTGCGCTCCAATCCTAAGGTGATATATACGCGCGCATCTCCCTCCGGTCGGATCTATCGCTTCGGGAGTGAGAAAGCGCGCGCGCACGCGCCCCGACATTCCGCATTCGGCGTCCGACAATCGCGCGCGCGCGCGCGAAACCCAAAGATCGAGAGATCGTTATGAGATATACGAAAGCGTAACTAACTTTATCATATAATCGCCATCCTAGCTTTTTTATTTGCCTTTGCTTTGGTTTGCTTTTCGTCGCCGTAATCGTTGTCGTTGCTGTTGCTGTCGTTGTTGTTCCGTTTCTTCGGCCCAAGGCTTCTTTATCTAACGGATCACCCCGGAACCGCTTGGGTAAGTATACGTAATCATTTTTAACCTCCTAACCGTTTGCTTTTTATTCTTCTTCAATTTTTATTTTTATGTCAATGCTTTGCTTTTTTTTTTTTTTTTTTTTTTTTTTTTTTTTTTTTTTTTTTTTTTGTACCAAAAATCCAACAATAGATCGCTCCAATAAACTATACCATGAAAATTTAAACAAATTTTTTTACAGACATTGTAAAATCGGTTCGCATCCGCAATGTGTATACGGAAACCGTACGATGAAAAACGACACGTTAACGCATTTTGGTAAATGTGCAGCGTCAATGATCAACGCGCGCATATTATTATTTTACACAAGCACGATACGCGAGATAACAAGTCAAATAGTTATAAGACGACACCAACAGACTTCGGTATAAGATAGCTGCAGTATTTCTTTTTTTTTTTTTTTTTTTTTTTTTTTTTTTTTTTTTTTTTTTTTTTTTTTTATATGCGCGTTCGTTGATCCTGTAAACAAAAACTTTGTTAACAATTTAAATGAAATTATAATCTAACAAATTCACGTGTATTTGATTTTATCGCGCATGAATGGAAAACGAATATTGACGAGTTAATTAGATATGAGAAAGAAAATAAAAAATCGGATATTCATATCGATTTCGTCGATCGAATTAAAGGCAAAGGAGTCGAGATGCGAACGATTGACTTAACGTTATGTATGTTGAGGCCGGATTAATAGCAAAATTAGCATCCAACGTACATTCGAATATATATACATACATCAGTATATGTATGTACGTGTGCTTCTGTATATGTATGTATATATATATATATATACATACAAAAGAGTCTCGATCGGTTATAACGCGAGTTTAATCGCGAGACGTCGCCATCGTCCTACAAACTAATTGGCTTATTGTCGAAGGAAATCAAAGCGGACACACACACACATACAAAGAGAGCGTATGCGCACCGCTGCTCATTTCATTATAGACAGCGGACAACGCGACGAGTCTGCAGAACTGTAAAGTACGAGATATATATCAACGACGCGTGTACCATTCTTTCGCAAGCCTGTCAATTATGCGTTCACACGCACGCACACGTGCATAAATGTATATTTATATATGTATAAACGAATATGCAGTTATAGCGATAGTCTAAATAAAGCCGCGAGGGTAATTTAACCGCGGCGTCGATTTTATATAGCTGTACTTATTTCATCTTTTTTTTTTTGTTTTTTTGTTTTTTTTATTCTTTACTCTATATGACCGCATCTCGCCGTGTGAAAAAATTTTAACGTTGAAATTTCAAAGGTACCTCGAGGTGTAACGTTTCTTGTATTGTATGCTAAAACGCTCTTCGAATGAGAGTCAATGGTATATAAAATGGAAAAAAAAAAAAAAAAAAAGAAAAGAAAGAGAAGGCTAGAACGCATATACATGCCGCGAGAAACCGCGAAATAACGGCGAAGAGTGGAAAACGTGTCTCGAATATCGTTTTTTTATTTTTTTATCTTTTTCCTTTTTATCATTGTTCCCAATGGAAAAAGATATTGTTAAATTTACGTTTGTTTATGCCCTTACGTGAGCTGGTTTCTTTTTTAAATTTTTTAAAGAAATCTCTTTCTTTTAAGATAAAGTTTTGAGTGACGTTAAGTATTTCGAGTATTCGTTCTTGAAAAATATGTACATTGTTCGTTCAAGTTAAAAAGTGTCTCTTATATTGCTACATATCATTTTAAATATTCTTAAATTCTCCCGTTTGATTAATTTACTTATATATATATATATATATATTTTTTTTTTTTTTTTTTTCAAAAAAACAATATTGGTAATATAATTAAATTCATTGTTTTAAATATTTATCGTATAAAAAATTGTTAATGGCGGTGTAAGATAATCGTGTAGTCGGTTAGAGTTACAGGACTAAAATTTTTCACGATATCATTTTTATCTGAAATTTCATGCTGCATTTAAATACTCATGATATATACTTCTGCTACGTCGACGTTAAATTTCAGTTTGAAAAGTTGTAAAAATTTGTCGAGTAAATAAAGAGAGATGATAATTTTTTTCATAAAAAAAAAAATAAACGCGCCAATAACTTTTTATGATTATCAAATCTAAATAAATTGTTGAAAAATATAAATTGAATTTTGTTGAAAAATAAAAAAACGAAAAAAAGAAAAAAAAAGGAAAAAAAGGAAAAAAAATTTTTCCGACGGAGAATTTGAACGTAAAAAAATTCCGAAAGCCAAAAAATCAAACGGTCTACACATTGAATAAATTTCCGATTCGATCGTTTTCTCCGTAATTTCGTTCGCGCGTTCCGCGTTAATTAACGATTCTCCTCGAGCTCTCGCATCATCATCATCCTTAATAAAGCGATCGAGTATAAGAGCATTCGAACGTATAGATGAAGCATGAAAAAGGAAAAAAAAACGCGCGCGCATATACGGCACGATTAGAAGCCATAAAACCGTAAGAGAAAGAGAAAGAGAGAGAGAGAGAGAGAGAGAGAGAGAGACAGAGGGAGAGATAGATAAGTATATATGCAGGGGCCTGTGGTAAGGAATTTTAAAGAAGCGCGTCGGAGCGAACGCGCATAGGGTTTTTCCCGATTGCTTATGCATAGACTCTCGCACGCGCGCGCACACACACACACACACACACACACACCTGTCAAATAAAATCAATGATCCTTGAGAAAATGCACGAGAGATGCAAATTTCAGTGCGCGTTCTCTCGGCTTATTGATTTAGCAAAATTGGCCTGCTCTCCCCCTCCCATTTTCCTCTAATATCGCACGAGGAGCATACGCGAATCGCGATTAGCTTCGTGACTTCGATCTCCTATACCACGTATACATATATACGTATATATGGTGTACGTATGTACACCTGTGTAACGCTTTGTTTTTCTTTTTCCGCTCTTCCAACGTATATTTTCGTTTCGTTTCCATTGTACCGTGATTCGCGAATCTCTCTAGCGTTTGTCCGTATGTCTAGCTTTTATTTTTATTTTTCTACTATCTTTTTATAATTTCGTTCTACGTAGCCGCGTGAAATTCCAATTTATTTGCGTAATGCTTTAAAAAAAAAAAAAAAAGAAATAAAACGTAACAAAAAGACAAAAAGACAAAAAACAAAAAATAAAAAATAAAAAAAT
>OX465096.1:74569777-74607277 GCA_949987625.1 Chalcis sispes
TGTGTCTGGACCACGATTAATATATATATATATATTTTTTTTTTTTTTTTTTTTTTTTTTTTTTTTTTTTTTACGACGTCTAAATATTTTATGGACTATTGTATCGGTAGAAAGACGCGCGCGCGTAATGAAAGCTCGCATTATCGAAGATTAAGTTTTATAAATAATTCTCGTGAAATATTTCCGATTTATATTATGTATTTATTATTGTGTAATTTGATATCTCAAATTAACCGGCAAATACATTATATCTCCCGCCTCGATGTTCGCTTTATCGCTTCGAATAATTATATCGTAATCGGAGAATTAATTGTTCTCGGATAAGTATAGGCTCTTGCATTGAGACATTAAATTTTCAAAATTGAAAAAAAAAAAAAAAAAAAAAAAAAAAAGAAGGTATAACGAGGTGCGCTCTTAAACAATAAAAGAAGTATCAAACTTCATCCTTTTTAATTGAAATCTCCTTCGAGGAAGCGTCAATTATCTTGTCGATTTTGGGTAAACACGGTTATATACGCGCGGATATTTAAATATCAAAGATATACATACATCCACTCGTCTCGTCTTGTTTTATTCTTCAAAATACGAGTCTCGCGCACACAAAAAGGAAAAAAAAAAAAAAAAAAAACAATCATCTCGACGCCGTGTGTTCCGTACACAAAAGACGCAAAAAAATATCTCGGATGCATCATCTCGTACGCAGAAGCCGAGCCCTTCGGCCGCAATTATATTCTTCTAAGTATACCGAGAAAATGAAGCGCACGCGCGTACACGCATGCATCGAAAACAAGCAAGTTGGGTACGTCGCTCGTTTTCGCGTCTTATTATATACACGAGCGAGTTCTATATACTATATGTATAAAGCGCCGCTTGTTACAAACGACGATTATCAGGGGCATAATGTACGCGCTTAAGATTAATCACGGCGAATTTTTAAAGGATTACGTCAGGATGACGATATTGTATATGTGTGTATGTCTATGTATACGCGTAAAGTGGTTAAAGAGGGTGCGTCGTGAATAAGTTACGCGAGCCGAGGAATGCGAATCGTCCCGATGAGGACAAGGACGAGGTTAAAACGCGCCCTATTAGTTTATCTCAGCCGGAGGCTGAAGTATGCGGATGGATGTATAAATACATATGTATACATCGCCGAGTGCGTAATCGCATTGTGTTTACACCGCAAAGAGGGATAAGTCGCGCTCCCGCGAGTGTGGTTGCGTTCCGACGCGTGCGAATAGTCGTCAGTTAAAAAAAATATAATGAGAGAGAGAGAGAGAGAGAAAGAGAGACAAGGCGACGAGACACTTTGTCGACGCTGCTTTATTGCAAGCGACGTCGTAAAGAATGATTTTATCGATTTACGAGGTGGAAGGTTTTAACGATTGTGCGAGCGCGCGTGCCCATTAATTTTATTTTCGTCGTCTTATTCTTCATCTTCTTTTTATTCTTCTCCAGCGCGTTTATTGCTTCTTCGCGAGCTTGCGCGTTGTTATTTAAATTTTTCATCTTTTGTTTCTTCTTTTTTTTTTTTTTTTTTTTTTTCTTTTTTTTTTTTTTTTAACGCCGGTTGACGACACGTGCATTTATTATTCATAATATACAATATATTTTCGTTCATCGATTATAATCGAGATTTAATAATTAACGCGAGTATTTAAGTACGTAATCGCTAGAGGTACATTATTCATAAATAATTATTGGCCGTTATTATTATTCATAAAAGTCTAGATCGTTTAAGGAGTGCATAAATCAAGCCAATATACGTATAAGGCTTATTATATATCATAAATTATGGCAATCGGCCGTTAATAAATAACTTTCCATAGAGGGTAACAAAAACTTATTTTGCATACGGCGACGAGAGACTGGCCAATCGGCCGAGTTATTTATTACAGTTTGATCGCGTTAAACGTTCATTAACGCGTTACTTATTAATGCACGAGTGAATTTTAAATGAATATGAAACGCTGTAAGAAAAAAAAAAAAAAAAAAAAAATTGAAGAAAAGGAATAAAAAAAATCGTGCGCGCGTCTATTACAATAAACCTCGACGCGCCGAGTAAAGTTTAACGTAAAAGCAGAAAGTGACGAGATGATGTATACGTACACAATCATATACTTATGTTCAACGGGGCGTATAAAAGAGCACCTAATTAGCCATTGAAGGCGCGACAGTCAAGACGGCTTCACGGCTCTCTTTCGCGCGACTATATAATCCTTTCCTATGTCCTCTAAATCGATGCCGAAGTGGAGTAGTCGCGTATGTATATAGGCGCGATAAAGCGGCTTCTGCTCTGACAATTTTGACGAACTATTCATATCCTGGCACTTGACGTCTAACTGTATACACGCGGATGAAGTATGCATATACCACACACGACGGAACGAGAGATGCGACAAAGTTGACTATTTTTTCTCTCTCTCTTTCTCTCTTTTTTTTTTTTTTTTTTTTTTTGTTTTTTTTTTTTTTTTTCGTTCGTCCAGCTACTCGAAACAGCTTTTCATGTGTGTATGCAAGTTTACCACACACGGTTTACCGTCGAGTGTTGCCGAAAAAATGCCGTGTGTTAATTTCTCTCTCTCTCTCTCTCTCTATCTCTCTCTTTCGAAATTTGTACCCTCGTATTGTTTTTATTTTGTTTTTCTTCTCTCAAGCGTTTCATTCGAGACATACTCGTAGCATTTTATTGTTTCACGAGATATAAGCTTTCGCTTTCCGCGTTAGAAAATACAAAACAATCGAATTAAAAGTCGATAAAGGGATAATAAGAAAAAGAGAAAAAGAGAGAGAGAGAGAGAGAGAGCGCAAGGTTTCAATTAACCTGAAAATCTTTAAATCCCATAATAAGAGTACATAGATCTTACAGGCAGCGCGAAAAAGTAAGTTTTCAGGAAAGATCCAAAGATGTTGTATCTCCTCTACGTCGAAGATTAATCGAGCGTGTTGTTGTACTTGTATCGGCTCCCGGCAGAATCGCCCGAGACATCGAACGCTTCTCCTCCCGCAAATTGATCGAACGCTGTCCTTGAACAAGAGGGATGGGGCGGGGGGGGGGGGGGGAGCGGAGGGAGGAAAGGAGTTTATAGAGAGAGAGAGAGAGAGAGTGATTGAACGAGGCCGTCGTACGTTATGACACCTACATTACGTCCTATCGTGCGAATTTAAACGCTTATTTCTCCTTTCATTAAATTGAATAGACTCTTTGAATTTGCGCTTTATCTCGAATGGAAAGAGAGCGTAAAAAATTTACGTTAATATTTTTTGACGGAAATATTTAAAGACGCGCGCCGACGGCGGGATGAAGTCATGGAAAATTACATAATTAAATAATAATGACTGGTTTTGTTAACTCGTGTCGAAGCGATGAGTCACGCGTCAATCTCCACCTTTAATTGGAATCGAAACGTTTTAACGAATCTTTAAAATTCTATTTAAAAGCTTGCATCGGTATTACGTACTTGACTCGAGAATATTTGTACAGTTAGGTGTGCCGCGATTGTAAAAAGCGAAAAGAAATCCGGAGGCAAGTCCCGATTACTCACTACGTACATATTATATATAATTTCAGTTATAAAGAGCGATGCATATTAGTGCTTGCAAGAATCCGTGCACCGATTACAAAATTATCATCGGCGTCCCACTCCACCTCCTATCGTAAAGATCCCCAACGTTTGATAACGTTCTATATGTATAGTCTCTATGTAGAAGCGAAAGAGAGCCATTGCTCGTTTATTTTTCGTTACGTATACATAAAAGCTCCTTTTTTTTTTTTTTTTTTTTTTATTATCAAAGGTATGCATTACTTTGTAAACGCGAGCAACCGTTATCGGAATTTCGTCCGCTCGATTTGAATATTAGAGAGGTGTTTGTTTATATATATATACGATATATATCGTAAACCCATTGCACGGGTCATCGACACGTCGATGAAAGAGGGGCTCGAATTCCTCTCGATTTTCAAAACATTTCGCGGCTCTGATTACTTTGTTACTTTGTCTCGGTTATGCTTTTCCAGCTGCGGTGAAGTATCGACTGTTAAAGAAGACGCAGAGACGCGTAAGTGTGTGGGTGTGCATATACATAGATGTACAGTTTTATTTTATCGATATATCTACCTCCACTTTTTTTTTTTAATCCTTTTGTAAGAGTGGACAGCGTCGTAGAAATATTAAGAGACGCGGTGTACGCAGTGAGGATAATTAGACCGATGACTGCTGACGCGCTTACTTCCTCGTCGTTACCTTTTATTTTTTCCTTCTTTCTTTCATTATAATTTTTTTCTCATTTTAATTACGGCTGTTTATTCTGGTATTGTACGAGTAACGCTTTAACAAATGACGATGAAAAAAATGTAGGCCGCTCAATTGTAACAAGACGCTTTGTGTTTGCGTTTTTTTTTTTTTTTTTTCTTTTTTTTTTTTACTCTCAACATTTCCCTATGGGTGAAAATTTTTCTCCCTCTCTCTCTCTCCTACTAATGCGAACCGACTGTAGTTATCACAATTCTTTATTCTCCTATCAAAAATAATGATGTTCGCGTTAACGAGATTTCGTCGAAAAAGTATACATTTATTTATTTTTCCTTTCTTTTTGCTTTTTTATTATTATTATTATTATTATTATTATTATTATTATTTTCTCTTTTTAAGTCAAGTAAAATTTTGAAAGAGCTGCGTTGTAACTTTTACAACCGATGCATAATAAATGTTTTATCAAAAGAAAATTTAATTAAAACTTATTCTCTCGTACAACAAGTAAACCGACGCCGTAATTTTTTTCTCCTCTCCCTCGACATCTCCGCCGACGCGTCGCCCGTTAAGTTTCGCTTCATAAACATAATTGCTCACCTAGATAATCACTTGCTGATAATTATGTTTGCTTTACTACCCGCTGCATACCTTTAAACACCTTTACTCTCTCTCTCTCTCTCTCTTTCTCTTTCTCTCCCTTTATCTCTTCTTCGCTTACATGTAAGCTCTTTTGAGCTCGCGTTGTAAGTAAATTCAAAAACGATTTTTATCAGAAAAAAAAAAGAAAATATTAAAATAAAGGGAGAAAAGAATAAGGATAAAATAACGAAGAGTCGAAAGCTTAAATAACCGCAATTTTACGCGCGGATTGCCAAGTGCATCAACAAGTATTGGCAGCGGCATGTGGCTTTCACAATGGCTTCAAAATTACGGTATATTACTCCATCTCTTGCGCTACGTCCCTTGGCATGTTTCGGAATTTAATGCGTTCTTTTTTTTTTTTATTTTTTTATTTATTTTTTCACCTCTTTCGTTTATTTCTCATCGTATTCTACACGTTTGTAAGCGTCGTTTCTTCTTTGGTCGCGTTATCGCTTGAATTTCGTAAATAATTCATCGATTGCGCTTTGCCGTTTCCACAATCGTCTACACGAGCGTCTGTCGAAAACCGATCGATATAACCGGCCGTTAACGTTTGCTCGTGAAGTAATCGCAATCGCGTATTTAGATAAGAGTAACGTTTACATTTTACGTCGACGGCAGCAGAAAAAAAAAAAAAAAAAAAAAAAAAAAAAAAAAAAAAAAAAAATAAACAAGCACAATGATTTTTCATTATCGGCGAACAATGTACGCGGAGCAAGTTTCGCGTAATAAATAAAATCATTAATTTAGCAACTGTAACAACCAGCCCGAAAAATTAATCGAGCCGGTAAATCCGTTCCATTTGCGCCCTCGTACATCCCCGCGACGTGCGCGCATCCCCGTTACGTAATCGAGAGAGCGCGCGCGCGCGCGCGCGGGCGAACCAAAGGGAAATAAAGAAAGAGGAAAAAAAAAAAAAAAAAAAACAAAAAATAAATGTATAAAAATACGCAATTTACAGAAGGAGAGCGAGACAGAGAACAGAGACGGACATGACGGCGATTTCGCTGGCAGGTTGGCTAGCGGCTATAGTGGGGATACTCTCGGCGGTGGCTGCTTTAGCTACTGCCTATCCGTCCCTCGATCAATACTCGGAGCGAAATCGCTATCGAGTCGAGCGTTACGGAGCCGCCGTCGAAGGAGACGAGGAGAGAAGTACGGGAGGAGAGGTAACGAAAGGACCGAGAGGAAGAGAAGAAGCCTGGAATCGAGTCTACGTTAGGACGACGAAATTGCCGGCAGAGCCTAGCGATGACGAGGAGCCCGCTGATAAACAAATTCACGGGGCCGTGATATCATCACCTACGGCTATTGCGACGACGATCCTGCGGACGAATTCTCTCGGTCGCGGTAAGTTGCTCGCCTTTGGGATACCTTTAACCAACCCGCCTCGTCTTTTCCCTCAATCCTTACTCTATATATATATATACGTCTTTACTTTATACTACAAATGTCTATGTATATATACGTACATATACGCGCTGTTGCCTCGACCGACCGACATTCTGTGGTTAAGTGTGCCACCTGATCCTCGATTTAAGTGTAACGAGATTGCTTCCTACTTAGTACCGAATCTTTTAGTTGTATTTTTTCACGAACGATTCTTTTAAATATAATTTTTTATTATTTTTAATATTAAATTAAAGCGCATTTTGTGTGAATATTTTTTTTTTTTTTTTTTTTTTTTTTTTTTTTTAATTATAAAGTAAAAAAAAAATAAAAAAGAAAAAATATAATTTAGCGTTCGAGTCGCAGCTTTGTTATTTTGAGAAAAAAAAAAAAAAAAACGAAGTTAATAATAAAAGAAATATGTATATGTTCTACTCTTGTACGCGCGTACGCGCTTTAATTTTCATAAATAAATCTCCGTATTTTTAATCGGACGGAAAATATAATTGAAATAATGATTGTCGTAAGAATTTCATTTTAATACTATTATGCATGTATAATGAATTTTCAGATCCCGTAAGCGGATCGCGCGAACTCGAATTCGCAATCCTCACCGATAATGGGAAAGAAAATATATCTCCGACGGTATTGTCGAGGATAAACGCCAGCGTAAAACGATACGACGACGATCTAGCAGCGAGGTATATAGTCGAGCCGGATAGCGAGCTGTTAATAAATGAGAAAACGAAAACGAAAACAAAAATTAATAACGAAAAGCCAGCGAGCGATAAAAATACGAAGGAGATTATCGATAAAGAGAGATATCGAGAGTTGGAGCACGGCTGCGAAGAAAGCAATCCGAGGAAGAGGTCGAGTATTTCGCTTAATAGCGACGAGAGCGCCGACGTCAAAGGCGCGAAAAGCAACGACGAACAAAACGTCATGACGCTGGAAGAGTTGTTGAAACTCTGGGGCGTCGACACATCGAACGCCGCGAAGCCGACGGTGCGCACACAACGCGGCGACATCGAGATCAGAGCCGAAGTCGGGAATTCCGATTCGACGAATCGCGGCGACTTGCCGGCCTCCATTCTTTACGCCGACGCGCGAAAACGACGAAAACGAGAAACTGCCGCGAGCGGAAGGAAACTCCTCTGGAGCGACGACGATAACGGACGACGGCGCCCGGGGATGTGGGGTTTCGCCGAGGACGAGGGACTCCTCGTGAGCGATCGGGCGAGCAACGAGGACGACTACGACGATCGACAGCAGCACACAAAGAGAGTCAACAACCATCATCGGAAGCATCATCGCTACGAGAACGACGCCGACGCTGATAACGAGACGAGGAGAAATCAGGAAAGACGGAGAATCGAAGAGGAGAAACGTAGACAGTGGGAAGAGCAAGAGCGAAGGAGAATCGCCGGGGAACAGCAGCGAAGGAGAATGGAAGAGGAGGAACAACGAAGAAGAACGGCAGAAGAGCAGCAACGAAGGACACCTCAACAAGAAGAAGAAGAAGGAAAAGAAGAAGAAGAACAGCTCAGGAGATTAGAGGAGGAACGACGCAAGCGACCCTCCCTCGACGAACAGCGAAGAAAAATGGAGGACGAACATCGTAGAAGATTGGCGGCGGAACAGCAGCGAAAGAGATTCGAAGAAGAACGGCTGAGGAGACCGGAGGCAGAACGGCGCAGAAGACCCGACGACGAAGAACGAAGAAGAATGGAGGAAGAACATCGTAAAAGACTTTCAGCGGAAGAGCAACGAAAGAGACACGAAGTAGAGCAGCAGCGAAAGAGAACCGAAGAGGAGGAACAGTTACGGAGATTGGAAGAAGAACGACGCAGGAGACCCGACGAAGAACGACGCAGGCAACCCGACGAAGATCGACGATTCGAGGAGGAGCAGCGAAGAAGAATTGCCGAGGAACGAAGGAGAATCGAAGAGGAACAGCGACGAAGGAACGAGCCGAGTCGACAAGAGGATACGAGAAAAACGAAGAACGTTACGAACGACTCATACGAAGAGAGAATGAGACAATGGCAGCGGATGAAAGAGGAGCACGATAGATTGCTTCGCGAGAGGGAAAATAATAGAAATCAAGCTAATGGGAGAAAAAGCCAAGAGGATCTGGAAATGGAGAGGAAGCTGCAAGATTACATCCGCAGAAACACTCCAATAGTCGTTGGTAATCGAGCGGGTCATAATCGTTACCCGACCCCGGCAAACCTCACAATGCCCGAACAAAGAAAACCTCAAGAATCAGCAAATGATAAACGAGTAACCCTCGGCGGAGAAGAAGACGAGGAACGCCTCAAGGAGCAACGTAAACGCATCCCCGAGGATGGAAAAAAACACCGAGGCCCTTATCGCGGTCAATACGAGGAAGAAATGAGTAGACGGGAAAAGGAATTCCGCAAGAGACTCCAGGAGGAGAATCGAGTGCGCGAGACTGCCCGGAACGAGCCGAGGAGAAACGAGGAACCGAGCCGGAATCGCCGACCCGACGAGGATGATCGATCTAGAGAGGACGAGCAAGCTCGACGAGCCGAGCACGAAAGACGCTTGCAGGACGAGCAGCGAAGAAAAATGGTCGAGGAGCAGAGAAGACGCTACGAGGAGGAGCGAAGGAAATACCAGGCGCAACACGGAACTCCGGGCGTCAAAGGGTTTGAAAATTCGAGACTCGACGAGAATCCTCCTCGCCTCGCGGATCCCCGTCGACCCGCCGAGGAAGAGACGAAGACACCCGGCAGAGCTTACCAGCCAAACGAGCATCGACGCCCGACCTCGGGGCCCGAGGCGTACGAGAGAAATCGGCAGGAGAATCGGTGGGGCGGCCCGACACCCGTTGAGACCGGCGCGGAAAGTCGCCGGAGAGAACAAGAGGCGGAGGAGAGACGAAGAGAGGAGGAGGGCCGATCTCGCGAGCGGACCGAGGACAATGGACGAAAGGGAGAATGGCCGGGGCCGAGGCAAGACGCACCGAGGGAGAGTCAGGAGGGAGGATTGCTCGAGCAGCGAAGGCGCGAGGAGGCGAACCGAAGGTGAGGACTCTCCGACGCCTCGGAAATTGAAATTCTTAACGAGCCTCGTCCACCTTTTATATTCCTCCACAAAGAGGAACTCTCTGATTTATTTTTTCCATTATTTCTTGCTTTATTTTATCGTTTTCTTTTACCATTTCTTTTTTTTTTTTTTTTTTTCTTTCGAGCCTTCGAGACAAACTCTTACTAGTTCAATTATCAACTTTGATCTTTTTGGTTAATTTATAACGGCTGTTTTCCTATTATGTTTATAATTAGTCTTTTAATTAGATGTCCCGGAAAAAGAAAATACAGAAAAAGATAAAGAGGAAAAAAGTAAGGAGTGCACCCGTTTTTCTTGGTTAACGTTTTCAGCTCTTTAATTAAATTAATTTTCCGAGGAAAATTTTCTCGGCAAATTAAATCTCAAACTATCGTCGTCGCGCTGCCGCAGTACGAGACGAACGTAAAATTTGAAAAAGAGTAAGACGTACGCGAGCAAGCGAGACGTGAGCGATAACGAGAAATGACTCGTTTTTTTTTTTTTTTTTTTTTTTTTTTTTTTTTTTTTTTTTTCCCTCTATTTAACGGCAACTCTTTCCGTCTCGTAGGTACTGGGAGATGAAGAAGAAGGAAGACGAGACGTCGCGAGCCCGAGCAGCCGAGCCGAGCGACGATAAGCAGTGGCAGGAACGCGTTAAAATGCTGCCCGTAAGCGCCTCGATAATAATTCGCTCGACCGATCCAGTTTACGGGAACGTTTCACGGCCCACGTTGAGTATGAGACAGGGCGGCGCTGTAGAAATTGATTTTCCGGTGAGTATACGTTCTCTCGGTGCGTACGCTCGCGCCGGTATAAGAGGAATCGTCGAAGGACGATGCGAGTATAAATTTCCCACCGCTACAGGAAGCCTCGAGCGCGACTCCTCTCTCTTCCAAAGCTCGCGCTGTCCAAGATCCGATTGTACGGATTTACCACTCTCTCTCTCTCTCTCTCTCTCTCTAGCGGGCTTATTTTTATTTTTTTGTAACAACGGACGTACTTCCATGATGGGAGGAGTAATCACGGGTCGCTGGGTTTGTACAATAAAACGAGCGTTAATTTTCGTGCGTTGTTTCGTAACGACGAAAAAATATGTACATATGTACGTATATGTACATAGCCTTGTGAGTTTACGTGTGATTGCTATATATAAAAAAAAAAAAAAAAAAAAAAAAAAAAAAATTACACGTATATATGTATATATGCATAAGCTCGCGTGTACACGCGCGTAGTGAAACGGTCAGTTTCCGTAGCAGCAGCGCGGAAAGTTAATGCGATAAAAAACGAGGATGTAAAGTTAATTCGAGCCTTTTACGACGAGTCAAATGATCTATTAGCAAGCTTGCCAATTTTAAAATGTCGAAAGTTCGTATTCGTAGTAGGCGGCAAAATGAATTTCAAGTAATTAAAAGTATCGATTGTGCTCTAGCCTAGGACCTCGCGACGAGCGAAACTATATACTTTCGGTGTATGTATAAGATCTGTATCTCTCCCCCCTCTTTTTCTCACTCTCTCTCTCTCTCTCTCTTCTTTATTTAAAACGAAAGATTTCGTACTTTATATAGAGAGACTTTTAAACTAAAACTATTTTATAGATAAAATAATATCTAGAAAAAAAAAATTTATTCAATCGCGTTTATTTTTACGCTCCGATCGAAAATTACACATTTACCTATTTCGACGGGAAAGAATAAGAAAATTCTCAACTCGATTCGCATAGAGTAATTTATAATGGAAAAAAAAAAAAAAAAAAAAAAAAAACAATAACAACAACAACAACAACAATAAAAAGCATCGCAAAGCTTTAAAAATACGTGTGTCTCGCAGGGTTTCAGCCCGTCGAGGAAAGGACCGGAGGCGCACAGATTCCCATCGGCGCCGACGCCTCGACCACCGGCACCGAGTCCACCGTCCTGCGTCTGGGCGATCGTCGTCTGCTGCAGGAATCCGAAAAACGTCGAGGTGAGGACGCGATGCTTCGAGGCGGCCGATTGCCTCAGCTGGGACGACGGCAACAACAGCTGCGCGATGGAAAAAGTCAAGGCGGCGAATAACGAGATTCGACGATTTTACCTTTGGAATTATCCGTCAAAGGATACCATTATTTTGTCGTAAAAATTACGCGCGCGCCCGCAAATTATTATCATTATTATTATTATTTATATAATTATTTTATTATTATTTTTTATTATTTTAACCACCGAATAAATTTCTTTCTTTATTATTCGCGAGCGTACATTACATGTAATACGAAAGAGATTCTTTACTAACTGCCGTTATTCGTTTATTTCTTTTGTTCGTACAGTATTCGATACGATAATAGTATATATATATATATATATATATATATATATATATATATGCATTATTAAACTTGTATACGTATTAATTTTTACGTCATTTATGTTATGCGAGTTATATATTTATATATGTACACCGCGAGTATTCAGTTCTATTATTAATGTCAATATAAGTTACTCGTAGCCGTAATTAATTAACCCGATATCGACTATAATAAGGCAAGCGCCAATGTATACTAAAATCGACGAAACGAGTATTTTATTATTACCAATAATGAAATAGCCACTCTGTGAATCGCATTTCCCTACTTTTCTTTCCTTTTTTTCTTTTCTTTCTTTTTTTTTTTTTTTGTTTTTTTTTTTGTTTTGTTTTTTTTCTTTTTTACGACGTTGTATTTTTAAATCAATAAATTGTTTTAATTCAACTGCGACTACCTTGTTTATCGAGTGGAATGTACAATTCATACCCTTAAATTTTAATTAATACGAGAGAGAATTTTATTTATTCAGGGACGAGCGAGTAAATCAAAATAATTCGATATCGAAAATGCGCTCTTGTATACGAAGACAACGACGAAAAATACCCCTTTTCAATTAATTATCTTTATTCGTTATCTCCCCGATAAATTTATATACTCGTGATTTTTTCCACGTCACAAGTATTTTTCGACACGGAATAAAGAGACATTTGAAAAAAAAAAAAAAAAAAAAAAAAGAAAAAGGAGAAAGGGAGAAAGGAAGCGCGTCAATGACAAAGTAATCAAGCGGCGGAAGGGTATATATATATATTATATATTTTCAAACGCAAAGTGACATCGTAACGGCGAAAGTCTAGAAATGAGCTTGTTGCATCTATCAGCTCTTATTCAACTGACTCGCATTGTGTCCCGCTTTCCGCATATGTGTATATTTGTATGCGTTCGTGCGTGTGTGCGCGTGTGTGTGTGCGCGTGTGTGTGTGTGTGTGTGAAACGCGACATAATTTACGTGAAATGTGCGCTGACTTATCTTCCTCTCGCAAACTTTACCCTCTAATATATTATTTTGATTTTCTATAGACTTTCTTCCTTTCTCCTATTTTAATATTTTCGTTGAATCGTCGTTGATTTGCTCCTCGATCGATTCGATAAAATCGTCAGCCGATATATACCGATGCGCCTATCGCGCCCATATATCGGATATAGCAAAGTAAGGAAAATTTGTTTTTCGATAAAATATGAGGAATATGCAGAGCATCGACGTAATTAAACGTTATATCGATAAATAATTATGTTTCGTTGTACGAATACCGTATAACGAATCGATAATTAATTTTAATTTCTAACCCTATAGAAAATGACTAAGCAAGCGTTTAATGCAGGTTAACCTTGGCTAAAATCTATGCGAGCGATTATAGAAATTTTACACCGAATAAAGGCTTTTTAATTCGCGTAGACGCGCAATTTCATTTCATTCATACTTATTAAATAGTTTGACGGCGAAAAGTAAGCTTATGAAAAATAATCGAATATAAAGATAAAAAATAGGAGGAGAAAAAAAGAATGATAGAAGAGGAGAGGGTGGTGGTGGTGGTGGTAGTGGTGGCGGGGCGGGGGAGGGGGGAGGACGATAGACAAAGTCAAACGTAAAAGTTGTGCAGGATTGAATCATTGAATTTTTTCCGGCGAGTATATAAGAAGAAAGGGAAAATGGAAGAAGCGTTATATCGGTAAGGAGCGATGCCAAAAACGCAACAGGCGAGTGCTAGTAAAGCGTTTGCTTGAATCACCCCAACCCCTTTCACCTACTCCCTTCCCCGGAAATTGAACTCGCTTTAAATGAGACACATTGCTGCCTTTTTTGGCAGCTACCTCCGATTATATATATATACATTTATAGGTATACGGAATCGTAAACGGAGTGCACGTGTGCTATTCGAATATATGGAGCTTTGTACATCTGGGCGAATTATTCGACACCTTTGAAAGACGAGAGATGTATGCTTCCAATACCTGTGTGTATGTATGTATGCATGCGTTCGTATGTGTGCGCGCGCGTGTGTGGATGTAAGGAAAACTTGTATAAACGTGATAAAGTCTCGGATCGAAGCCTTGGCTTTGCCTTAACGCATTATTCAAATTCAAAGAAGAGCCTTTTCTCCTTTGCGCGCTGATTTTCGTAGCAGGACTTTGACTCTCTTTCTTACCTGATCAAGAGATGAAAATAACAACGAGATAAAAATACATATTTTCCCTTTTACCTTTTTCCATCTCCCCTCCCACCCACCCACCTTCTCCCCCCGATCGAAAGGGAAACGAAGGGGTTAATCGGGGTACAGAGACGTATACGAGTATAGGCTTCGCGAGCGTTAAGAGGCGCGCATGCAGGTGCAGCCGAGATAAGAGGAGCCGTATAAGGATATGGAGTAGGGTATATATGACAGGAGGAGGGACGTTTTGCACTTACGCTGCGCGCTCGGCTTCTTATCGCCCTTTCCCATGTTTTCTTCGTCTCTTCGCCCGGTTCAGGCTTCTCTCGCTCCCTCGGCACACTTGGTTTCTCGCGCTCCTCTAGTCGTTGCCGTCGCTGACGCTGCTGCTTCTGCTGCTGCTTCTGCCTCGACTCCTGAAACTCAATTTAACCTCGTTACCGACTGTTTTACTCTCTGTCTCTCTCTCTCTCTCTCTCTCTCTCTTTCTCTCGCTCTCTCTCCCGCTTTGCCTATCTCTTCGTCTATCTTACTTAATGCGATTTTAAGTACCGAGCGCGCTAGCTATCTGTTGACAACTCTTCCGTCCTTCCCTTTTTCTGTTTTTTTTTTTTTTTTTTTTTTTTTTTTTTTTTTTTTTTTTTTTTTTTTTTTATACGGCAAAGGACATCATAGCCCTTCAAATTCACCGAGCTTTTATTATCTCGAAAGAAAAAGAAAGAGGGAGAGAGGGGAGAGGGAATGAAAAGGTAGGCGCGCGGAACTTTGATTTTCATTACGTGGTCGACTCGTCGCTCTTCGGCTTTAAAAAAATTAAAAAAAAAGTCTTTTTTCCTCTCTGTCTCTCTCTCTCTCTCTCTCTCTCTTTCTCTTTTTCTTTTTTTCGCTTTAGATTTCTTTCAACCCCTTCGGGGATGGATTTAACAACACTTTGCCGGCTTGAGATCGTAACGCGGTGGGTATGATTTTATCTCGGTTAATTTTCAGATTCGTTCTTTTGTTTGAGATGAGAAAACGAGTATAGAAGAGGAAAGAGAGAAAGAGGCAGAGAGAGAGAGAGAGAGAGAGAGAGAGAGAGAGAGAAAGAGCGAAAGAACTTCCCGCTTATTAGCATTTTTCATGACTCCCCGTGTTTGTTTTAACAACGCTTATATCGTGTATACCGCACACGCGAACAATCTCGCGCTGCCAAGTTATATTCAATTGTCTTTTATTAATTTTTTTTGTTTTAACGCAACGACGATTCTTTTATGATATTGTTTTTTTTCTTTTTCTTATTTGTTTATTTTTTGTTCATTTTACCTTGCATAATTGACTTCAATAATTTTACGAGCAATTTTGCGTAACGCGCCAGAGTGCGTTTTCTCAAAGCGTCGATTAACGTTTAACGTATATAGAGAAGATGCCATTGTTCCGATTAACGTCGTGATGGTCAAGTCCTTGGTATATATGTACACAGCTCGAATAAGCTCTCGGTCTACTCGACGTGTGATGTTCGATCGAGAGAGAGAGAGAGAGAGAGAGAGAGAGAGAGAGAGATAGACAGACAGAGAAAAGTAAAGAGAAAAAGAGAGAGAGAGAGATAGAGAGGAATAAAGCTTTACTGGCATATGAGGTAAGTTCGGTTTAACGCTCATTTCTGGTGTTTTGATTAAAAGGAAGTGAGCGAACGTATCGTTTCGCGATAAATTGAGCGATCCTTTCGCCTTACGTGTTCTCTCTCTCTCTCTCTCTCTTTTGTTTTCCGTATATTTACATATACACATATGTCTAATCATCCATCGAGTAGAAAATGTTACACGTGCACAGTTGGACAATAAAAGAGAGAGAGAGAGAGAGAGAGTGAGCGAGGGAGGGAGGGAAGATACTCTCGTCTCGCGGGAGATCCATTAATTAATCCGTAACGAACACCTCTCCAATGGACGTTTGCTTCGGTTCCCCGAGCCACTCAAGCCTCTTCTCTTTCTCCCTTCCTCTCTCTCTCTCTCTGTCTTACTCTCTCTTATCTTCCCAAAGGGATTATACCGCCAGCTGGATTACCAGCGGCGCGGGGCTGTTTTAAGCTCTCGCTTCGACAATAAACTCGCGGCTGTCTCTGTCTTTCTCACGCTCATTTTCGTACGCGAAATTTGTCAGCGACGATATTCTTCTGTTGTTTTTATTTGTTTGTTCTATTTCAAAAGTGAGAGAGAGAGAGAGAGAGAGAGAGAGAGAGAGAGAAAGTAGAAAACGAGTCAAGTGTCAAGTTTTGTTTCACTTTGGTGCCCGCTATCTCTCTCTCCCTTTCTCTCTCTTTCTAATATACAAATTCATCCGGCCGCCGTGTACGACTCAAAGTGAATTTTTAAAAAATGCACACGAAAACCTTGCCCGTGCGAACGAGATATGTGTAAGCGTCGCTGTGTATATAAATTGTCACACGGCTAGCTTATGAAATTCAACGTTGAAAAAAGAGCTTTCGCTACCGGGCCGAATCGTGTAGAGCGCGTGTGGAAAAAGTCGTTTTCCACGCTTTACGATGTTTTATTTTATCATCGGTTTTTTTTTTGTTTTTTTTTTTTATTTTACTTTTATTTTTTGTTTTTTTTTTCGGTTTTAATTTTTTGTTTTTCCTTTTTTTTTTCTTTTTTGTGCAAAATTTAAACGTCAAGCTTAAAATAGTGGTAGTCGCGTAAGGAAATAAAATTTTATAAAAATAGAAAAACGTAATATATATGCGTACACATGTGTTTTCGGAAAATTTACCTCTGCGCACTACTACACATCGATCGATTCTAATTCAAACCATAAATTCACGAGGGTGTATAGCGCGGCTAAGCAAAAAATAATCCGCTGTTTGCAAAAAGACAAAAAAAAAGAAATAAAGAGGAGAAAGAAATAAAAAGGAATAAAAATCTTAAATTAAGGAAAAGCTTTTAATTTCTTAATAATGGTATATACATACATATATACATGTATAGCTTAAGAAGAGAAGGCAAAGAAGATGAGGATAAAGTAAAAACTAAACTCGATATCCTTTTTATTTTCAAGTCGTCCTTGATAAAAGCAAATAAATTAAGCAAAACGAATCCTGAAAAACGTTTTTATTCCCACATCAATGATTGCCTCGACGAGCATCGCGCCTCGAGTAAGAATTCACGAAGCTTCCTTTTTTCTTCCCTCAATTTTTCTCTCTTTCTTTCCTCGCCGCCCGGACTACAAATCATATCGAAGACGAGAAGGAAGGACGATATAACTCGGTAGCAGAGGATAGAAAGAGGTAAACCGAGAGGAAGGGAGAGAGAGAGAGAGAGAGAGAGAGGGGGAGGGGGGAGAGAGTGAAAGGAAGATTCCTTCGATTTTTTCCGGAAGCTAAATCATCGTCCGCGCGCGAGACGCACACCTTTTTACACATTTCCTTTGGAATTGCGTTAGCTCCTCTTTTTGAGGGAAGGTCGGCACGGAAAACAAAGCAAAAAAGAAAAAAAAAGAAAATAAATAAATAAAATAAAATATAGTAAAATAAGCTCAAACGAAATCCTTTTCCTCTCTCTCTCTCTCCTTTTACTTTTTTTCTTTATTCTTATGTTTTATTATATTTTTACGGAAAAATTCTTATGAGCCCCGCGCACGCCCGGAAGAATGGCCAAAGCGAGAGGAGATGTAGCCGAGTTTGAATCGGTTCGAATTTATGGTTTGAATTATTGCCCACTCGTAATACGTGACACATCTCGTTACGTTGCTTTATAACGAACTTAAAAAACGAATCCTTCATTTTAAACCTCCCATTCTCCCTCCCTCCCTCCCAGCCCGTCTCCTTCCTTCCCTCGATTCGTTGCTACATTTTACGAGCTCGTTCTTATTATTACCTTTGCAAAAAAAAGAAAAAGAAAAAGAAGAACAATAAAAAAAAAAAAAAAAAAAAAAAAAAAAAAAAAAAAAAAAAAAAAAAGAAGAAAGAAAACAACGAAAAGCAAAAAGCTTTGTAATTAAAGAAAGCAAAAGGGAAATCCCTGGCGAACGTAGAGTGCCGTGTATGTATATATATATATATATAAGCATATCGAAGCAGCGCATATCGCGTACAAATCCAGATAAAACATATTCCCCATGGGGAATATAGGCTGAGAGCAGTGCATATCGGTTAAGCCGAGATAAATAAACCGACCTGAGTACTCCAAACGAGCGGTCTCGCATCAGGCAGGAACGGACAGCCGGGGTTGCGTTGCCATTAGTAGAAGCGCGGCGCAGTCCTCCGTCCTCGCTCGCTCGCCCTCGTCGTCATGGCGTGGGCAACATCCAGCAACGGCAGCAACACCGTCGCGAGCGTGCGTACGGAGAGAAAGAGTCAGCGAGACGGCGAGAGTTAGATAGATAGATATAGATGGATAGATAGATAGATAGATAGATAGATAGAGAGAGAGAGAGAGAGAGAGAGAGAGGGGAAGACCGCTCCGAGGCGTACACGCGGGGACGGCGAGAAGCTTCCGGGGAAGTAGTCGTAGTGGTAATAGTAGCAGCCCTTGGCTTCTTCGTCGTCGTCGTCGTCGTCGTTGTCGTCCGGTCTACGCGCGGGAGAAACGGCGGCGGCGGCGGCGACTGCAGCAGCGAGGAATGCCGCTGCTTGCCATCCGGCGGTGACGGCGGGAGCTGGAGCGCAGCGCACGGCTCCAAAGGCTTTCGGCCAGCCCGAGGGAGCGAGACCGACTGGAGGAGATATCGCGCCGCCTCTCGTCCTGCGCGCACCCACGGCGCTTTACGCTCGCGCGGGAGGCGCGCGCGCCAGGATCGTGTCGATGGATACCTCTATCTCTCTCTCTCTCTTTCTGTGCAAATCTACGCGGGTGGGTGGACTACTACCGAGCAAGCGAGCGACCCCTCTTTCCTCCTTTCGCCGTCGCCGCGCGTTAGGGGAAGAGAAAACGATGTTTGCGCTCACCGCTGAAGACCCCGACGTTTGTTTAACGCTTCCTCCCGCTTTTTTACTTTTTTTTACTTTTTCCACCTACTTAATCCTTTTTTTTTTTTTTTTTTTTTTTTTTGCACTCTTTAGAGTTTAGTTATAAGCTGTTTCTTGGATGTGTTTTTATCTTTTTTTTTTTTTATTATTATTAGAGGAGTAGTTAATTTGGTGAGATTGCTGTTCTTTTTCCAGGATGCTTTTTAAAAGTGCAAACGAGGCAGGAATATGAATACATTTTTTGCCATTTTTTTTATGTTACTCGAAGAGTAGACTATACTGTACATTGACTCGATTACACAGACTCAAAAAATATACGCTTATCATTTAATATAATTATGTATAATTTATCTTACCTTAATCGTTATAAACCTTGCAAGTAAACCATGCAAATGCAGCAACGTTATTTTTTTTTTTTTTTTTTGTCAAAATAATAGTATTACTAATAATTTACTTAAGCGCATTCGTTAATTTCCCCATAAATTCATTAAATATAAAATATCAAATTTTTTTTGCGGAAAATTTGAAAATCTCAAGTTTCCCGCGTAATCAGTTGACGTTTGCTACCCGAGAGCTTGCATATCTCGTTGCGTACATAATTTGGAAAACGAAAAAAGTGAAATACAAATAAAAATTTTCAGGTAATCTGAAGATTTAAAAATAAAAAAAAAAATTGAAAAATTTTTACAATCCATGGCGATACTGCAGAACCGTATACAATGATAAACAATGACAGTCTTTGCTGTACACGCCACGACATCTGGCTGTCGCCTTTTACAATGTTCAATAAACGTTACCGATTTAGAATCCCTATGCACAAAGCTTTATACCGACCAACGTTAAGAAGTCTACTTTTGCAATCTACTTTATCCGCGGCCAGAAATTAATTAACCCTTCGATCCGTTATGATAACGCGCTTCTTTGAAATCTACCCTTCCAAATCTTAAGGTTATATACCTTATCAAATTTGCTTTTACACCAAACCATTTACTTTACCGATATTTTTTTAATTTCACGTTATCCAAATAAATACAACATAAAATTAAAAACAGATGTTTATTATTGCAATGTTAACCGACGCTACTTGCAGTTTTGAAAACTCGTTAACAAAGACGTCAAATAGGATCGTTCGAAATAGATAACAACAAAGATAAGCGGAGGTAAACAAAAAAAGGAGAAAAACAAGGAGATCGTAGTTACAAATAAGCTGATAGCGCTCATCTCTCTCTCTCTAGAATTTTCAACGAACGGCGCAAAATTTTCGCGGGTTCGCACACCCTGATTCATAATTTAAGACTCATTACCCGCAAGATCTTCATCGACTCTTTATGCATATTTAAAATTTTGAGCTAAACCCTGGCTGAATTCTCACCGTATTCGTCTCTTTAATTCTTCCATTAAAATAGCAGCTTGCGATAACAAACACGTTAACCAAAACTACCATGTACACAGATGTATGTGTATACTAGTACGTATATATATATATATATATATATATATATATATGTGTGTGTGTGTGTGTAGATTTCAGCGATTCGCAAAATTTATCCCGAAAAGAAATTTGAAATTCAATGTGCGCGCGTCAAAGTAAAAAGCCCGCCGAAGATTTCTAAGCGAGAGAGAGGGAGAGAGAAGAGAGAGTGATAGAAAGATAAATTGTTATGGTCGCTTTTGCCCTACGGCGCTTGTATACGCCCGCTAATATTTTCCTCGATTCGCAAGAGAGACTATTTACCTAAAATTCACCTGTTTTCGAAAATATGCCTCGGTGTATTTCTCAAATTCATCTTTTCGCGCGTTTTCTCTTTTTAAGCGGGCAAAGCGGGCAAAATAAAGTTTTGCCTTTTATTACAAAACAAAAAAGAAATATACATACTTGTTTCAAAATTCTTAATAATTTAATTAAAAATAATAAAGAAGGCTAATGATGTTTTTATGTTTTAAAAAATTTTAGCATTAAAGTTTGATTGTATTTTATTTCTGCTTAACATTTTCAATAAGCGCTTGAGATATCGAGTTTAGTAGATAAGTTCTTGGTATGTCCAGACGCGTCTTGACAAACTTGGATAATCTACTTATTTATCGTTCCTTCTACTTTCCAATTTTTATGAATAGATTTTATCATCTCGAATGGATTCCGAAACGTTGCATTTACATCGGATTCATTTTATCGGCAAGTTTATTTGAATAGCTAAAAAATTCTTACGCAACTGAATGAAATTTTTAAATTTTACAAATGTTTTTGTCGACGCGAGATCGTAAAAGTGCCTCTTTTAATAGTCGTGCAACGATTAAAATCCGATGTATCGAGTAATAAAATGAGTTGAAAAAAAAATAAATAAATAATCAAACGAAAAAGAGGATGAAGGTGAAGAAAAATGTATATTCCGTCACATTTTTCTTTCTCTCTCTCTCTCTCTCTCTCTCTTTTTGTCGAAATAAAAGTTTCCCAATTGTATAGACAGCAGGGAATAATCAGCATTCTTTTAACCACCAAAACTTTTTTTTTTTCCTTTCTCTCTCTTTCTTATCTCTCTCTCTCTCTATCTATCTATCTTCTTTGGCCGATCCTCGTCATTAAAAGTGAAATTTGCAAAACGAGATGAAACTTGTTGAAGCAACGAGTGGCTCGGTTTTCCTATGCGCGAAAATGAGACTAGAAAAAAAAAAAAAAAAAAGAAAAAAAAAAAAGAAAAGGAAAAATAAAAGAAAGAAGAACGAGCGAGCAGGTGGTGGAGGAAATAATTCCATGTCCGTTATTGGTGTTCTTTCTGTGCACACGCGGATATATACCAACACCTGCACTCGGTAGAAAATGTGCGTCGGGAGTCTGAAAAAGTCTGTCGGGAGTTGGGAGCGAGGAGCTTTATTTCCTTCGCCTACTTTTTTTCGCTTCTTTCGCGAAAAGGCACTCGTAGAATTTAATTAAGAATTTCCATGGGCACACGGGACTCCAGAACGCGTGGGAGTGCGTCGGGCTTCCTTACTCGAGGAGAAAAGAAAAGGAGCCGATCCTCTCTTAGGCGCGCCGGAGCCCCGCGCGTCATATTGTCTTGGCGGCGCGTTGCGTATATACGAGATGCGAGAATATTTTTCTCTCTTTCTTTCGGCCTAATTAAATTGAAAGAAAATTCGCTCGGACTCGTCCGCCGCCCCCGGCTCTTTTCTTGCCGAGTTGCCAATTTAGCCTCGCGTGCGCGCGTCGATTCGAGCGTCCGTTGAAAAGTTGCCGACTCTCCCGAAAACGAGAGGAGAAAAAATAAGGCGAAAAAGAAAGAAGAGATGTAGGATTGGAGAAGGAGGGGGAGGGAGGGAGGGAGGGAGAGGGCGAGGTTGAGAAAAGAAAAAGGGAGCCCCACCCCCCTCCCCCCTTTTCCCCGAAGGTCGATTTACATTTTAAGCGAAAGGGATAAGTAACGACTTCCGACTCGACGATTGCCGCTGATATAGAAGCCGACGAGTTGCGAATTAGAGCTGCGGCCGATCGGTTTCTCCGTATTGAGACTTTCCGCCTGCGTACATCGTGCGCGCTACGTCCGCTTGTTCCGCGCCTTTATAAATTGATCGCGATTTCGTCCCAATTTTTATAACGCGTCTTTTTGATCTTCGTTTTATCACAATGTGATTATTAATTAAAATTCAACGTTTCCTCTTATGGTAAAATTCATTCATTTATTAGAAAATTTTCATGGCGGGGGGGGGGGGGGGGGAAGCTATCGGTTTTAAACTTTGTCCAAACGATCCCGATTGTTTCTACTTATGCCAACTCTTAAGTTTTTATAAAATTTTCACTTTTAAACTAATAATTAAAATTTGCTTTATTAAAATTGGATCCTCATATTTTTTTCGTAACTCACGTATTTTTATGAAAATAGCAAATTAAAAAATTTATTCGAAAAATTCATATTTTGAAAACGTAACAAACAGCCAGTTATTTATTTCTTCGTAATCGAATAGCTTACAAATGAAAACAAATTTAAATAAAATCAATAAAAAAATTAATTTTTCGTCAATCTTAAATTAGGCAAAAAAAAAAAAAAAAGCGTCGATCTAAAAAGATCGCGCGAGCTTACAACTCCATCGCATCGCATTGCAGGGAAGGATCTCGGCATATATTTTCCACATCGTTACTGTACACCCGAAAGGCGGTTAACGTATTCACATTTCAACAAAGCTCGTGAAAGAGAGAGTGAGAGAGAGAGAGAGAGAGATAAGAAAGCTGACGCGTGAGAAAAGAACGCACGCGTTAAGATGAGAAAAGCGCCCCTTCGCACTTAGCGAGTGGGACGTATATGTGTACATTCCTTCCTCTTTCTCTCTCTCTCTCTCCTTGCGTCATACAATGTGACCATTCTTCCCTGCGACGTTGACTAATGACCCCCTCCATCTCCCCGGTATCTCCCTAACCCTAAAAAGGAATACATCTTTTTCCCCGAAGATTGCCGTGACGTCTTTGTTTAGGGACAGCAGCCTTTCCTCTGCGCCCTTATGTTGCGGCTTCACAAAAGTCGCTCGACTCGATCGTCTGCTTCTTTCCTTCGATTTTAAATTTATTTTATTGGGTAAGCTAATTTCAAATGTTTAATTTCAAAAATATTATTTTATATCGAATGAGCTTTTTTTTTTTTTTTGTTTTTGAAAGAATGTTATACTTTTTTTTTTTCTTACTTATAAAGTCAAAGTATAGCAGCAGTTTGTAAACTTTGTAGAGATCCTGAAATGAAATATTCACAAGAATAAGGGATGAGACGAAGGGAGAGTAGGAGGAGAGTGAGGATGAAGATGCGTGTTCGATAAATAAATAAAAGATAAACAGCTTCTATACAACCCGTTTATTATATAAGCTTGAATCATATATTAAATAGAACGCGCGTTAAATATACAACTCAAGTTTAGAAAGTTACAGCAGTTGTTGCGTCGCGCGTACGCACACCTCTGCGTGTCTGTTTAACAGGCGAGCCTACACATACATTACATATACATATAGACGCGTATTCTGAAAAAATAATATACACTATACAGCTAGCTATAGAAATTAAATATTTCCTCAACCCCGTTGTGTCTTTTCTCGCTCTCGGCGAAATAGAGTAAAAGAGAGAGAGAGAGAGAGAGGGAGAGAGAGAAAAAGAGAGAGAGAGAGAGAGAGAGAGAGAAAGATCGAGCGCGTGTATCCTTCGCGACGATAAAAAACTAAAGAGAGAGAGAGAGAGAGGAATAGTGTCACTTGTCTCCTCGATTCCACACCTGTATATGTACATCTATCTCCCTCTTTCTCTCTTTTCTCTCATAGCTCACTCTCCGCTCGCTCTTACTCGGAAGCTTTCGAAGGAGGGCCGCACGCCGCAAAAATCCTTCGTTACGCGCTCAAGTACACACGAATACATATGTACTTGTTCGGGTTTTAGCGCTCTTAACGTTTAATGGACTTTTTTTTCTCTCCCTCTCTCGCTCTCGCTCTCTCTCTCTCTCTCTATCTCTCTGTCTCTCTGTCTCTCTATCTCTCTTTGTCTCTCTCTCTCTTCTTCCCTCTTCTTTGCATTTGCGAGGAGTAAAACCAGTCGCTCGCGCTCGCTCTTTTTTTTAAGCTTCGAGAATGCAGGCATTTCGAAAAAAAAGAGAGAGAGAGAGAGAGAGAGAGAAATGACATTGAATAAAATACGAAAAAACAAAAAAGAAAAGAAAAGAAAAAATGAGACGGTGAGAGGGAGACGCGGCGAGTGCGAGGTTATATACGTATACACATGTGCGTGTATATATATATATATATATATATTTAGGGCTGAGACTTTTGCACGAGTTTCCTTGAACACATTCTTTCGTTATAATCAACGTTGCGATAGATTTACACGTGGTACTCCTCATTTTTCCTCTGTTTTAATTTACTCCTTTTACATAATAATATTCATATGTACAAATGTGTGCATTTCTGTAGGTGTATGTACTTGTTTGAATGTCTGATTGTATGTGTATTTGTTAGTCAGTGCGTGTGCGGGGGGAAGTTAGCGCGCGTCACTCGGCGGTTCATCTTCGGCTTTGTCGTTGGGATCTCTTTCACAGCCATTTGCTTTGCTATGGTCAATTGTTATTAATGTAGTAGATAGTAGTATGTGTGGCGACGCCCTGAGCAAGATTTTTACGATCCGGTGCTATTTTTTTTTTTTTTTTTTTTTTTTCATTTTATATTCGTTGGCTTGCATTAAAATATAAAAAAAAATTAAAAAAAAAAAAAATAATAATAAAAAAAATTAAGAGCAAAAAAGCTCGACTTGTACTCGAGATTTAACTGGAAGGAATTTCCACGCGGTATAGAGAGTGGACGACTTTCCACACGCGTTCTGTACAGGACTGCTTAAGAATTTAATAACAACAACAGCAACAACAACAACGAGTTAAAATATCGGATAAACGTAAGTCTAGGTACGTGTTTGTGTATGTTCGTGTTTGCTATTGTCGTCGAAGATGACCGCAAAGGACCGTACTTTTTTTTATTTTTCTCATTTTTATTTAACATTATACGTCTTAATTATTTTTCGCGTTTAATAATAGCAATAGTAATAATAATAACAATAATTATTATTATTATTATAATAATGAAAAATAAAAAAAAAATAAAAAATAAAAAATAAAAAATAATAATAATAAACAATGGCTTCCTATACGCAAAAAGCCCGCGCTATCGCTATAACACCGCCCGTGTGTACGTATGTCTAACTCTACATAGGCTTAAACGTATTTGTCGACAAAATTGACCTCATTTTTCTACTGTGCGCAATATTTTGAGCTTTCGCTTCGGTTTTTTTTTTTTGTTTTTTTTTTTTTTTTGTTTTTTTTTGTTTTTTTTTTTTGTTTTTTTTTTTTTAATTTCCCCCACCCTCTTTTCTTTTCCCCTTGTCTCGGATAAACTCTTGAGAGTTTTTGGATTATCGCTTTGAGACTAAGGTAGTAACATTAAATTTGCTTTGCGTTTTGCCTCTTACATACACGGATTGTACGCTAATTCATTTATTTTAATTAGTTTATCGTGGTATTAGTTAGTTACTCGTTACATTTAGTCGCAGAGATTTTTTGCACTTTACGGATATTATAATAACATGATTGTCCTACCAATTGCGTTGATTTAATAAGCCGTTAAGAACTGTTACTACCTAGTTGCATTGAACCCTCGACTCGTCAACAAGAGCATAAAACATGTCGGTGCTTTTCTCTGGTTTTTATTTCTTTCTTATTTATTTATTTATTTATTTATTTATTTATTTATTTATTTATTCATTTTATTTATTTTATTTTATATCTAAAGCCTTATGCTACACGTGTATTATTCCTTTGATAAAAAATGTGTATTTCAGTCTATTACGTTATGTACTTTTCGTCCAAAAACTATTTTGATTATTATCTCAACAAGAAACTAAATGATAAAAATTCAATGTATATATATGTGTGTCGTAATAAACTGAAAACACAACGAAATAAGACATCATTTAAAATGTTACGCGCAGCGACTATATATATTATAATAAAATATTTACATTGTGCGCAATTAAAAATCTCATACGTCTCCCGAAAAAGAGGACGCTGTTTATTTTACTTCGCGCTTACGGACTCTCTGCTCTCGAAAGCTTACCAGTCGCGTTTGCCAGTAATTATATTGAACTACATAATGATAAAGTAAATAATCTTGAACGATTCGTTGTAAAAAAAAAATTAATGAACTCAGAGGTTACATTGTTTTTTCGCCTTTTCCTTGTCTTACAAGATGCAATAACAATCTATAATTATATATTATTTTTTAACGCCATTGATTCGCTAACACATAATTTTCTACGCTTGATAATTAATTATTACAGTTAGTTTTTTGACCGTTTAAATTACCGTTTTTTCGGTTTTTTTTTTTTCTTTTCCTTTTTCTTTTTCTTTTTTTACAGAGATATTGATTTCTTTTCTTTTCACGTTTATTGTCGAATAAAAGAGTTTGCTCAAAAAGTCATCGTTCATCGTTTAGTTTTAAAAAACGACATAGGAAACATCATTGTCATTGAATGTCGAATTTGTTCTTGGTTATTAATGATTTATCAATGAATCATCCAATGCCGAGTTACACATTTTTGTATGCGCTACGTTTCTGTCACATTCACATGTTTAAAAATGTTCTTTTTTTTCTTTTTTTTTTATTTTTCTTTTTTTTTTCCTTTTTTTTTATATAAAGTGCCATTCATAATCATAACACGCTCATGTACATATTTTTGTGTATATATATATATATGTATATTTAAATGTAAACCGCCGACACACTTTTTGAATCGGACGCACTGGCAACTTCTAGGATTTGCGATATTTCAATTATCTTATGCAACGTACATACATCTATTCTTAGCCATAATCGCGTTTATACTAACATATATAATTATTCTTAGCGATAATAAACAATAATATTAATAGTAATAATTAATAGCAATATTTGTAGCTTTGTTTTTTAATAATAAAATAATATGTATATATATATATAATCGACTTCTTGTATAATATAACGCTTAATTCTTCTTTTCATCTTCCTAAATCAGCACTTCACAATGTATGCTTATTCATGTATATACGTATATATTTATGTCTATGTTATGTAAATATATACATATATAGATTTACTTGAATACGCTATATGTAATATAACGTGTGACTTGACAATTTTATGAGGTTACTTTCGGATAACAGATATCGTTGTGTATACGTGGAATATACTGTTTGTTTATCATTAACGTTACGTGTAATATGCATATTTCTACTTCTTTTTTTTTTTTTTTTTTTTTTTTTTTTCCAATATGCACAGAGCAACAAGAAACCGATCGGCGAGAGAGTTACGTCGTTTTCGTCAATTACGCCTAATTTCACAATTACAGTAGCTCTTGATGTGCAAAATTTAACTTGCGCGCTTCGCGTTTACGGTATAAAAAAACAAAGAAAGAAAAATTAATTACGAGGAAAAATGAGAAAACGATCGGTTTAAACTTGAAGGAGCGCCGCGACGGAACGCTCGAAACTATATATTTGAGGGAAAATTCAACGATGAACATTTGCCGATCGAACGACGCGCGTCTGTGTGCTTAAACTGCTTAAACTGCTTTTATTAAATTGACATTATTCATTTCTTTTTTATACATTACGTATTAGCTAATGCGTGTCTCGTTAACAAAGAGTATAACAAACGATAACAAACGTGGCCGAGACATTTCTTTACAAAATTTCGGTACGTTAACAACGATATGATACAGGTAGTGAGTGTAACGCATAGCCATTTCTTAATTATCTTTCTTGCAGCGCAAAAATAAACAGAAGAAGAGATGTAGAGGATAATAAATATAATAAATTTACAATAAAATGGCGAACGCACGGTGTCGCACTTATCGACTCGAATACGAACAAAGATACATTATTATTGTTTGTGTATTTTATGTACGTATGTGTATGTCTGTGTATGTGGGCGCACGTGGATGTGTACATCATATTGACAAATCGATTCGATCATAGGACACATGTACATATCGGCATTGACGATTGAAATAACGATTTTTCTTTTTTTTCTCTCGAGTTCCTTTTTTTTTTTTTTATCGCGCGTACCCAAAGCTTTGCCGTATGCTCTACAATAACACGCGCGTCGGCCTAAAATTTTCGTCGTCTTTCAAAGAACACATACAGCGGTTTTCTTCTTTTTCTTCTTCTGCTTCTTCTTCTTCTTCTTCTTCATTTTTCATTTTATTTCACTCGTGGTTTAATTTTTTTTTTTGTATAAATGTTTAACTTATTTTTTTTTTATATATATTCGCGCTTTAAAAGTCCGCACTCTTTTTTACTTATCGTGATTATTGTTTATCTTTATTTTTTCTTCTTTTTTTTTTAATTTTACTTCACTTGTAAAATTTTTTTGTTTTTTTTTTTGTTTTTTTGTTTTTTTGTTGTTTTTTTTTTGTTTTCATTTTACTTTATTTCATATTAATTGTTGTCTTGAGCACCTTATTTGAGAATCCTTAGAGTAATATAAAATACACACATTCTCGTTAATTAACTTTGTTTTATAATTTTTTTATTTTTTATTATTATTATTATTATTATTATTATTATTATTTTTTTTTTATTTAATATCTGCATATGCACCTCAATTGCACTAACGTAAACTGGCATCCTTGAAGTACGTATATCGTCGCGTTCTGTCGTGGTTATTCCTATTTCTTATCACAAGTCGTAACCTCCTCGCCTCTTCAAACCTCCGCTCGTCTGCAAAAGAAATATTAATTTTCATTAGTAAGTGTATATTAATATATATATATATATTTTTTTTTTTTCTTTATTTTACCATCAATATTATATTTTCAACTTTTTTAGATTTTAACAATAAAATTTTTAAACTCTGAAGAGTTTTTAAAGTTTTAATTCTAACATTTTCTTTTTTCTACAATTGAAAATTTAAACTTCGCTAAACTAAATTTTCTCAGTAATAACTTTATAAAATTTTTTATACGTAAATGAAAAAGCTCTAAAGATAAGAAAAAAAAAAAAAAAAAAAAAAAAAAAAAAATTAAAATTTGAAAAAGGAAAAAATTTGTAAAAAAAACAAATGTTCCATTGGTATGTGCAAAACTACGATTTTTCTTTAAAAAAAGTATAAGAGAAAGAGCCTAAAATATAGATATATAGATGTCGACAGGAGTTCGAGCGTTAAAAGTGCATGTAAATCGGTCGACTTTATCAAAGAAAAGTCAAAAAGTCGCAATGATAATTTACGCGGAAGGACGCGAATGCGATAGAATATATATTTATAGAGGAGTAGAAAGAGAGAGAGAGAGAGAGAGAGAGAGAGAGAGAGAGAGAGAGAGAGAGAGAGATTAAAGGAGAGAGGGAAAAAGAAATCGAAATTAGCTTTTGCGCACTGGGACTTTAGCCGGGACGTCATTACTTTGTTTATGAGGATGCAAACGCGCGGAGACACGCACTGAAAGACTGGAAAAGCAGCATCCCGGTAGTCGCCAGCCAGTAATATTTAGTGGAATCGACGTGCCGAAATTTCATTCTTGCTCTCTTTTTCTCTTTCTCTCTCTCTCTCTCTCTCTCTCTCTCTCTCTCTCTCTCTGAGAGTTCAGTTTTATGCATCTCTACTGATTTGCGGCGATTTTTTATTCCCTCCAATCCACTGGCAACTTACCAGCTAACCGGCTCTCGTTCTTTTTTTTTTTTTTTTTTCATTTTATTTTACATATCTACTTCCCTCTCTCTGTTTCTGCTCTTTTTTTAGTTAGTCGAGCGCTTCGCCTCCTCTTTCTCCTCCTTCTCCTTTCGAGATCTAATTAACCGAGCACACTTGCAATTTTTCGCCTTTCCAGATTGTACTTGTCACCGTTATGTAAATTATCGACTCGCAACCTTTTTTTTTGTAATATTTCTTTTTTTTTCCCTTTTTAAAAATATTTTAATTTTACAACGTTAAAGAATGAAACCATTTTGTATCGTATTTCAAAGTAAAAATTTTCAAAAAATCGAACAAATTTTCATCCCCACTTGTCAATGAATCACGATTTCAAAAGAAAAAAGACGCAAAAAATTTACATTCCGTGCTTGAACTTAACCAACTTTGTAACGTGAATTTTGTTTTTTTAAAAAACTTTCGCGATTCCATCCCTCGCGAAATTCAAATAAACCGCGCTTAATAGATATAAGGAAATGATCGATAATTTTTTTTCAAGATTCGCTAGAGATGGAAAGTTTGAAAAAGAGAGGATGTGGGGGGAGGGTTCTTGATACGAACGATATCGCTTCGATGGAAGAGAAATCCATTTGCATTTGATGTGGAGAAAAGAGACGAATCGCACACGTCGACGTTAAAGAGGAGCAAGAGCTCGCCGCGCTTAACAATAATGGAGAACTTTCTTTCTCTCTCCTATCGACTATACCCCGTTTCTATATACAAAATCCATATCTCAACTTTTTCTCTTACCCCCACCCCTATTTTTTTCTTTTCTTCTATTTCGTAGATTTGAACGCTTCATAGAAATATCGCATGAATAATCCTTTGAATAATGTACAATCTCGGTGTATGCTTTCGTATACTAGAAAATCAAACGATGCTTTTTTAAAATAGGATAAAGAAATTTTGTCGATTTTCTGTAATTTAAAGCGATAAATATATGGAATATAAAAACGGTTAAAAAAAAAAAAAAAAAGAAAAAATCACCAAGCCATAGCTTAAATGAAACAACTTTAAAGCGCAATTTTTATCAATTTTCGTTTATATCGAAACTCGTATACGCGCACATACACCGAACACAAAAAAAGTACACAGAGAAATCGAGAGCGCGTAAAGCGCGCAACTCGGGCCAATGAAAATTCCCGACGTTTTATTAAGAAAGACAGTGGCGTTAAAACGGCGGCGCTACTCTCCCCTGCGCGCGAAAATACCGCGAACGGTGTATAGTATATACGAATGTAAAAAGTAAAAAAAAAAAAAAAAAGAGTTATACAAAAGATATATAAAAAAAAAAAAAAAGAAAAGAAAAAAAAAAAGGAAAATAGAAAATAAAAAAAGGCATCTCTCGATTAAATTACGCGTGAGTTACATTCTCGCGAAGTGGTTGCGCGCATACTCGATATTTATCGCGCGCGAACATTTTATTTGAGTGAGAGAGAGAGAGAGAGGGGGGGGGAGAAGGGCTCATTTTTTAAAAATCCAGGAGAATTACGAGCTGCTAGCTGCAATGCTTTTTGGCACATACGCGCTCTGGGACTTATTTACACGAAAAGCCGATCTTTTATTATTTTTTCCCATTTTTTTTTTTTTTTTTTTTTTTTTTTTTTTTTTTTTTTTTTTTTTTTTATTATTTTCCGTTGTTTCTTTCATTTTATCTATATTCTATTTTCGATGGAGAGAGCAATCGCTTTTATAGAAAATTAAAAAAAAAAAAAAAAAAAAAAAATTCTTTCCATCGCGCCATTACCAAAGCTCGTTTCTGTATTTCGTTTCTTTGAGATATTGAGATTGTCGCTAACTTGTTTGCTGCGAAAATGAAAAAAATAAAAAAAATGAAAAAAATTTTTAATATATAGATAAAAATGGAAAAATTTACAAGTACATATTTTCAAAACGCCAAGGTTGGGTTAACTTTTTTACGTTTTAAATTGTAATGAAAAAAAAAAAAAAAATTATTTCAATTGAATATTACTTTAAATACGTAAGTCATCTATCTTTTGAAATCCAATAACTAAAAAAAAAAAAAAAAAAAAAAACAAATTTAATTAACTATACACTGGTTGATCTCTTTATAGATATTCACCTTCTAATCTTTTTCTTATCATAGAATTCGAAGAAACCCGCGAAAAAAGTAATCGCAAGAACGCGACAGTAACGAATCAAAAACTAAAAAGGGAGAGAAATAAAATCGTAATCTCGCGCGGGCGCGCGCGCCTCCAAGGCGGAAGTCGCGCATTCGGGAGTCAGCTGCTATTGCTTGGCGGGTCATCGATTCATCGATAAACTCTCCTCCGTTTCCTCCTCCTCCTCCTCCTCCTCCTCCTCCTTCTTCTCCTCCTCCTTCTCCTCCTCCTCGTTCTTCTCCTCCTTCTAAACCTCTCGGCCGCTGTCGATTTTTATCAGGCGTCGATAAATATAAGTCCGCGGGTGGAAAGAGGAGGAGAGGGGCTGGGGGCTCGTAAAACGTGCAATAAACAAGAGCCGAGCCGAACTTAGCCACTCTTCTCTCTTTTTCTCTCTCTCTCTATCTTTCTCTCTTTTCATCCGGCGGCTATCGGGCGGCAATTCGATTTGCCGCCCGTAGGAGGAGGTAAGGGAGCGCGATCTCGTGTCCACGTGGCCGCAAAGAGAGAAAGAGAGAGGAGGCGCCACGACGCGCCGTCTCGGCGCCAGTCGACACTCGCGCACACTTACCTACTCTATAAGTATATGTATATATGTATATATATATATGCGCGTAGACCGTTAAATGTATGTATGCACGCATACTCGTACGAAGGATCGAGGGGTTGAAAGAGGAAGAAAAGAAGGGCCGCGCGAGAGCCTCGCAGATTTCGAGGGCAAAGTTGGGCTACTATACTATCGCATCTTTATGCGCAAGTGTGTGTGTGTGTGTGTGTGTGTGTGTGTGTGCATGTGTGGATATGCGTTAATTCGAGCTTTCGAGTTTCGATCGTTGCCGCGTGTGCGCGAGTGATACTTTCCAAAGACGCTGAGGCTTGATCTTGGAATTTTTGCACGTTACCGTATCTCTTTCTCAAGGTTTCATTGTCCGCGTTTTCTATTTTTAACATATCTTCATATCGCTCGCTGTGAAAGTAAATGTTTCTTTTTTATTATTGCTCATTTTCTTTTAATCTCACTATATCATTATTGTACTCCGCGTTATGATTTAATACACCTTTCTTCCGTTTTATTTTTAAGAAATATTTATAATCGTCGATTTCGCGTCATATTTTAAGATATTGTCTTTCTTTCTTTTTTAACCGTATGGACCAGTTTAAAATAATTATCCGGGAATTAAATTAAAAAAAAAAAAAAAAAAAAAAAAAAAAAATTCCACCAGATTCCTTCCAAATGCACGAAAACTGCAATTTCACGTAAGATCAACTTTCATTGGCCTGAAATTAAAAGCATGGCGATAAAAAAATAAATAAATAAATAATAAAATAATTAAAGCGTTATCTGTTTCTTTTTTTTTGAATAATACGATATTTCACGTAAATATTTTCGAACTAATTAGGTCAAAATCAAATGCGAAATTTATTAAAAAGTTTTATTTATCTAGCAAAAAATCACATAAAAAATAAATACATCAATGATGATTTTGTAATTTAATTATTTTTACACAATAATTTTTAACTTACATTATTAATCAAAAAATATTGATATCGAATCATCGATAATCAAATTATTTTAAAGAACGAAGCAATAAAAAAAACTTTGAAAATCCAGGAAAAATAAAATCCGAAAAATGAAAAGACTAAACGCTTACGTATCGCACGTATACGGAATCATAGCCACATTTATCCAGCGAGTCAGGGAGAGAGAGAAAGAGAGAAAGAAAGAGAGAGAGAGAGTCGCGAATATAAGCGCGAAATAAAAAGAGGCAGCAGCAGCGTTCGCCGCGTGTGTCTATATATAACATTTCGGTAGTCCGCGTGGGTTCTCTCTATATACTTTACTCGTAGCGACTAACTCTTTCTCTCTCTTTCTCTCGCTTTCGAGATATCGCATACAGATTACTCGGATATCTCTCGGTTGCACTTGTCCAAGCTAGTGGGAGCAAAAGAGAGAGAGAGAGAGAGAGAGAGAGAGAGAGAAAAAGAGAGGAGGTGAGAGGGGGAAGAATGGAAAAAAGCAAGGCAAGATCGCTGAAAAAGGAGAGAGCAAGCGCGCAAAAGAGAAAGGAAGGGTAGGAGGGAGTTAAGCGCCCGCGCCGCCATCTTTATACTGGTTACGTCAGCATCTTTCGGTTGCCCAGTCCCAAAGTTTCTCTCTGGCGACAAGATATTTCAAGTGCGCGCGCTGTATATATGTGCGTGGAGAGAGAGAGAGAGAGTGAGAGGGAGCGCGAACGACGGTCGGCACCACTGCCGTCGTTGCTTTCTGAAATATTGGACGGCTCTTTCCTTGCTGCTGCTGCTGCTGCTGCAGCCGCATATTCTTCTCCTTCCTTCTATCTGCGCTCTCTTCTTCTTCTTCTTTTTCTTCTTCTTCTTCTTCTTCTTCGATCTTGCGTCTATGTACTTCGACACTTTCTTTCTTTAGTTTGCGTTTTTTTTTCGCGCGCGCACGAGCGCTTATAAGCTCTACCTCCTCATTTTCCATCTTTCTCGATCCTTTCGAAATATATATCTACACATATATTCTCCTTTAGCTCGTGCGCTTCCTTTGTCTTTTCCCTCTTTTCGATTCGTTATTCCAATTTTTTTTACTCCCTTATCCCCCACGACAGCCCACTAGGATAGCCGTCCGATTTTTCACCCTTTGCGTCGTGCTTTTGCCTTCCACTCATATGTACACACACACACATACACACACGCATATGCGCGCGCGCGCATACATACTTAAATTCGCAGACGAAAAAGAATTCGAGCTTTCTTAGGCAACTTTTTCACATTGAACGCGCGCGCGTATCATCGTCCACTTTTTCTTTTTATTTCAATGAGGGAAGCGTGACATTTAAAACTTTAAATCGAAGTAAAACAGAGCCTTTTTTTATTATTAGTATCATCATCCTTCCATTAATTGCAAATTGTAAAAAATTGTTTTTCACTTTTCAGGCGCACTTAATAATCGAGGTCGAATATGTTCCCGCATATGCCAAAAATTTTACAGACATTTAAATTTTTAATTCCCTCGTTTTTTTTTTTTTTTTTTTTTTTTATGTTTCAATTTTCACGTCGACGGGGAATTCAATGACCCGGAAAAATGTAAACACAAGTGGACATAAAAATATAGATAAATATATATATAGTAACATTAAAAGGAAACATTTGAAAAAGAGTTAAATAAATTTTATTTTATTTTCAATTAATCGTAACGCTTGTTTTGATAAAATAATTCATATAAAACGTTAAATTAGCATCAGTTATCCATTTGAATAACATGTATCCTCTCCCTCCCCCTCTCTCTCTCACTCTCAGCTTTTCTCTCTCTCTCTTCGTTTAATTATCATTCTTTTACGCCATTATTTTTCACCGATGTACTGGAATATATCAAGAATCTTTTTCCGTTAATAAAATAGTTTTTTGCTCGGTCGAAGCGGAGAGCTCGCTTGAAATTCAAACAGATATAATGAGATATTTGCACGATTTTATGCAAGGGAAAGGCCTTGCACTTGAGAAAACGACACTTTTATAACAACGAAAGCTCATACGTATGGTTAATTCGATAATTACACGTAAACGCGCTTATAGTGGCTCGTTTAACCTCGTTGAATATTGATAAAAAATAAATTTTTGCTTATTAAGCGGTTTTATTTAATAATATAAATACCAAGTACTTTTTTACATCGTAAATTTAACGATAAATCATCTCTCGCAAATTTAAAATAGAAAAAAGTTCACCGGAATGAGTTTCCACATAAACGTTATTATAAATTGCCGGGTGGAAGAGAGAGAGAGAGAGAGAGAGAGAGAGAGAGAGAGAGAGAGAGAGAGCGAGAGAGTAAGAGAAAAAGAAAAAACCACGAGAGTCAAGAGACTCTCTATCTCTTTCTCTCTCTCTCTCTCTCTCTCTCTCTCTCTCTCTCTCTCTCTCTCTCTGTCTCGCTCTCGATTTTATATACTCGAGACAAAAAAAAAAAAAAAAAGCACCGCGTATAATCTTGGCGAAGCGTCGCACGACAACGAACAAGTACATATAAAAAAGACCCACGAGCTTTTCGTTAACCACCCATGAATGAGTTATATACCCCTTGACTTCTCTCGGTGGATGAGAAAATTCTCGCGTTGTTGAAGAATGTTTCTCGCTGTACGAGCGACAAAAAGATAAGCGAGCCGTTCTCCCTCTCTCTCTCTCTCTCTCTCTCTTTCTCTCTCTCTCTCAAACTCAAATCTCATATGCATGTATCTAGCGAGCGACTCATCGTTTCCGTATAATAACGAATCGAATAAAATTAACGAAAATTTTCGTCGGGTAAATCCGAATATTACAATGAAGTAGGTACACTCTCATTCAATTTGGATATATATATATATATATATATATATATATATATATATATATATATATATATATATATATATATATATATATATATATATATATATATATATATATATATATATATATATATATACGTATGTATGTACGTATGTATATGTATATGCACTCTCTCCTTGAGAAAATGAGATTTCCGGACAATCGTTGAAACGGTGCGACGACAATCGCGCGCAACGATAAATTCAATTAAACAATTATCATCTCCAACTCTCTCTGAGTCTCTCTCTCTCTCTCTCTCTCTCTCTCTCTCTCTCTTTCTCTATTCGGGAAAAGAGTACGAAGTTTATACTTGGACCTGACTCCTGGACTCCGCCGACACGATCGGTTCGTCTTAATATAAAAGAAAAAGAGCAGCTCTCGGCCGATGGACCGAACGCGAACGGAAGCAGCGGATGAAGTCGGCAAGTTGGACGCGCTCCTCCGACGATAACTAACTTATAATGCGATTTGTTTAATCGGTGCCAAGTAGCCCCGAGAGAAGAGCAACGGCTGCATCCAGCCGATCAACCGAATAGCTCGTACTTTATACATATATAGAGCTAAATTTTAAAGTACATATACATGTATATGTATATATATATATATATATATTTATCGAATATATAGAGATTTGACGTTTTTCTTTCTTTCTCTTTTTTTTTTTCTTTTTTTTTTTTATCTTTCCCTCTTATATTCTCGGACGTTGCTTCTTTTCTCTCGTTCTTATTCGTCCGACTTTCAACGTCTGCTCTCTCTCTCTCTGCCTATCTCTATCTTTCTTTCTTCATTCTCTCAACGGCCACTTTGACGCTATTTCTTTGTTTCAACTTTTGAAAATTAACCGACGCGCGATGATTTGCGACGCGAGGCGAAAAGAGGAAGAAGGTATTGTTTGCGCTTCGCTAAACTTTTCGACTCTTTATTTTATCCCCTCGCATCATCTTTCCCCCTTCTCCTGAATTTATATATACAAAGATAGCTTGGGTAGAATATCGAACAAA
>OX465096.1:74612277-74842277 GCA_949987625.1 Chalcis sispes
CTTCTATCCCTACATGCTTATGTTGTACCGATACGCATTAACAGGTTATACCTCGACGATTTATTTATTTATTTATTTTTTTTTTTTTTTCCAATCGACACGAGAAAGAAAAAGAGAGCGAGAGAATGCGTATATATTTATAAATCGAGGTCGCTTATCAAACGTACGTACGCATGCGCGTAATGTTTACGCGCATTATCGGCTAGTTGTACTGGTTAACGGGCAAAACAAATCCAAAGCAACCGAACGAACCGTGGAGAAGACGAGTAGGTAGGTAGGCACGCACGCACGCACGCAGGCAGGCATACATCTATAGACGCGAGAAACGAGCTCGCGAGCGATTCGATAAGACCGATATTATAAACGTTGGGATTTTATTACTCGAGCCTCTGTACATTAGTGTAGGTGTCGAATCGAATGCCTTCCTTCGTTCTCGGTCATAATAATTTTTCATCGACGACGGCGCACGTGTGCGTCCGAAGGCGCACGAGGAAGGAGGAAACGCGCTCGTTTTTCATACGAAACGACGCGAATGCGCGCGCCAACGCAAAAGATTTTAATATGCATATTCATTATTTCGACGAAGTCTTGTATCTATGCTTGCATTTATTAATTATCGCTAATAATGTTGTTTTATAACCAAGCTTTTTATTTTAAAAAGTAAAATTACGACTTTTAATTATTATTAAATAAAGAGTTATTATTAATTAATAACGTAATAATTATTACGCGAAAGAAAGAGAGAGAGAGAGAGAGAGAGAGAGAGAGAGTGAGAGAGGAAGAAATTAATGAAAAAGACGATGCGCATTTTTCACTCGCTCCAATAGATAATGACTTACAATAATCGAAGCGACGCTTGAGAAATATAAGCGAGCACGTGGCGCGAACTTAACCTCAACCCACTGATCTCTCTCTCTCTCTCTCTCTATTTCTCTCTCAATTTAAACGATCAAGCACACATAAGGCGCGCGCGCGCACGCGCGTTTGCGTATAAACTTATTAACCGAAAAATCCTTCGCTTTCGATGAACGAACGGACGATTCCAGCCTTTAATCTACCTCTCAGACATTGGGCAAGTTTTTTTCTTTCTTTCCCGCGGGCGATAATTTTTTCTCTTTCGAATACGCACGTGCGCGGCATACCAAGAGAGAAAGAGAGAGAGAGAGAAAGAAAGCTTAGGTCTTTCCGAGAAAAGACGCTGGCCCCTCGCGATTGGAGTCGCGCGCGCGCGTGCGACCTGTAACCATGTGTATGTATGCTTACATGTAACAGACACACACATGCATCTACGTGTGAGGGAACTCGCACGAGGAAACGCACGTAGAGATCGAAAAAGAGTGCGAGAGAGAGAGAGAGAGAGAGAGAGAGAGAGAAAGAGAGAGGGAAAAACGACAAGCGCGCGCTGCATAGAAGAGAAACCTTACGTAAGAAAGAATGAGAGAGAAAGAGATAGCGGCTATATACTAGTACTACCGGTTGCCGTCGCCGTCGTCAGCCTCGTCGTTGTCGTCGTCTTCGTCGTCGAGTAAGATAGAGAAGGAATCGTTGAAACTAGGTCACCGCCTGCCAGACGCTGACTGAACTGACCCTCGAGTCGAATGTATATATATGCATATAACGTATACGTGTATGTTTGCGTGTACGTGGGTGTGTGCGTGGGTGTGTGTGTGTGTGTGTGTGTGTGTGTGTGTGTGTGACTAGATTTACACGCTATCGGCGCCCTTCGGCAAACCATCCCTCGAAAGGTCTCTCTTTTTTCTTCCTCCCTCTGCGCCGCTGCCCTTTTATATTCCATCGCCGAAATTCACAAAACCCGCCCGACGGCCTGGCGTCTCCTATTGTATACGTATATGTTACACCGACGATATAAGTATATATGCATCTCCGTACAGCTCTTACGAATTTATCGAAAATTATATTCGAGAGCAGCAAAAGAGAGAGAGGGAGAGAGAGAGCGTCGGTTCTTGCTTGTTTCTTTCTTGATTTCCTCTGTCTTTCTTTCTTTCTTTCTTTCTCGCAGCTTTCCGTGCAGGGATATGTCAAAATCTGTCAGAACTCGAGGTTGAGAGTAGGAGGGAAAAATGTTGCGTGAAAGTTTAGCGCGAGGATAAAAAAGCGCCAAGTGCCGGTACGGTTTTAACGAATTCTTTTTAAGTTGGATTACGTTTCTTCGCTCCTTTCCTTTTTTTTTTTATCTTTTCAACTTATTGAAAAGATAAAAATTCGATTTAAAATTGAAATTTTAAAGAAAATAAAAATAAAAAGAAAGATTTTTTTATAACTCGAAGAATAATATAAGGGTAGTGTATCGATTGAAAATAAAAAAAAAAAAAAAAAAATTAATAAATAAATAAATTATAAATCGACATAAAAGGCCAAAATAAATGAAGAAAAAGAAATGATTAACAGAAGACGACGCGCAGTAACATCGAGAAAAAATACTATAGTATATATACATACGAAGGCGCTAGCGGGGAAAGGCTGTCATTGCTTCATCTCCGTATAAAGCAAGCTTCATCCCGCGAAAAGCTAAGAGAGGGGAAGGAGGAGGAAGAAATCTCGTTTATCGGGCGCCGTGGAACGCGTATATATGCATATATACATGTATATGTATCGAAAGGACCCAAGAGAGGTTAGCGCGCGGGACGACGAATCCGAGCGTGAGTTTCCAATGAATAATTCAGGAATCGAGCGCCGTCCTCTATCTCTCCCCCTCTCTCCCTCTCCCCTACGCTACTTAACCGTTACACGTTTATTCTTATTATGCGCAGCCGCTAGATCGGCGTGTTCTTATCTTTCAATTAATATATATGTATATATAAGGCGCGACGAATAAGTAATAACGAGTAGTGGACGAAGTATCTCGGCTCTCTCTCTCTCTCTCTCTCTCTCTCTCTCTCTCTCTCTCTTCCTCCCTCTCTCATTGTCTCTCACTCGCATTTTTTTTTTATCGAGCATGTATACACACACACACACACACATAGAGAGAACTGGATCAGTGCCAGGACTAAACGTGTGCACGCTTTCGCCCACGGGCGCGTGAACGTTGTTAAGTTATCAACGCGCCGCGCCAAGTGCCGACTCTGTCCTCCCGTCGGCTTTACCAATGTCTTTGAGGTGGATTTTCTCGCATACGCCCGTTATTCACGATGAAAAGCAACTAAATTTTATTTATAATACGAGCGAGCGCTAAGCGAAAAATTTTTAATCCGAGTATGCGCGTAAGCGGAAAGTTATGAAGAAACTGCACGTGAACGGTACGCGTACGTACGGTATGGGTATACGTATAATGTATTTACTTATTTTCTTTTTCTTTTTTTTTTTTCGGGCAACGTTGCGCCGAGGCGCTCGAAAGTTTATACCCGTTGAAAATTATTCCTAGATCATTAACTCAAGGTCGTCTCGAGTAGCGTTAGCCTGCGTCGTCCGCGAGTTTTAACAGGAGCTTTCACGTGCGTCCATAAGCGCACACGAGCGCGGAATACGAAATACGACGATTCGTTACTGTGTTCCGCGCGCGAACGCTACGGTATGCAGCTTGATTCTTTCTCTTTCTCTTTCTCGGTTTCATTCGAATCCCACGAGGCAAGAGACGCACGAGACTGAGAGAGCGAACGAAGGAGAGACGAAACGCGATGAGAGAAAGATGTATAGACGTATGCGTGCGAGTATAGAGAAAGAGAGAAAGAGGGATTCTGCGCAGCACCTAGTGACATTCCGCATTGACACTGCGAAGAAAAGAATCGTCGAGGCCGACTGGTTCGAGAAACCACTCCCATTGCGGTCAGCGTGAGTTTCTCCCCTCTTCCTCATACTTCTGTCTCTCTCCCTCTTTTTACGACACGAAAAATTTTTTGCCTCACATCAACGATCTTATCACCTTTTTTTTTCATACGCCAACGCCTCTTTTTGTCTCTTTCTTTCTCCTTTTTTTCACTTTTTCTGTGCATGCATTCTTCTCCTTTTTTTTTCTTCTTTCCTCTTTTTCTATTCGAATCACAGAGAGAGAGAGAGAGAGAGAGAGAGAGAAATTTTCAGATGCTCAACATCTAAAGGAGAAGAAGCAGATGTAAAAATTCGAGATAGCGCATCGTGCGTCAAACTGAGATAACGAATTTTAAGATTATTTTCATACATCTTTTTTACGAGATGATTTAACCAAATTTTTTCAATTTTTATCAAATTTTACGTTCGCTTATTATTTAAAAAAAAAATAAAAAAAATAAAAAAAAAAAAAAAAAAAAAAAGAAAGAAAGAAAGAAAGAAAAAGAAAAAATTTGTCATCGTTGATAAGTTGAAATATGTAATTGCGTATTCTCTTTTCCTTTTTACGTTTTAGAAATAAAAATTCTCAATGCTATCCGTTATTTATAAAAGACATAATAATTCGTTAGCCAACTCTAGAATTTGACAAGGCTAAGCGTTAATTACGCTGGACGAAGGCAGCGGCAAGCGTTTTCAACGGCCCGATATACTCCCGCGGCCATAAATAGCGCGACTAGCGCACACGTGATACATTCGAGCATACGCACGCGTACGCGCGGCCAATCTATTCTAACCGTTATCGGTAAAACGATGATAATTTCTTAAGCGATCAAAGGATTTTCTAGGCTTTCTAATGATTTTCTTCATTTTATTTCAACGATTAAATATCATTATACATACACATATATATATATGCATAATTTATAAAGGCCGCTCTCGCGCCTCTTCGAATTTAACCTCCGCTTTGTATTTAATTTACCCACGAGCGAGGTGAAACTCGCTACGCTCAACGTGTAACACTTCCTTGAAAAATTTTTTCCAATCACCGCTTACCGATTACGTTATACACGACACGCTGACTCGTCCTCCTAGAAAAAAAAAGATTCGCAAGGAAAAACGTAAGAAAAAAAATAAATAAAAAAAAAAAAAAAATACATCGAAGCAAGAAAAAATTAAAAATTAAAAAAAAAGTATTTTACTCGTCGCTGCAATGAAAAGCGATGGGATAGAGAGATGCGGGTGTACGGGGGGATTTATAAGGAAAAGTTTGCTCTCTTGCGCTATGCGCGCGCGAATGGAAAGTAGTAGTAGTAGCGTGCAACAACGTAATCGATTTTCCCGAAGCGTTGCCTGGAGACTGAGGAGAACAATTTGGGAAGCCCCGTCTTAGTCCGTGGTCCGATCGAACGATAATTGAGTCCATTCCGTCGTAAGACTTCTCTCGCTCTCTTTCTCTCTTTCTTCTTGCTTACTTTTTACTCTAGCTTTTCTCTCCTTACCTCTTCGTGTACTTTTCCTACTCTCTCTTTCACTCTCTCTCTCTCTCTTTAAGTCTACGACTATATCTCAGGATTGTATCGCTTTCTTTTTTGCAACAAAAATAAAATAAAATGTAAAAAAATAAAAATAAACATTTTTCTCAAGGTGCCGCGTAAATAAACAGCCCGGGAGAGTTGTGATGAACTGTTTTTTTTCGTTTTAAATATGAATTTAATTTTATGTTATTATCTAATTGTAAATATAAAAACACCGTTGTATTTGTACCATTAAAATGTAAAAATATTTATTTAATGTTGTAAAATCGGTTTCATTTTACATGTAATTTTCTAAGATTAATATTTCTGTCTGACGCGATTTGTCTGTATCTACTTCTCTCTCTCTCTCAATGTACGCACAAATTTTTCATTTATTAAACTTTAAGATGTAAAATCTTAACAAAGTGTTGCAAATAACTTTAATTTAAATTTAAGACGTTAGGAAAATATGTAAAAAGGCGCTTTAGAAAAGCATAAAAACAATTTAATTGAAAAATACCTTTTTATTTACTTTTCAAAAAATTTCTGTTTATTTTAATAAAATAAAATTTTTTTCCATGTTTACTATTACTACACATATCGATAGTCTCGATAAAACTACTATTTAATGTAAATTTTAGCAAAATTTGATAAAAATTTTTCCATAAGCATCCTCTTCTTTTACAAACCTTAAACGAGCAAAAGAAAATTTTATTGTGTAGTTTAAGAATTAAAACATTTCTCTTGCGGGCAAAAACTCGGAACATTTTTAAAAATTTTGTTATTACTAAGAAGTACGCGCGTACAAGTTTATCTCGTAATAACGAATAAAGTATACCGTGAAGTTTGAAATATTTAAAAAATTGTGTAAATTTTTCGAGGACTGAAGGACGGTTAAAACAACGAAAGAAATAGAGAGAAAAAATAAAGCGGTCAAAATTTTAATTGAACAATTTTTAACGGAAACCAGTATAGCATACAGAAGCTTACGCGTATTCGTACGCGCATACCGAATTGTCCAAATAAAAAATATTATCTATTTGCATTGGTAGGTCTCTAGAAAGACATGAAAAAAGAAAAAACGCGCGGCCGTCATTTTACAATTTTTGTGCAACGCACTTCCTAAAAAAAAAAAAAAAAAAAAAAAAAAAAAAAAAAAAAAAAACCCAATCGGTCATATTAATTCCAATAAAAATATTTTTGGTACCGGAAATTGCAAATAATAAGAGAGAGACAGATCCAGCACGTACTACTCGGTATTAAAGCCGGAGGCTATAACTGCCCGCTGGGTACAATCGTGGCACGCATGCGCACGACGTTTTTTTTTTTTTTTTTCTTTTTTAATACCGAACTCCACGGGCTTTGCGTATCGATGTAACGACTCGATCGACGCGGCTGTGGCTATGTTTATGATCTTTATTTCGAAAAATCCATGTGTTCTTTTCGAAAAAAAAAACTCGCGCGCCACGTGTATTTACAGAACAGCTGCAAAAAGGCAAATAACTCAATTGTCTCCTGTTTATAATAAGCGATCGTATTTTTAATTACACTTTTTCTTTTTTTTTTTTTTAATAAATTTAAAGCTTGGAGGAAAGTGTGAGTTTGCAAACATTTTTGGATACCGAAATACAATGGAATTCTCCCGCACTCCTATATTAAAAATACGTTTATAATAACATAGCGTTTTTATATTTTTACGTTCGAGAGATTGGAATTCGATATCGCATGAAAATGTAAAGAAAAAAAGATAAAGAGAGGAATATAAAGAGGAAGAGAGGGAGGAAAGGAGAAAGATGTTCTTGCGCGTATAAAATCGGAAGAAGAAGGTTAGCGCATTTTGTCGCGCAAGACACGCGCGGCGGGGGGGGGGGTGCAAGAAGTAAGGAGAAGAAAGCCGGGTACGAAGACGGGAAGAAGAAGAAGAAGAAATTCGGTAAAAGGGAACCACTTAGCCGAAAACTGTAAGAGTCGGGAAGTCAGCAGCTATTGGGCAGACGTCAGAGGCGCCAGCGGACCACCTTAAACTCTCATCCCTCCTCTTCCCCTCCTTCTCCACCCCCCGCCCCCCGCTTGGGATTTTCATTCCCCCGAAAGCGTCACGAGAATTATAAAGTTGCCTGCAGCCTCGTACAAGAAGGAGAAAGAAAGACGAAACTATATACGCGCGTCTTATTCTCTCCTCACCTCCCACTCCCCTCTCTTTTGCGTTTTCAATTTTCCTTTTTTTTTTTTAACTCGCGTCTTGTTTTTTTTTTTTTTTTTTTTTTACTTTTTAACATGTATTTTCTCTTTACATCCGCGTTTTTTTGCCTCTTCACGGCTCTATCTATCCTCGACTCGGCAATTTATTAAGCGAGCGAGCTCGTTTTCCAATTTTGATAAAAACGTTGATAGAAAAAAAGGGGGATTGTTATTATTAGCTTTCGAGGAGAGTGCATTGTATAACTTAAAAAAAAAAAAAAAAAAAAAAAAAAAAAAAAAAAATTCAAAATCTATAAATTAATATGTATATATATATATATATATATATATATATATATATATATGTAGAGAGTAAATTTGAACAATTTCGATAATACTTTTGTATAAAAATTTATTGAAATAAACTGAGACATGCCAATGTTGTTGTTATCGTAATAACAATAACAAAATAAACAATTTTTCACGAGGAAAGAGACAAAAGAAAGCTGTAGTTACCGGCAAGCCTAAGTCGGGCGAAGTCGTGGGACGTTGGCTGCTCGCTCGACAAGGGCGGCGTCGAGGGCAGTGGGATCCACTGCTAGTGGACCCAGGAGGGCGAAGCCGCCGGGGTTGCGGCGTTGGTCGAGGCGTAGACCGCCGCCGCGGAGGCCGCGTTGCTCGCGACGCCGGCGACGCTGCCCGACCCCTGGTGATGATGGTGATGATGATGATGATGATGATGGTGCGCCGTCGTCGAGGCCGTCGTACTCGCCTCCGTCAGCTGATCGATCGGGTTGCCGCAGTCTACCCCGGGTAAGAGGCAGCCGGCTCCGAGGCCCATCGCGCCCTGCTGAAAGTTTATGTCCAGTGTGCCGTTTATAAGCAGCTCGTGCTTTATCACCTGGAAAATAGACAGAGCGATTTCGCTTTATTCCTGCTAAAACGACGAAGAAACGAATCGAACGCGTAGACGCTTGCTCGTGCAGTCGAAGCAGTCGAAGCAGTCGAAGCAGTCGAAGCAGTCGAAGCAGTCGAAGCAGCCAAGTATAACGGTAAGGTAATTGGAAAATATTATCTATCGAATACGGGCCTTACCTCGTCGATGTCGCAGTCAAACTCTCCTTGCAGAGTCTCGATGTTGATGTTGAGATCGTCGAGTACCGCGGGGTTGTTGAGGGCGCCCATCAGCTGGCCCATCATCGTGCAGGGTATGGGTGATTCGGGTGGACTGTTGCCGGTGGGCACCTGCGTCGACGACGTCGGCTGTTGGGCCTGCGACTGCTGTTGCTGAGACTGCTGCTGTTGTTGCTGCTGCTGCTGCTGCTGTTGGTCCGGTTGTGATAGGAGGTACTGCTGCATCGTCGATTGTGGGTTGCTCAAGGGTGGACTGGGCTCGTTCTGTTGGTACGGCGGAGACATGTTGTTCACAAGATTGATGTTTTGCTGGAATCGTTGAATCGTTAGCGTCGATCGCGTTCGAAAGGGGTCGGCGGACTTACCATCTGGCAGGCACAGGGTTGCATGCGATGTATCGGGCATCTCTGCTGGTTGGTTTGCTGTGGAGTCGGTGGCAAGCCGTACGGCGATGAGCCGCCTCGCATCGCGTTGTTTCTCTGATACTGGGCTTCGAAGTAGGAAGGCGGTGGACCCGATTGCTGCTGATGATTCGGCGGCGACATCTGATACATCTGGTAGCCCGGCGCGAGTTTCATCGTCTCCGCCAGGCTTCCGGCTGCGCGTGTGGGACGCGAAAAGAAAAGGGTATACGGTTACCGATTATGAAGAATTTTTTATTTTATTTAAATTTTTTCGACGCTCGACGATTAATTCGATAACGCAGCTAATTGAGATAATGGCAAAACGATCGAAATCATTGAGCGCGTCGATAGATCAACGACGCGAGCTTAATTTTCTTGAGAATCCGTTTGCAGAATGTAAATGAGCGCGCTTAGCGGACAAATTAAAATTTATCGCAAAGAGAAGAATAATTAAAGGGAAGAGAGACTCACCAAGCTGTTCGGGACTGTAGGAGGTGGCGTAATTGGGCGTCCACTCGGACTCGCTGAGCACTGCCGGTATGGGACTAAGTCTTCCGCAGGACGAGGCGTTGCTCGAGGCTCGCGGACTGTATGTGTGCGAGAACGAAACGAATTAGAAAAATTCAATTAAAGCGCCCAGGGGGCTAACGAAGAACGATGCCAAGAAAGAGAAAGAGAAAGAGAGAGAGAGAGAGAAAGAGGAGGAGACAGAAGGGATTAGGAAACAGCATACGTACCGAAAGTCGGGCGAGAGTTGGAAGCTGCTCGCCGGATGCAGAGGACTGTCGGGGAAGAGATCGAGACCCTCGCTTACGCTGCTGCTCGGACTCGGCGTCGCGTCCGCCTGCAGACCTCCGTTGCGTAACGCCTCCACTTTTTTCTTCGCGCGGCCTCGACGCTTCTCAAACTTGCTCGTCTCCATCGACGTTGCTCTACATTTATTTTTAATTTTTTTTTTTTTTTTTAATTGCATAACGATTTTTTTTTTTTTTTTTTTTTTTTTTTTTTTATATATATAAAAGTGAAGTTCGAATGTTTATGGGTTACCTTCTGCGCGCCGATTTGCCTGGTTTTGCATCGGGATTGATCATCCACCAGGAACTTTTACCGGTGCCTTCGTTTTGTACTCGCATGAAACGATTGTGTAATGATAAGTTGTGTCTGATGGAATTCTAAAACGATTAAAATTTAACAAAAACATTTAAAATTGTCCATCATTTTTATTCGTTGTATTATTTTCAGTTTAAATTTAGTGGTAAGTAGTAAAGAGTATAAACATTTTTTAGACATTTTTTCAAATAAATATAAATTTTTTATTTTTACATTTAATTAAAAATATATAATAGTAATATATACGGTTTTCGCATTCCAATAGCTTTATCAAGTTTGACGAAAGTCGCAAAGGAGCTATCAATTCGAATTTTATTCTTCCTTATCTCATAGAGCTTCGAGTTTACAAGGATTTTAAAGAAAGCGCTGTTTTATTATCTCATTAAAAAAAAAAAAAAAGGGGGGGCGAGTAAATTCAAAGCGCGCGCATAGTCGCCGAAAATCAAACGCGCATAAATGAAAGAAAAAAGAAAAAAGGACTCTTGGAACGTTGAATTATCCTATCGATTTTCGCGACCGTAAACGTCCGAGTCTATGGAAGCGCACTAGGACTGGACTTTCGCACTGCGGGAGGGCAGTTAAGTTTCTCTCGTTCTCAAATGAGCTTTAAAAAACCGTTACGATAGACTCACACATAGACGCGCGTACGTGTACATGTGTAGAGGGAGGGAGAGGAGAGGAGGTTATACGAGAGCTCATATAGGTAGGTATAAAAGAGTGCTTTCGCGGGTTATCCGCGACAATCATAAAGCCGCGGTAACTGTGTGAGAGAGAGAGAGAGAGAGAGAGAGAAAAAGAGATAGAGAGAGAGAGAGAGAGAGAGAGAGAGAGAGAGAGAGAGAGAGAGAGAGAGAGAGAGAGAAAGAGGGAGAGAGGGAAAGGCGACCAGCCGCTCGTCTGCCGAGTTTTAACTGCTCCTCTACGCGGGTACTTATACGTTCCCGCTGCCAATCATGGTAAAAGTTCGCTCTTTTACTCGCCCTAAGCTTTTTCCGCTCCCCCCTCCCCCGCCCCTTCTCCTTCCTACTTTCCTCCGTTGCGTATATCCGCCAATGCGTCGTCGTCGTCGTCGTCGTCGTCTTCTTCTCTCGATGCCCTAAGAATGCTGAGCTTAACCGAACGTTTTCCCCAACTGCCCCTTTTCTGTTTAACGAAATCGTTTGAGGATCGTACGTGATACATATACATGTATATTTTTATTTAAAGGATAGAGAGACATAATATGGAAAGGAAAATTTTACAAAGAGGTTCGTTGCCTTGACGATTCTTTGTTGGAATTTTAAATTTTAATCAAATTGAAACTCGCGATTAATAAAATTTTTTTTTTTTTTTTTATTATTAAGAAAATGAAAACGAAGAGTCGAAACGAACAATACGTATAGGTGCAAAATGAAGAAAATTTTTCAGAACACCTTAATCATCGATTCATCCATAACGTCATTAATTTCTACGCTAATTAACGAATTCAAATTTAAGATAGGTATACGAGGAAGCGCGCGCAAGAGCTGTGAATCGTACAAGTGCTAATGGTTATAAATTCTCTCAAAGCACACAGTCGTTTATAAATAAAAGATAAAGAGTCAACGCGCGAAGCTACATTATAACGTTAAATCGATTTCGAAAAAAAAAAAAAAGAGGAAAGCAAAAAAAATATGAAAGAGACTGAACATCGTCAAAGTGAAGAATAGAAAACGATGACGTATACCTAGATCAAAAGAGAGAGAGAGAGAGAGAGAAAGAGAGAGAGAGAGAGAGAGAGGAATGCACGATGTGGTTTTGTTCGACTCGAATGTTTGCCTGTAATTTGAATATTAAACGAAATGACATGGAAGTAGATAGCGCTTTGGTTCTCCCTCGCACACGCGCACACAAAGGCAATCGCATATGTAGACACAACGAGGAGGCATACTCGAAGCGTGAGATTTCTTTATCGGTGCGATAACACTCGCGCGAGCGAGCGCGCGCGATATTTCGTCCGTTAAAATTATACACGTAGACACACGACGCGGCCGCCGATCAAAATAGTAACTTTGCTTTTTAAATATTTATTTCGTAATTTAACTGATAAAATAATAATAAATCCCTAGCGCGATGAGCTTAAATTTTTTATTCTCCTCTTTATGTGTACGGACTTTATCGATCTTTTTCTCTCTTTTTCTCCTCTGCGCATTTTCAAATTCAATTTATAATATACTAAGGGATATTCTTAAACGCGAAAATTATTTCGTCGATAAAATTTTTATGCGATGCAAATTACTCGCCGATACACGTGCGCGAGACTTTGAAAAAATTTATAATAAAAATTTTTATAGTCATATGCGCGATGTAAAATAATCGTCAAATATCAACAATCAATTTATCTCAGTACTTTATTTTCAACGATTCGTCGAATAATTATCAAAAAATTAATGCTCGCGTTAATTGCTATTAAATTTTCAAAACTTTTGTACTCCCCTTTGCGTGGTGAAATTATTTTTTTGTATAATCATATCTTTAGATTAAAGCGTTCGCACACATCGTCATCGCGGCGCGACGCGGCGCGGTGTAGCGCAACGGGATAGGTTTAAAGTTAAAAATTAAGACCGCGAAATATATACATATAAGCATATATATATATATAATAATAAGGTTATCGGCGGTGTGCCTCGATCGTTATCATGTTATTTCTATGGCGGAAGGAAGCGGCGAACCTTAAAGTGTCTACCTTGGCACTTTTATAAACAGATACGTAAATAACTCCGGACGTGGTTTTTGTCTTCTCATCGAAAGACCGCTTCCTTAGCTTTCCGACTGTTACACAAATCTCGCGGTTTTGCCAATCTCTTTCTCTCTCTCTTTTTTTTTTTTTTTTTTTCTTTTCTTTTTTTTTATTATCGTTCAATGGGGCGAGTTACTTTGGTTAATGAAAAAAAAAACGTTCGGTTTTCAACCATCTTTTTCACTTAAAATACATTTTCGATCAAAGTAAATCGCGTCTAACGTCGCGACGCTTAAAAAATTTACATTTAATCGAAGGCTCTTATACGCGAAAGAACAAAGAGCAATCGTAAGAACGTCCAAGTCCGCGAAAATTTCTCAACGGAATAAAAAATGCAGCGAGCGAGTTCCTCGGAAAATGAAGAAAGGAAGACGCGTGCGAGCGCGCTTCGTGTTTTTTGTATCGTCCCTCGACTCGAAAAGCAGAATAAAAAAAAGAAAGGAAAAAAAAAGAAAAGAAAAGGAAGTGAAAGAGAGAGAGAGAGAGAGAGAGAGAGAGAGAGAGAGACAATCGTGTCCCTTAGCCGTCAAGTAGATTCAACGAGAGACACACATGCGGCTATTACGTGACAGCTGCTCGTTGAATGTGACCCCGTGAATAAATGATTTTCCAATCGGCGCAATCGTCATTGCTGCCCTTCTCAATTATGCAACGATTCTTGAGCTTTACCTGAACGCTCTTACCACGATTCTTATTCCTCTCGATCCTAAGCGATCCTTAATCGATCGGACACGCAATATTGTTTCTTTAAATTTTTTTTTTTTTTTTTTTTTTTTTCTTTCATTGCTATTTTCACGATTCCTCGAGCTTTCAGCGAAACGAAAAGAAATTTGATTTACAGAGGAGTTATTTGAGTACTCGTTGCTCGACCCGTTGCTCAGCTGTAAAAAAACTCAACGATCGCGCAATAAAGCAGAAATTGCGAATCGAGAACCAAGACAACGAATAGGAAGAAGCTCCCCTTGATATGCTAATTTTGTTGCGTCGAGCACATAATCGTTTACTTTTACAAGTCCGTTTATTAACTCTCGCGTGTAAAGATACATTTCCGAGTTCTCGATTAAACACTTTCTCCTTTACCTTACCAAGCCATTAATATATCCTACATATACGTACATATTTTTACAATTATCGATTGACAATAATATAAATCACGTAACAAAAAATCATATATTTTTCAACAATCAATGAGCTTCTCCGTTCTTAAATAATAACGACAAAGATTCTAATTGAAGAAAAAAAAAAAAAAAAAAAAAAAAAAAAAAATTTATATAAAATATAGAATCGAGCGAGTCGCGCTCATTCTAGGCGATGATCGACTTTATATATACTATATATGTGTGTGTATTTAAAAATGCACGAGTACATGTTTTGGCTTAGCGATAAAAGTCACGTTGTGCAGCTCATGCATCAGAAGCAGCGAGGTCGGTTGCGATAATCGACAATCTCGGTTCGGATCGGCAAGCGATCCTCAATGTCAAGCAGCCGCACCAGATTTAAAACGCGCGGGATAAGATAAGCTTTTTCTTTCTCTTTCTCTTTCTCTTTCTCTTTCTCTTTCTCTTTCTCTTTCTCTTTCTCTCTCTCTCTCTCTCTCTCTCTCTCTCTCTCTCTCTCTCTCTCTCTTAGCGCTCTTTTTTTTTATTTCAGCAATACGAAATCATAATGCAACAAACTTTGCAGATTTTTGCACTCATCGTTCTATAAAAAAAAAAAAAAAAAAAAAAAAAAACAAATTGATGAAAAGAGTCGAGAAAGAGAAAGAGAAAGCGAGTCTATCGGCAACTGATAATTCACTTCCTTCTCTATTTTATTCAACAAACGTGAACCAATATTATAACTTTTGCTTTACAGATAGATGTAGCAACAAAGCCACGATATTACATACACAGCGCGATGCGGCACGATGCTCTTGCGTATCGCTTTTAACATTTATGTACTAACTTTGATAAAAACATACGCGCAAACGTATTTTGTACACACGTAAGAAAATAACGAATAGCGAATCGAATAATTTGCTTTTTTTTTTTTTTTTTTTTTTGTTTTTTTGATGAAGAAGAGAAAAAAGAATCAGGAAACAAAGCCGCACGTGTACGCGCTAACGTGTAATCGCATCTCGATCTTTCGATTTTTGCATCGCATATGGAAAATATGTGTCGCAAGGTCGCCCCGTTGCTTCTGCCGGAAGCCATAGTCATGGAATGGATTAAAAGTTTTGCGAAAAAAGAAAAAATACATATAAACGTCTGTCAGCGATACATTGCACGACTTGATTATAAATGAATCCCAATATATATACACACAGTAAGTTCTCATTTATGCATATATTAATGCACACAGCGCGTGCAAGAAAGCGAACTAATCCGTTGTATTAGCTGCACCTTGACGAGATATGTTAATTTTTCGCAAAGAGCGAGAGAGAGAGAGAGAGAGATGGAGAGAAAGAAAAAATATAAGGCATAGCAGTGTAAATATAACAAGCATAGCCGAATGAGCAAAACTGCAGGAATACGATAAGATTCTATTAGCTCGGCGCGTCGAGTACGAAGAGATACATCCATCTTAACGCTTTTCGCGGACCGAAGATAGAAGCTCGTTAGATTAGATTGCCGAGGAGCGAGCGCCTACAATCATGCGAGAATCTCTCGCTAGTTGCGCAAGGCAATTCAATTGATAATATATGTGTGTGTGTGTGTATATATATATATTGCCGGCGAGCTGAGAAAATATGACAAAGAGGGAGAAAGAGAGAGAAAAAAAGGTCGGCTGGCTATCGTTGAGTTTCAAAAGCGCGGCAGCGATAAAAAGACTCAGCAATGCTTCTCTTTTTCTTACGACTCATAAAAGAAAAAGAAAGAGAGAGAGAGAGATGGAAAAAAAGTTTCGTTTTAAATGCAACGATTAATGATAATGCACATATCGCGTCGAATTACCACTAGCAACTCGTCTGCGTTGGTAATAAAAAGTTAATTAATTAGTTTTTAATAAAACCGTTAAACCGCTAATCGATAATAATAAAGAAATAGTTAAATAAACTTTTGTTTTCTTAGAAGCAATACTTTATCCGAAATGCGACGATACATTCTTGTGCCAAATTTTTCTTATTCTAATATATATTTTTTTTTTTTTTAATTTTTTCGATTACACTCTACGGATGAGTTGTTTACATATACTTTTTATTTCTTTTCATCTTACCCCGGGACTATCCGATCTTACAATATCAATTACTTCAAATCGCAAAGAAATATGTATACATATAAAAAATCTGGCGAATGGAAGAAAAGTTAATTTTCGCTCTTGCGCTACGTTTGCACTGAGTATAATGTAACGCTGGCCATTAATCTTCGATAAGAATGTAGCTCCCCCTTTTTTTTTTCTTTAATAAATAGCAATACTATCGCTTATCGTTTTATTTAAAAAAAACTCAAATATTGAATTCATCGCGCGAGCGTTAATTCAAAATATCACTGCCGCCAATTTTTCTTTTGTTGAAAAAAATTATCTAAATTTTTCCGATAAATGATAATTTCTTTTATTTTTGGGAAAAAATTTACGCGGCGATATAACATTAAAAGTTTAACATATCATTCTCCTCACGCCGACATCCTTAATATTTTCAACATGTTTAATTTTCAAGCCAAGGTTTCGTACCAACGCTAAACTACAAATATCTTAAATAATAAAAAAACAAAAAAAAACAAAAAAAAAAAAAAAAAAAAGATAAAAAGTAAAAGAGGAAATGTAAAAGTAATCGATTCTTTTATCTTATCTTTCTCGTTCCATTCCCATAAAAAAAAGGAAAGAAAAAAAGAAAAAAATCTCAAATTGATCAAAGCGAAGAAAAGTAAGTATACATGCGCGCATATAATACTCGTCGCTCCCTCGAAAAATTCGGCAGTACTCAGATAGGCGAAAGAGAAAAAGAGCGAGCGAGAGAGAGAGAGAGAGAGAGAGAGAGAGGGAGCTAAGTAGACAGAGCGGCGCGGTAAAAGTAGAAAGAGCGAGAGAATAGCAGCAGGAGGATAGATAGAGAGAGAGAGAGAGAGAGAGAGAGAGAAAGAAAAAGAGAGGAATCCCAGGCGTCGCGACGCCGGGACTCGAAGGCATCCATCATGCCGGCAGTTCGCGTGAATTACCAATCCTTGAGTTAAGCCGAACCTCCGGCTACGAGCGTACATATAACTATCTATCTCTCATTCTCTCTCTTTCTCTTTCTCTTTCGGATAGGGTAGAAATTGAAAAGGAGAAAACGAATGCGCGCGAGGTTCGCGACCTATACGCGCTAAGAGTGAGAAAGAAAGAGAGAAAGGGGAGAGCGAAGAGTGCGACGGTTAAGCTGCCGAGATTTACTGGCGAGTAGTTTTACTGCTGCTGCTGCTGCTGCTGCTGTGTTCTACACCTATCGAGTCTCTGGATACATTCGGTTACTTACACCACCTGAGAGCAAACTGGGCTACGAGAGTTACAATTTTTTTTCTCTCTTTCTTTATTATGATTGATTAGCGACGAAATATCGGAGCTAAACCTTTTTTATCTTATTCTCTCTCTCTCTTCTTCTTCTTTCTTTTTCTTTTTTTTTTTTTTTTTCTTATGATTTCCGCCGATAAGAAATTGAAACGCAACCTGAATAAATTTTTTTCTATTATATCGTAAAAGTTAATTAAAAGCAACCTTAATTAATTTATGCGCGATTTATATTATGCATCGGAGTTGTTTTGCACCTCTAATTTTGACAGACGCGCGTTTAATGTTTTTCCCGCATTTATGTAATTGTTGAACTTTGAGTTATTTCTGCGTAGACGCCGATGCATATTTTATGAATGAAATCTTTCATTATTTATGGCTTTGTATCTATTTATAAATATAAAGTTTGTCGCTGCATAAGAATGTTATTTAGTCCAGACTAAATAAAAACCATTGGAAATTTGTTCGTATTATTTTTGTAACCGATTAAAGATTTATTAAGAAAATATAATTTAAAATTTCGTTTTCTTTTTTTTTTTTTTTCTTTTTTTTTTTCCGTCGAGTTACGATTAATCAAATTTTTGTTTATAAATATTTACGATAAACTTTTACGTTATATGTAATAAGCTCAAAGCTATAGTTTTTGAAGCTAACCATTGAAGAAGACGGCTTATACACGAGTTTAATTATAATTATTTATACGATAAAAATTTTCACCCGATCACGAAAGATCGAGACTCATACATTCAAGAAAAGAATGCATTAACGTGTCACGTGAAGAAAGAAGATCGAAGTGGTTAAATGTATAGCAGACGGGAAAACGAAGAAGTGCGCATAAAACGCATGGGATAGAGCGAATTAAGGAGGAGAAGGAAAGAGGGAGAGAAAGAGAGAGGGAAGAAGCTCTCGGGGACAGAAGCGCGAGCGCTCGATTCAATTTGATAAATATCGATCAGACCGCCAGGACGGGCAGCGGTGGGACACGACGCCGGTAGCCTTGGGAATCCATTTAATAATAAATGCAGGCGAGTGCCGCGACTCACGCACGGCTGTCTATATGTGACATGGAAGGCTCTTCGTTCGTTCATCCAGAAGGAAGACACGCGTTTATACAGAAAAGATAGAGAGAGAGAGAGAGAGAGAAAAAAAAAAAGTCGTGGCAAGGGGATACAAACGTATTAGCATAATAATTGCGAAGTAGCCGTCGACGCCGTAGTCGCGAGACATTATCTTTGGGTTAGGCCAGTTCTCTCTATCTCTCTCCCTCCCTTCTTTCATTTTTATTTATATATATATATATATATATATATATATATATATATATATATTTTTTTTTTTTTTTCTTCATAACCATTCGCTCCCATCGTCGACGATGCCTACCCACCCATACGTACAAACACTCGATTTGTATGCCCTCGATTTTCGAGCGGTTGACTTCGTCTATCTGGCTTATGTCTACTGGCGCGTTTCGGGGCTTTGACTTACGCCTATTGTATATTAAAGTGAGTTGTTGCTTCTTTACGCATCTCCTTCCTCGCTTTCTTTTATTACGGCTAATTAACTAAATGCTGCAGAAAGGCTTCTTATTTCAATTCTTTATTTTTACTTTTATTACCGCCAGTGAGTTTTATGGCGTCGTGCTTGCTCTCGATGCGTCACCCTCGCGGAATATGAGAAGTAGGTCTTTTACTTCTATAAAATGAATTTGATCTCGATCTTAATAAATTTGAGGGACCGGCCTATATATTTTTTATTCATAAATATTACATGCGAATATACATATAAATATATACGTTTACTAACGTAATTTATTAATTAAATGTATAAGGTCCTTTTCCTTTCAAATGTCATTTAATTGCCGATGCGCGAATTTTATTTATTTTGAACATTTATTTCCAATAATATAGTTAATCTTGTATTTTTAGACAAATTCCAAAGGAAAAAGGCTCCGAGTTCAAAATATGTTTCCAACTTTAGCGACTTCATCGTTTAGGAAAAAGAGAAGAAAAAAAAAAAAAAATTGAATTTTGACTTGCAGAAATCTACGAGTAATAAAGAACGAAGTAAAGAAGCATTCTGTACGCGCAAACTCATCTTTCGTAGGTGAAAATCTCGGATTAGCTTTCAAAAAAAAAAGAAAAAAAAAAGAAGAAAGAAAAAGGATAGCTAGCTGCGGCCGAATTTTTCGACATCTGCAAAAAAGTAAAAAAGAGAGAAAAGTAAGTATAGAGAGAAGGAAAAAAAAGAAGGAAGAGAGATAGACGCATTTCCATAACGCCTTGATAGCTTCGGCGCCGAGAGTATAGACGAGATTGCTCGCCGTCGAGCAAAAGGGAGAAAACGAGAAAGTAAGAGAGAGTGAGAGAGAGTGAGATCGAAGCTCCCTTTTCGCGGACAAAATCGCGTGCCGAAATTCCTCGATTCGTAAGCCGACAACGCACATGTACATATGTATACGTACATATACATAGCCCGTAAGAAAGAGAGAGAGAAAGAGAGGCATGTCTCTCTCCCCCGAGATATTTTACCCAACGACCCTAAGGCCGCGCTGCAGTGGTCTGATCAACCGAGAGCGAATCTCATCAATTTATTATGGACATAAGCGCGCGCGCACTCACTCTCACTCTCGCGCACAACCCTGCGCGCTCTTATCACCCACGGATCTTTTTCCTGCTTTTCTCTCTTTTCCGTCCCTCTCTCTCTCTCGTTTTCTGAAACACAAGCAGCATCGGAAAATGCACGGCGAGCACTTACTCTCGAAAAAAACTAAGAGAGAAAGAAAGAGAACAAGTGTGTAATCGATAGGTAGAGTTTCTCGCGCGTAACTTTTTGGTAAAAGAGAAGAAGGCTAGACGAAGGTGGGGTACGCAAGATAGGGAACCCGAAGAGTGAAAGAGAGAGAGAGAGAGAGAGAGAGAGAGAGAGAGAGGAAAGCGGAGAGCAAAAGTTGCTTTGCAAAGTCGCGAAAACGTAAAACTCGAGCAGACATTCCGCAAGAGAGCAGTGCTGAGTAGCGCTCGGCCCGCAGGAAATTCGAAGGTGGATGAAGAAGAAGGAAGAAAGAAAGAAAGAACGTACGTAAAGAAAGTGAGCTAGGAGCACGAGAGAGTGAGAGAAAGAGAAAGAGATAGAGAGAGGAAGAGGTGAGAGGCGAGTCTGTGAGAAAGTCGTGTGGAAGAAGAGAAGAGAAGGACAGAGTGAGTGAGTGAGTGAGAGAGAGAGAGAGAGAGAGAGAAAGAGAGAGAGAGAGGCTGCCGTTCTGCTGCTTCTGCTGCTTCTGCTGCTTCTGCTGCTTCTGCTGCTCGAGTCGAGGGAAGAAAAATGATCCATTAATCTGAAACCCAAAGTCTGGTGGCGCCTGGCGTCGCGGTGGCGACGGCACTGCCGCGGTGGCGCCGGCTACCCTCCGCCACTTGACGCTCAAGCTCCCGCGCACCGAATCTCCCCCTCCCCCCCCAACTAACGCGCACTCACTGACTTAGCCACCCTTCCCCTTCCCTTAAACGTCCTCCTTCTCTCACTCCTCCTCTTTCCACGCTCTATCTACCTTTTTATAACTTCTATAACTCTTTCTTACCCCTTCTCTCTACTTTTTCTAACACACGTACACCCAGCCACCCACTGGCTCCCATTCTTATACGGACCTTTTAATTTTCTTCTTCTTCTTCCTCGTTCGTTCTCTCTCTCTCTCTCTCTCTTGCTCTCTCTTTTTTCAAAGAAGAGAAAGCTCAGTAGCTACCGTAACGCAGCGCGTACGTAAGAACGAAAGAGCGCTGCCTCTATTACTCAGCTCTCCTTTCAATTACCCTTTTACTTAATTACTCGACCGCTGGTGAATTTTTTACGATCCCGAAAAAGAAAGAAAGAAAAAAGGATAAAGGATGGAAGAGCTGGAGATCGGTCTATTCGCGTTACACCGTGAAAAAGCAACGAGTTTACACTCGATTACCGCGCCTTATCGCGTAATTCAGAGGACGAAACTCGACGATTCTTGTCTATTGTGTCCGTTGTACCGCTTTCCAAGAACATATATATATATATGGATATCCGAGCGCCGTTTCGACGGTGCGCAGGCCCTTCGTCTTTCAAGCTCGCTTCGGACGACTTGCTTTCCCAGTTGTGTATATATATATATATATATATATATATATATATATACTTACACGCGTATGTATATGTGTATGTACATATATATATAGATAACCAAATTTTCTTTCAAACCGAACGAAGAGACTTTTTCGTTTTTAAAGAATTCTCTGCTTGTACTATAACTCGATATGGGTTACTTTACGCCGGATTTACGCTGCGATCGATGATAATGATACGGAGTAAATTTTTCCTTTTTAAATAAACATGTCGATTAAGCAAAAAACTTTCTAAGCTCCTTTCTTTTATCAATTGTTTCTACCTTTTTTTTTTTTTTTTTTTTTTTTTTAACAAAAAGAATGAAAAAAAAATCGGAAGCGAATAAAGAATCGAACGATTTAATTGCTGGATAATTAATTAATTTTTCTTTTACAAAACGAATTTCACCATTATTATATCTCTTCAAACTTACCGCTAATGACATTCGCACGATAGATAAAGAACAGTACGTACCTGAAATACAAAAAAAAATAAACAATTATTATAAATAATCATGCAAATTTGACAAAGTGAATGAAAAATAATTTTTAACTTTACGCAAAAAGTTTTACAGCCATCGTTATATTCATTATCAGGATGAATTTCGCGTTCGTTTAAAATCTTTATCGGTACAAAATATAAATAAAAAATTTTAAAGAACATTCCGAGAATTGCGAGCAAAGAAAGAAGCGGATTAAAAAAAAAGGGGAAAAATACTGAAAGCTATAGCTACAAAAACATTAAAAAAAAAGAAAAAACAAAAAAAAGAGCAAAAGGTTTCGCTATTTTCTTTCAGGCTATGGGAGATGAAAGAAGGCATAAACCGTCGTCTCTTTCTTTCTCTCTTGGTGCGTCTCGTAATTCCGAGGATGAGCGCACACAGGGTATATGAGCACGGCCGCGTGCATCTTAAAGTTCAAGAAGAAGAAGAAGAAGAAGAAGGAGAAGTTGTCGGTAGGAAACGGAGAGTAACGTAAAGAGAGAAAGATTCGTACAACTATTTGCGGCACGCCATTACTCTTCCAAGTGTTTTTGCAATGCTTTTCTCTCTCTCTCTCTCTCTCTCTCTCTCTCTCTCTCTCTCTCTCTTTTTCCACTTAACTTTTCCGGCTAAAATTTACCTATTTTTTTTATCTCGATAGCGAAAAGGTAAAGACCTAGCCCGTGTCTACATTAATTGAGGTACGGAATAAGCGTCCGCGCGAGTATATTGATTTCGTTAAGGCGAGAGGCTGACAGATTGTAGAAAACAAAAAAGAATAGACGATCGTAAAAATTAAACGCGAATTTTTCCGCGCGCTCGCACATTGTAAGCATAAGTTAAAGATAAAGAAGAAACAAATTAAGCTCGAGAATCTCTCATTGAACTGCGTAATACGCGGGCGTGTATATACGCAAGGGAACGAAAAAAAGGATAGACAATTTTCCAGCCGAAAGATTACGTCCTATTGCAATCGTGCACGAGGATTCCTTTTCGGCAAGACGACCAGTGCATCATCTTCATTACGAATTCCCATGGGTCTTCCTTCTCCCTCGCTTTTTCAAGATGACTCTCGCGTGGCCTTATACGAATGATAATTGGTGTACATAATAAACATAAGAGAGGAAAAGTCTAGGCACTCGCGATTTCTTTTATTTATATCGGGCAAGAAGTCTTCTCGAGGAGAATCGTTGTATTGCTTACAAGAAAAAAAAAGAGATCAAACTTCTTTTCGTACCGCAAAGTCTATCTATTTATTCTAAAAGACTGAATATATATACGAATTCATGGCGATAAATTACGTAAGAGAAAACGATAAGCGAGCAAAGCTCGAATGACGGGTGAAAGAAAGAAAGAAAGAGAGAGAGAAAGAGAGAGAGAGAGAGAAAGAGCACTTGATCGCCCGCGTTTCTTTAATCGTATCTCGAATTTTCTTGTTTACACGTATGTTAACGTTTCTCAATTATTCGATAGCGTATATCGCTTTTAAAATTCGAAAAACGAAGCGCTTAATTTTTTTTCTTTCTTTTTTTTTTCGTTTAGTATATATCTACAATCCAACCGCGTTATTTTATTTCAACCTTTACCTCGATGTGGGATAATCTAAAATTCAATTAACATCCCGCACAATTAAATAAAACTAGCGAAAAGAGAAAAAAAACGAGCGTTAAGTAAAAGCGAATAACATAAGACGCAGTTTCTCTCTCTCTCTCTCTCTCTCTCTCTCTCTCTCTCTCTCTCTTGTTCTGTCTTTCTCTATCCTTTACATTCTTCGCATCATGTAGGCGGCGACGGTGGCAGGCGCGTCTATCGCTATCTGCACGTCTGCGTATTCTCCCGCGTGCATACGTAAGTCATCGAGCCTCCTTTTTTTCTTTTCTCTCTCTTTCTCTTCACCGCGCCTTACTCTTCTTCTGTACCGCGTGCGCGTCGAAAACTTTCTCCCGTGTGCGTGCGTGCGAACGTGAGTTAGCGCAGCTCGTGTGGGTTACGAGATCGGGAGAGTGAGTTGACCCCGGCTGAGACGTCGCAATTGATCTCAATTAGATTCCCCTTGATGCCGCTGGAACCTTTTCCTTCTCTCTCTCTCACTCTCTCTCACTCTCTCTCACTCTCTCTCTCTTCTCTCTCCCTCTCTATTCCCTTCTCCCCCCTCTTTTCTCTTCACCTATATCGCTTGTTTCTTCTTTCCCTCGCTCTTACACTTTGCCGGATTCTCTCTCTTTCTCTCTCTCTCCCTCTCGCTTTTTTCCTCCCTCCAACTTCTTATGCTACTTCTTCTCCAAGAGCGCAATTGTGCAATTACTACGTTCTTCTTTTCTATCTCTCAATACTCGCCTCTCTTTTTTCTTTTTCACCAAGCGTATAATTTTTATTTTCATAATTTCTCAGATTCCGTTATAATAAAATTAAACAAAGGAAAGAATAATAAATAATGCAAGGATTTATAAACTATAATAAATGATATAAATAAAATTTAATAAATATTAGTTAGTTAAAAAAAAAAAAAAAAAAAAAAAAAAAAAGAAAAAGTGACGGTTCAATTGGCCAAACGTTTAAACCCGAGAGAGACAAAGAGGAATTTTCCGTTTTCACAAGGACGCGAGCAGAGGCGCTTGCAAAAAGAATCAAAAAGCACTGCAAAACGCAAAAGGGAACGAAGGATGAAAAAAAAAGAAAGAAAAAGAAAGAGCGCGCGCGCTCTCTCTCTCTCTCTCTCTCTCTCTCTCTCTCTCTCTCGATCTTTCTTTCTCTCTACGAGTTTCAAGAGTGTGTAAAGATAGAGTGTAGTGCCCGTGAACTCGTGAGAGCGCCTCTCTGGCCCACCTGTTGAATTAGGCAGAGGAGCGAGAGAGAAGAAAGAGAGTAAGTGAGCGCAGACTCGTACCCTTGCGCTTGAAAAGAGAAGAAATAGAAGAAGGATAAAGGTACACGGCTCGATAAATTCACCTGTGCCCAGCCGTTAACGACCAACGCCGCAACCACGAATTTATCTCGCTCTCTCTCTCTCTCTCTCTCTCTCTCTCTCTCTCTCTTGCACACGTATACTTCGATTCTCTTAAGCTAACTGACGCCGCTTTTTATTTTCGCCATATTATCCTTCTTTTGTGAAGAAACTTTTTTTTCCTTCTTCGTTGTCGGAAGGAATTGTGGTTTAATTTTACAAACACTTTAAAGTTATTTCCAACCTCGAATTATGAGAATAATTAATTTAATGCATACAGATATTAATATATATACAAGTTATCTATCGTAAAAAAAAATTCATAACAAAATCGATCAATCAATCATTCACAGACAAAAAAAAAAAAAAAAATCCTTGACGTTGAATAAACTGCGCATTGCCAACCTGGAGTAAAAGGATACGTACGCGAAGTTTGCCATCGATTCGAGCGGCAGTCGTAAATTGTACAACTACCACTAATTAGTCCTGATTTACTTGTCGGAAATGCCAGCCTCGGAGAAACGAGCATCGACGCGCTTATGAGTGAGGCGTTGGCTTTTAGATGCACTCGAAGGATCGCCTTTGCTTTTTAACATGTGTGTATAAGATATATAAGCAATTATTTTGTATGTTTACTTTATTCAATTTAAATTATTTACAAGGTCCGTGAACAAATTTTCAAAATTGCAAAAACATATTTTCGACAGCGCGGCAGTTCGTCGTTGCAAAAAAAAAAAAAAAAAAAAAACATTTATGAAGTAGTAGACGCATGCATATAGTGTACAAAATTCAAAATTCGACAAAAGCCTTAATCAAACAATAAAGGACGCAAAACGAATACACCACCGGTCGGCTTGACCACTCACGTGTTTTTTCCTTCCTTTTCTTTTAAAAAGAAAAGCTCCGTACAAACACATACACTTACACACGTATATATGCAAATATACACCTGAGAGAGAGAGAGAGAGAGAGAGAGAGAGAGAGAGAGAGAGAGAGAAAGAGAGAGAGAGAGAGAGAGAGAAGAGGCATAACTGGATTTGCGCGTGAAAGGGGGAGAGCATAGAGAGAGAGAGAGAGAGAAAGTGGGAGAGGTCGCGAGGACACCAGTTGCTAGGCAGCGCGCACCTTTCCCGATATCGGTATGCTCTTCACGTTCCCACCTTGCTCGACATCACAAGAGAGAGAGCGAGAGAGAGAGAGAGACAGAGAGAGCGAGAGAGAACGAGAGAGAGAGAGAGAGCGAGAGAGAATGAGAGAGAGAGCGAGAGAGAGAGAGAGACTATAAGAGAATGTGTATTACGTATTTTCTCTTCTCCTTTTCTCCTTTTCTTGCTCTCTCTCTCTATATATACATGATCCATAATGCATAATTCTTTATGGTCAACATTGAACGCTGTATTTGGCATAGCCATCTCGACTTAGCCATACGACGACGTTTGAGGTTAACCCCCTGAAGCGCGAATGATTAGAATTCACGAATTGCCATAAATTGTGAGAAGAAAAGAAAAGTATCAGAACGATCTCATTGAAAGTGATTTTTTTTTTTTTTTGTTTGTTGTGTTCAACGAATCTTTCTATGAATCGAATGTCCTTGTAATTAAATTTTTAGTTTTAACCATATGAACAATTATTTATTAATAGTTACTAAAAAACGAAGCTATTGAAAATAATATTATTTTACGGATTACCTTATCTTTTTAAAAATTCTGTAGACGTCAACAGCTTTGGCATTGAGAGCACAGCCACTATACGCCGCTTTTTCATGAACGAATAGTCTCGCTCGCTCATTCCCTCTCTCTCTTTTTTCGCTTGCTCTTGATATAATTCGGTTATGTATGAAAAGCGCGTTATGATCAAACTGTTGCGTGCGTAAAACGTAAATAATCAAAATCTCTCTCTCTCTCTCTCTCTCTGGCTGTCTCTCTCTCGCTCTCTCTCTCTCTCGAATACTCAAGATCGTGTGTATACACGTAACATACGCATCGAACGAAACGTGTATTCGAGCACGCAGTAGTACAAATCAAAAGTGCGCTTGCGCTACGCGCGACAAGTCTGTACGCTTATATTTATATATATATATATAAGCGTACAGACTTGTCGCGCATAGCGCAAGCGCACTTTTATATATATGTGTGTGTAAATTTATTACGCGCGTTCGTATAGAAAGAAAAATATCATTAAAGTCGAAATGATATAACGAAACGTGCGCGCACGCATTGCATTCGCTGCCGCCGGTTTGTTTATCTACTGTTCACTGGGGCAGAAGGAAAAAAATTTACGCGGAATGTAGCGAGAGGAGAGAGAGAGAGAGAGTGAGAGAGAGAGAGTGAGAGAGAGTAGGAAAAAATGAGGGAGAAAGATAGCACATAAAGTTCACATAATGCCGAGTAAATTAGCATTCCCTAAAGAGCCGTTTCCTCGCTTGCCTCCGAAACTTCTTGTTCGCATTTAATCAATTTCTCACTCGTTCTCTTTTTACCTCGCTCCCAGGACGACTATACTTGAGCGCATCTTTATCGCGCTCCATTTTTTTCCTTTTCATACTTGATTCTACCTCTACTCCTTTCCTCTCTTCCCTCACTCTCTCCTCGTTTTACTCTCCCCTTTTTCTTGCGCATATTTTTTACGACGGAGCTAATAAAGCTTCTTCACTCTACCTCGATTAATTGAGAGGCGCGCTTCGCACACAGCTTCTACGCTCTTTAACTCTCCACCTTCTTTCTTTATTTTTACATGTCCGGGCGAAAAAGTAACTCGCTACACCGAGTTGTAATTTTTTCAAAATAACTACATATATATATATATATATATATATATATATATATATATATATATATATATATATATATTTTTTTTTTTTTTTTTTTTTTTTTTTTTTTTTTTTTTTTTTTTTTTTTTTTTTTTTTTTATAGGCGAGATAAGGGAAGATAATAATATTCGTTTGTAAACATTAACTCACCCCGATTTTTCTATATCGTTCGAAAAACGTTTCGTTATAAAATTTAATTATAAATAAATAAAAAAACTCTTACAATAATAAAACATTAGTCGGACAATCCAATTATAAATTATATTTTTCTCCGAATAAATTTCTAGCTCTTATCGTTTATGCACTACTCCACCAAATTAGCCGCGTCTCGTAGCGCATGTGAATGCAAAATATTGAAAATTACAATGCGAACAACGTCAGATGGGACAGCGAGTTCGAATGAATGAAAAAAAAAAAAAAAAAAAAAAAGAAAAACACCGAATTTCTCTAGAGAAAAAAATAAAGGGAGAAAGAGAGGTTAATTATTATTAGAGAAAAGGAGAAAGCCGAGTGGAAATTCTGGCGATCGAATAGAACCCTCTCGAAAAGGCACTTACACAAGTAGAAAGAGAGGGAGAGAGAGAGAGAGAGAGAGAGAGAGAGAGAAGGAGGTAGCAGGTAACGAGGCATTCTTAATCGTAATCGCATTGCTCTTTAAGCTCCGCTGGTCATTTTTAATCCGCTTACCTTATTACCGCTCGGCTCTCCGTTGCCGACGTCGATTGGACCTTACCGGCACCCGCGCAAGAGTCTGTTCTACCATTGCTATTTTTTATTTTATTTTTGTGTATATATATATATATATATACACTCAAAAATAAAATTATATATATATATATATACACGTTACTCATTAACCGATGCTTTGTTTAATTTTAATGATTTTATTCTTTTTTTTTTTTTTTTTTTTTTTTAAGTAACGCCTCTTTCTTTTTTTACTGTGAAAATAAACAACGCAAATAATTAAGATTGACAATGTAAGTTTATGTAGATTGATTCGCGCGCTTTATACATACAAAGTGGTCGCATAATTTTAATACGAAAATATTCATTTGATAATAAGCAATACACGATCAACCAAACATTTACAGCGACTGGTAATACGTGTAAGCAATCGTTGCCGGATCACCGTTACATTAAATTAACTCGCAATTCATCGAACGTACATTATTAACGAAAATTAATACAACCTCAAGTCCAACGCGATTACCGGATGAAACAAAGCCTGGCGAGTGCGACCGCGCGGTGTATAAAGTTGTTGTAATACAAAAGCTGAAAAGCCGCTCTCAAAAAAACCATCTCGACAACGCGCATGTGTATATGTTTCAACAAAAAAAAAAAAAAAAAGAGAGAGAGAGCCTCGAGAGCATTCGCGAGAGAAGTTTATTAATAACGTGTTGGTGTACGCTCGAGGCTACCGAAAAAGTCACGAAAATAGCCGACGACGACGACGACGACGATGACGACAGCGCGCCGTTAACGCAAGTTCCTCTCTCTCTCAGGGTCGATTTATTTATTCAAAGGTCATTCCTCTCATAACGCGCCGCGAATGCGTTACCCCCGCTTGTGTGTTCTCTCTCTCTCTGTATTTTTCTTTCTCTCTTTCGATGCAATGACGTGTTTCCGGAGCAGCTTATCCGTACGCATTTACCGAAAGAGAAAGAGAGGGAGGGAGGGAGAGAGAGAGAGAGAGAGCTTTTGGAGCGGTGAATTGTCCAAGTGCATAACGCGATAAAGATGAAGAAGATGGTGGAACGTGTAACGGTGAGGTGAAACTCTTTGGTATTGTTTGATAGGTCAAGTACTTATTACCAATCCGTGTATTTTCATATAACTACAGTCTATTTTTGATCGAAGTATTTAATATTTTAATAAATGAAATATTTTTCATTTCTTTAATTTTATCTTCTGTATTCGTTTCGTAAGAATGAGATAATGCACGCATCGCAAAGTTTATAAATGTGCTCACACAACAAATACAAACATTCGTTCGAATTAAAGAGTGTACAAACTCTTTTTTTTTTTTTTTTTTTTTGTTTTTTCTTTAACGACACGCGATTTTAACGATTTTTACGATAAAACCTTTCTCACGTTCATATGACCGATAACCTTCCCCAAAAAAAAAAAAAAAATACTAACCACGCGTCCCATATATACAACACGGCACGCGTATACTTACATCAATTCGAAGCCGTCAAGGCTCGCGTTTTATTTTCAGCTATCGTAAACTTCCACCTCGACAAAATCGCTTATAAGCACCTAGCGATTCAAACAAAATTTCTATTTTATACAAACGAGGAATCGACCTTTGCTCATTTTATTTTTATTCGTCGAACGAAGAATGTGGAAGAGAAACGTTCTCAGTTTAAAAAAAAAAACAAAACAAAAGGAAAAAATGTGATCACATCCCTACCAATGTACGTATATACTATATACACGGGTGTAATCTTATACATATGAAAATATGAGAAGCGCGAACGATATATGAATAATGCAAGCACGGGAAAATTAGTCCCCGCGATTAATCAGCGCGCGATTTGATACAGTCCCCCGGTGTGATCGCGCGTTTATAAAATGGAGTAACGCGCGTGTGCGCCCGGGCCCACATTCGGTGGGACCTTTTTTTTTTATCATGTCTATATACATAGACACACGCACGCTTGATTCCGTTGAATACAGTGTGGTTTTTTTATTTTGCATTGCACGTTTTTCTTTACTTTAAAAAGAAAAAGTTTCCACTATTTTTTATTACGTCGTTAAACGTAATAAATTTTATCACACTGAAAAGTATTATTATACTCGATTATCAGGCAATCGTTTCATTTCCGACTTTGAAAAGAAAAAGGTTACGAGCGCAAGTGATATTAAAAAAAAAAAAAAAAAAAAAAAAAAAAAAAAATTGCGGATACGATCTCGAACGTAATTTATGATCGTTTAATTTTTCCTCACCAAATTAACGATCGCGCACGCTTCGTCCACTAATTCTAACAGCTAACGAACGAACGACCCGCAAAGAAATCGAAATTAAATATGCATATAATAAAAATAAAAAAAAACAGGTAAAGGCCAACGACGAAAAGTCACGGTCAAAAGCGTTAAACTAATAACTCACGCGCGGATATATTCGATTTCTCGGATATCGCACGATGTCGGCATTAGCGCGGCCCGTTTTACAAGCGCCGTGGAATCTCTCGATCGAAAAATGTGCGAGGTAGACGCGGCGAGAGGTAAACAAAATAATGCGTATAAATTTTGCGATAGGCCATGGCTGGAAGGAGAAAGATAGACAGAGATAGATAGAGAGAGAGAGAGAATGAGAAAGAATGAGAGGGAGAGAGAGAGAGGAAGAGATGAAATGACGCTCGTGATGCGGTGTGAAAAGTCAGCTGGTGTCTATCGTATTTGCATATAAATGAAGTAAGTCCGTCCATCGCCCGATACGTTATAAAGAGACATTGATCGAGATTTTGTCTCTCTCTCTCTCTCTCTCACTTTCTCTCTCTCTTTCTCTCGGCGTCGTCGTTATAATTATTCCGGCCGAAATTTCCATTGGCTACGCGCGTCGCTTCCAATTATAAAGTATTAGCCGCAAAGAGGAGAGGACCGCGCACAATTTGTTTATGTTTTCAAAACGCACACAAGAGCGATGAGAAAGAGAGCGGGACGGAGAATAAAGAGAAGATCAACTGCGCAGCGGCGACTCCTTTTTATACTTCTACTTCTCCTCCTCCTCCTTCTCTTTTCTCTCCTTTATATAATCTTCTTCTTCTTCAATGTGCACTCGCTTCTTTCAGAGCTTCTATGCTGCATTGCTTTATGCATATTATGCATCGCAACCGGTTCTTCTCTTCGATATAATATAAATATGTGGATAGCCACGGATTGTTTGAGTGCAACCGTCTTTTTCTCTCCGACAGAAAGAGAACGGGAGGGACTAGGTCCGCTCGGTGTGGATCTTTTCTCTTCGTTTATTTATTTATTTATTTATTTATTTATTTATTTATTTATTTTTCGCCTCAAATAACGGCTGCTGCGCGCGAAAACCCAGACTGGGCGGGTTTTAAAAAAAAAGAATATTAAAAACGCTTGTTTTAACCACGCAATGCAATTTTGCATACATGTATACACAGTGTGTCCCATGGAAAACGGAACTTTTTCAAAACATCGATTTATATTGGCGCCACCTATTGGTGGATGTTAGCAATGGAAAGGTCCATTCTTAACTGACATCCTGTCAAAATTGTATGACATTTGGTTCAATGGAAATCAAAATATCGCGCTCAAAGTGACAGTGTGTTTGTGGCATCGGTCGAAAAATGAACTTCGAACAAAGAGCAAATATTAAGTTCTGTTTTAAACTCGGTAAATCCTTTACTGAGACGCATAATTTGCTGAAACAAATTTATGGCGATAATTGTCTATCCCGTACCAGAGTGTATGAGTGGTATAAGCGGTTCCAGGAAGGTCGTGAAGACATTCAGGACGACGAACATCCAGGTCCTTCGAATACCGTGATTACTCAAAGTAACATTGAAAAAGTGCGTGAATTTATGAAAAATGAGCCAAAATCTTCATTGCGATACATGGAAATGGAATTGAATATGTCCAAAAATTCAATTCATCGCATTTTGACCGATTATTTGAATCTACGGAAGGTGTGTGCACGCTTTGTTTCACACAAATTGACCGCCTACGAAAAATTGCTCCGAATTCAACATTGTAAGGATTTGATTTTGAAAGAGTCAAAAAAGGACCCAAACTTGAAATATTCAATTGTGACTGGTGACGAGACATGGTGTTTTCAATATGATCCCGAAACCAAGCGTCAAAGTGCTGAATGGAAGCACCCAACCGAGCCCAATCCGAAAAAAAGTCGTCTTGAAAAGTCAAAAGTGAAGACAATGTTGATTTGTTTTTACAATTCGGAGGGTATTATTCATCGTGAATTCGTTCCACCTGGTCAAACGATTACTGCTGTGTTTTATCTTGGTGTTATGAAGCGTTTGCTCAGCCGTATTCTTCGTGTGCGGCCACAATACCGTGAAAAAGGGAGCTGGCGTTTGTTGCTTGATAATGCCCCGTCTCATCGATCGAACTTGATCACGGATTTTTTGATCAAAAATTTCATTTTAACCATCAACCATTAACCGTACTCGCCGGATTTGGCTCCGTGCGACTTCTACTTGTTCTCCAAATTGCACTTGCCTATGAAAGGAAAACGTTATGCCGACGTAGAGGCCATCCAAAGAGCGACGACCGACATACTAAAGTCGATGGATAAAAATGATCTCAAAAACTCATTCGATATGTTAATTGATCGTGCAAAACGTTGTATTGGTGCGGAAGGAGACTATTTTGAATAAAATAAATGAGATTTGCCGGAATATTGAGTTTTTGTCTTTATTTTGAAAAAGTTCCGTTTTCCATGGGACACACTGTGTATATAATATTATTTTTCTTGCGATCCTTCAATATACATTGTGATAAACTAACTTTATTTGCAAATAAACCATGAAATAAGATAATTAATAATAAAATTTCATTAAATGTATAATAGCCGTTGAATTAAATTGAGCATTGAGACCTTTGAGCATAAAAGATGAAATTATTACGCGATATTTCCCCTATTTCCTCGTAAAACCATAACCCAAAAATTCCCAATCCAAAATAATAATCCACAAGGACAAAGAGATCCAGCCGTCATTATTGATTTGGACGAAAATTTCCAACGTCATACGATGTATTGTAACTTTGCGTAAAATGTCGGAAACGCAAGCGGGAGTATTGTTAGCGAGGCGAAAAACTCATCAGCTGCTTCTAAACGACGATGACAGATGGGCCAAGTGGAATATATCCTTAACCCTTCTTTTCCAACCTTGGAAAATCACGCGCGCCGGCTGCTAAAAGTGAAATGAAAAACGCATATTGCAACAGTGCCTTATTGTTTGTCGTACGCAAAAGGGGGGCGGGCGGGAGGGGGGGGAAGGAAATCGGTATCGCGTGGGTTGATGTATTGCAACGTTTGAACGCTCAGAGAGAAAGAGAAAGAGAAAGAGAGAGAGAGAGAGAGAGAGAGAGAGAGAGAGAGAGAGAGAGAAAAGAGAACCGTGAGATCTTTCTTGGACGACTTCCGCGACGTCTCGTTTCCTTCCGCGACGGCACAAGCTGCAACGCCTCGCTATGCGATGTATTAATGAGTCTTTGTTACTTTTGCCAAAAAGAAAACGATGCCATGTGTATATGTGTGAGTGTGTAGAGAAGCGGCGCGTTTCCTTGCTACTTTCGAGGCTGCGTTTACTTTTAGTCTTTCTTTTTCTCTCTTCCTCTCCTATTGTAATTATTCGAGTCGCGGCGTTTTATTATTAAACCCCCGCTTTGTAATAATTTTGAGATAGGTATTTTCGATCGACTCGAAAATTTACGTAAAATTTCGTGTAGAAAATTTAATTATGCCTGATTGTCGATCAACGTTAATTAATTTGTTGTAAATTAAGCGCATTAAATTTTTGCCTTAGTCATACCAATTTATATAATAGCTAACGAGTATTCTTAATTTATACGTATCGACAAAATTGAAAAGAATGAAGATAAAAAAAAAAAAATAAAGTGTCGGTTGTTACATGTACAAAATCATTGATATCGGCTGCATATATGTATATAGACGAAACAAAGTAAGCGTCGTTGATTTGCCCTGGCGCGGATTACATAAAAGCGGCAATTTACCTACGCACGGTTATGACTTAACTCCTGCAAGGCGAGAGACTTTATCCACGTGTCCAGTGACCGCGAGCATCGGAATAATGAGAAAAAATAACAATAATAACAATGATGATAATAATGAACGAATAAAAAAAAAAAAAAAAAAAAAAAAACTAAAATGACGTCGATGAGGAAATTATTACGTGCGAGAGTTTTTTTTTTTTTAATCGTAATGGTCGCCGTCGCCGCCGTCGTCGTCCTCGTCGTCCTCGTCGACGCGATGCTAATCGAACATCGAAAATTAATCACCTGCGCCATTACGCTATCATAATGCACTAGTAAAATTAAAGACTTATTGATACATTATTAATTTGCTTCAAGGATTTTTATCCATAGAAATATATACATAAGTACACTTTTACACGTGTGCGCATTTTGAAACGTGTATCATAACTTTTTTAAATTCGTTTTCCTTTTATTTTTGATTTTTTTGTTTATAAAATATGCCGACACGTGGTCGTGGAAATATAAACTAATGTTAATTATTTGTTAACACGTGAAAAGTAAACAAAGACGCGGTTTGCGCTGTTTTTGAAAATTAAATTTTTTCTTTTTTTTTCTATATTCTTCATCGCTTAGAATGAAAAAATTCGACGCGGTTCATATGTGTATATGTGCGCATAAAATTAAAAACGATAAAACGCTTTTAACAAGTGCGCGTATCACGTGACACAAAGAGACGTCAATTATTTCCCTTTGATTTCTCATACATTATATCGGTGTAAAGTAAAAAAAAATCTCGACCTCCGTCGGTATACGGAAATTTGTATACTAGATTTAGTCGAGCTTATTTTTTTTTATCTGTTTTTTTTTTTTTTTTTTTTTTTTTTGCCTGAATCAGCAAAATCATCAACTCGTATGATCGACATATCGAACGAAAATTTAAAATCTTTTTCCGTAACGCGCACGACGTCATCGTAAACGCTATAAAAAAAAAAATGTTGAAACTTTTCGTCTATTTACTTATAGTAAAACAACGAATTGGTTTGAGCCCGCGCACGTGACTATAATAAGCCAATACAAAAGCGCTCGAGAGAGCGCGCGAATCGGTGAGTCGAGTAAAACGTGAAAAACCAGACGGAACCAGGGAGCCGAAAGCTAGAGAATGAGTGAGTGAGTGAGTGAGTGAGTGAGTGAGTGGGTGAGTGAGTAAGAGAGTGAGTAAGAGAGAGGAGAGAGAGAGAGACAGAGAGAAAGAAGAGGCGGAGGCAGATGTGTGGCATTACGTCACGGGCAGCCTTGAGAGTCTCGTACCGACCTCGGTCAACGTGTGTCTGCTGCTACTCACTCACTCACTCACTCACTCTCTCTCTCTCTCTCTCTCTCTCTCACTCTTTCTATCTATCTATCTATCTATCTATCTATCTATCTATCTATCTATCTATCTATCTATCTATCTTTTTTTTCACTTTTGCGCGTGTGTATGTGTAGTATGCGCACACGCAGACGTACGCACGCGCGTGCAGTATATAAAAATCGGCGCGCGGTCCGTCTTAAACGCGTGCTACACCCAAATTTTTCGCGAGATACGCTCGAATATAGCTTTTTTCTCTTATTATACTTTCTTATTATTATTCTTTTTCATTATCATTCGTGCGTTTTGTATTCGGAGTTTATGTATGTGTACATATATATTTTTGTGTATAATTTTAGTTTATATATAATCGTCGCGCACCTCGACTCGCAATGGTTTCTTTTTTTTTTTTAATTTAAGTAGCAGAAATATATGCGTACGTGTGCTTTTTTTTTACATCGTTGCCGATTTCTTACGCGTTCGAATGTAAATATTTATACGCGTGTTTCAATATCAACCACAATAAAGATCCATTTTTTTTTTAAACAATATACGGTGAAATTTTTTTAAAATTCTTTTTTCCTTTTTTTTTTAATTCATTTATATTTTATTTAAACTCGGAAATTATTAAAACGAGGTTAGATAGATAAGATCAAACGATGGAGTTAAATCCCGCGTGAAGTTAAATATTAAAGGTGAACAAAATGTCGCTCTATCTCGGTCGCTGTCGAGCGTCTAATTACGTATATCCAGATAATCAAAGGAAACGTACATATAGTCGCGTGCAATAAATGTATACCCGACGTTGAAACTCCCGGTATATGTGTGTCGAGCCGCACAAAGTCGGCCGCTAATATCAACGTTCGTATACCGGGACGATCCACTTCTTTCCAACGATCAGCGATCGCTTATATCCGATATATACGAGACTCGCTTCTCGTATCGCTGGTATATAAATGCCGATTTGATTTATTCATTCCGTTATTTTCTCCATCTCTCTTTCTCTCCCTCAGTTTCTGTGCGCAACGCCGGTTGGCCGTCGGTTCGACATCGGAACTCCCGCACCACCCTTGAGTACGAGGGTGCTAATAATCTATCGGTCGGTTGTTCGACCAAGCGCCGTCGGCGCGTTTGACCGCGAATGGCGACAACGACGACGACGACGACGACGACGACTACGACGTCGATCGATCGGCATAACGCATTAGACTAATCGCTCTAGCCTCTCTAGGATACTTGCACTACGTGCTCTATTACGAGTGGATGACATCGTTTTAAACGTATAAACGTTATCGTGTTACATATTGAAATACAATGTTTTATTATTTAAAAAATGTTTTTTTTTTTTTTACCTAAATTTACTTTACAACGATAACGTCTTCAATAAGTCGTTAGCAAACATTTTCGTTTTTTTTATTTTTTTTTTTGTTCGTTTCATTAACGAAATTACTCGCGAGAGCGCATCGTGTTACAAAAGGCCCGATTCCTTAATCTTAATTTGTCTACTTAATAAACGTATCGGCTCGAGGATGAACGCATCGATATTTAAACGACCGCGGCTTGATATCGACTCCAATGGAATTAAGCGAAACACGTGTCGGGTTTAATATGTACGAATTTACCGAAAAATAAAAGGATAAAGATACGGGTATCGTACGATCGAATATTTATTTTTATACTTTTTTCTTCTTTTTTTTCTATCTTATAAATAGGGGTCATTAACTCGCTTAAAATTTCCAAATTTAAGCTCTCTCGTGATAACGGTTTGAATGTACAAACGAACGATGTTGCGGTATGCAGATCAACGCCTCGACCTTCCATCCCCAGGCGCATATATATATATATATATATATATATATATATATATATATATATATATATATATATATATATATATATATATATATATATATATACCTTCGAAAATCCGCGCGGAGAAGCGTGCAACGTCGAAGAACGCATCTCGTTGTCTCGACGTTATCGCGACGGTTACGTAAACTCTATCCGAGTCAGTTTCCCTCCCTTCTCCATACGCGGTTAAGAAAGAAATCGCGGAAAGCGCCTTTGTGCCTCCTCATCTCCGTGCGGTTTATTTACACAAAAAGAGAAAGAGAGAGAGAGAGAGAGAGGGAGAAATGTCGGTGCGAGTTCTTTATTTCGAGATTCGGATCAAGCTGGTTATGATCATCCGAATGCCCGAGCACGTATGAAAGTACATATAGGATATGTATATATGTATATAACGAGCGAAGCTCTTTTACTCTTCTTTCTCAAGTACATATCTATATACATGAATGTGCCCTATGGTAATTGTCGCGTTACGAGAGACCAATTTGCCAAGTGCACCTTCTCCTACGTGTATACACCCATGATAGCTGCTGAGTGTACATGTATATATAATACATTGGAAAAAGGAAGTTGGACCATTTTGATCGGGTAAGACTTCTGGTGGTACAGGGATTTTAGAGTGGGTGTAGCTTGCGAAAGATTTTTGGCTAATTGAAAGTATATACATATCAATGTTAAGTCGTCTCTATATACAAATAATCTAAACATCGCACGGTTTCATTTTAAATTTAATCTAAAATGGAAAAAAAAAAGCAAAAACTTTGTTTAATTATACATTTGTTTACTTATTTTTAAAAGAGCAACAATGAATAAGTTTGAAATGTCTTTCCCAGATAGTTTAAAAATAAAGTGAAAAAAAAAAAAAAAAAAAAAAGAAAAATTTGTTTTAGAAATTAAATGCACATATGCGCGAAGAAAATTTACAGTTGTAGCCTTAATTTATGTAAAAGTACACATACATGCACATATATATGCGCGCGAACGCGCGCGTCACTAACAATGTCACATTAATTTACTGTAAAAATATGGAAGTTTTTCCTTTACTGAATTACAAAGTTTCTTTTCTGCTCAAGAAAATCGAACGACATTACATTCAAGGCGCTATCTTATCTTTCGTTGACATCTAAATTGTTATGTATCCAAATACTAGCGCTTTTAAAGAATCGTCGTCCCGTTATCTTATCTCGCGCACGCGCGCGTGCGCGCACTTTCTTTATGGAAAATTAAAGGTTTATTATGAAATATTTAATTTCACTGAAATCCGTAATATTTCATTCTTAGCCAATAAGAGCGAAAGTATGTATGTATACATGCATACACACACATACACACACACATATATGTATATTTTGTTTTATAATAATAATAATAATAATAATAATAATAATAATAATAAAGTACACAACTGGGGGAACTACATGTATAAATTAAACCAGTATAGCGAAAGAAATATTCAACGAGTTTCAATACCGATAATTCCGTCTGTCAACTCGAGCACCATTTGACGTTTAAATTATTCAAAATGGCTCTCCTAGTCACGTGCGATTCCATTCAACTCCCCGTATCAAACGTTTTTATAATTTTTTCACGTGTGTTTATCGCGCGCTCGCGCTTCTCCTCATTATTATCGCTCTCATTCGGCGTTAAAAATTGCAGAAATTTTATTTTCCAATCGACCGCGTGCGTTTTTCCCTCGATTTCACGCTTTTATCGCTAAAATAAAGTCATACGATAAAATAATTAAGAAGGCTGAAAGTCACGATATTATTTTTTTCTCTCTTAAAAAAAAAAAAAAAAAAAAAAAAAGAAAAAAAGGTCCAAATCTATTTCGCATTAAAAGCGTACGTCGCTGATGATCGAAAATTATACGGCGAGTATACAACGTCGACAAAATATCTAACTCGAGTCTAACGTAAATATATAGTATGTATATGTATAACGTGTAGTATCGTGACGTATAACGTGCACAGGGAGGTTAAATTCAAAAGACGTGACGAAGCAATTTTCATGTTTCGGTAGATTGAAATATCAACAAAGCGGAGAACCACTGGCTGGGGCCAATTGACGAACCTAATGACGTCATCCGCCCCCTTCTCCACCAGCTCTCTTCGTGTCCCTCCTTACTCGCACTCTTTACGCACCCGGCTCTGAATGTCATACTCTATTTTTATTTTGACGTTATAAATAATGCGCCATATCCCTCTATTTCACTCATTCTCTTTCTCTCTCTCTCTCTCGCTCTCTATCTCACTCTCTCACTCTCGGTTTTAGTTTTGGAAAGAAACCGCGCGCTACGGCGCAGTTTATCTTTGCGGCATTTCCTCTTATTCTTTTTTCTTTTTCGTCTTTAGCGAGTGCGGAACGTCATTTGTGTAACCTCTGTCCGATCGTTACAAAGACGAAAATTTGAAAGGAAAAAAAAAAATTAGTTTGCGATAGAATCTACTTATATATAGAGACAGTATTGTATGAGTCAATACGCCAAAAATTTTTAGGACGCGCTCTTTGTTGCATGGAATATCCCGACCGTTTTATCGTTTCTAATTGGTCTTATTCTATTTGTATACAGTCGCAAAGATAAGTTGCAATCGGCTACGTCACGCTCGTAATCGATTTTAAGAAAGTCAATTTGTAGAAAAATAAAGAAAGAACTAGACTCGTATCTGCAAACAAAAGAAGGATAAAAGACATCGAATGTTCAAAAGAGAGATAGAGAGAGAGAGTGACTTAGAAGACTATCATCGGCGATCATGGACGAATGGAGGCTAATGCCCTTCTCTCTCTCGCTCCCTCTCTCTATCTCTCTATCTCTCTTATTCACTCATCTCGACTCTTACGCGCACACACAGAGACACGCACCTCGTGTGCGGGGCTGTGAGTCAGTTTGATAGCGGCGCGCAATAAATACCAAGTCATACACCTACCGCCGGCAGATTGCCGCTCCGTCGAGTTGTGCATTTAGCGAGATAATGAGAACGCAGCTGTATATCGTCGCGCGCCTCATCCTCCTCCGCTTTTTTCACTTAATATCTGCATGCATTATAATATTTTAACGCGGGATCGTCGATGAAAACTCGAAAAGAGAGAGAGAAAGAGAGAGAGAGAGAGAGAGAGAGAGAAAAGGAAGGCGCAGCTTCGTTTCCTTTTAAGAGTATATTTTCTTTATAGGCATGCCTTTGAATTACTCGTATTGGATTACTCCAGTAATCTTACCTTACGCGTGTCGGGTTGCTCTTCGCGGCAAAGACGACAACGATTCGATAACGATTATCCCTGACGCTTACTCTTTCTTTCCTTTGCTTCTACTGCTAATACGCGCATAAAAAGAGGTATTCGACGGGCGCCAAGTCGTAAAAATGTTTATAACTACATCTACCTTCTATATATCATTATTTCCGATCTCGAAAAATAAAGAGAGAAAAGTAAAAAAGTAACCGCTCAGCGAATAGGATGTAGAAAGAGACGGAGTTAATCCACTTATTCTCATCGTAAACGTTTATATGTATATAGGAGGTGTTGATAATCGTGGGTGGAAACTCGCACGCGCGCGCCCGCGAAAAAGAGGATGGAAATCGTGCCGGTATCCATCTTTATTTAATTTGGCGCGAGAGTTGAGTATAAGAAAGACAGTAGAAGCAGTGGAAGACACGCGCGCGTGAGCTACTTTTGTGTGTGTATGTGTTTGTTTGTGTGTGTGTGTCTCTCTCTCTCTCTCTCTTTCTCTCGCGAGCTTAATGCACCGTAATCAACCGGCACTTTTCGCTGTCTCTCTCTCTCTCTCTTGCTCACTCTCGCTTAAACTCGCGAGCATATACGAGAGCTTGGATCGTACCCAGCTGGCTGAGATTCTTCTCCCCTCGAGCACGCGCTTATTCGCTGTTCTCTTCTTTCCTAATGAAATTAGGAATCGAGCTTATATAGTCGCTTTTATTTTTTGATTTTCCCTCTCATTCTCTCTCTCTCTCTCTCTCTCTCTCTCTCTCTTTTTTTTTTTATTTTAACATTCGCTCGAAGGAGCAAACGCGCACGCGCGCGATAAAGAGTTACGCCCCATTTGGCAGACATTGCTGGAGGGAAACGGAGTGGATGGATGAACGATTTTGATGGATATCGATGACTTCTTTTTTTTTTTAATTTTTTTTTTTTTTTGCGACGATTATTACGTGCATTAGCGAATGTCAAGAAAATTAATTTACGACGCAGTCTTTTGCAGATTATAAGACGATGGATGAAGAGCCAAAAATGCTTATTGCAGATAATTTTGATTTTCGAACGAGCAAAATACGTATCTATCAAAGATTTGAATTTTTATCGAAACTTGATAAGTTGCACATTGTCGAAAATTACCTTGAACAAGGTCAACAACAAATGTGCGCTGTCGAGTAGCCAAAACGTAAACTCGATGCACCGAATAAAAAAAAAAAAAAAACTAAATAGATTATCGCTTATTTTTCTTCTGCATTCGCGTATTGTGTGAGAAAAAAAGAATGAAAAATTAGAATTTATAAACGCATTCCTCGTAGCTCGTAATTCAAGTTTTAATATATGCGGTTTTAAAATTTATAAGGAATAATGTGAAAAGTGAAAAAGAGGTGACACGCTACGCTTAAACAACGATGGGCGTGAAAGAAAAGAAAAAAAAAAAAAAAAAAATAGAAAAAAGAAGAAATAGTTTTCGTAACATTATGTACGGCTAAAAGTCATTATCCAACCACTAGGTGTACCAAAGTTCATAAATCGTGTCGTTATAATTTTACCACGCGTTTAAATAAAACTATCATACATACATGCACACTTCGACGCGTCGCGGAAAAATTTTTGCCAGCGGTTGAGCAAATGAAGAAGGAAAAAGATAGAGACCGAGCGATTATACTCGCGTGGAAAGCTGTCGCGACGCTTGCACAAGTATAAGAGAAAAAAAAAAGGAAGGTAAGAAAACGATCGCGAAAAAAAAAAATAAATAAATAAATAAATAAAAATAATAAACGGGCCAGTTTTTAATTCTCTCGTACATACGCGCGCGTATAAGCGTTATCGCGAATCGCGTCGCCTTGTACGGATAATTTTAAAATCGAACGTGACGGTGTGCGCCGTGTCTACAGGTTTTCACGCCGATAATATAACGACTCTTCGGGACTTATTGCGCGCGCGCGAATATCCGACGATCGCGAGTGTAGCCGATTACTATTTTACATCCTGAAATTGTTTTAATGTCGATTATCGTATTTTTCAATCCGATCGAATTTTTAGTTTTTCATTTAATTAAGTCCACTATTAAAAGGATCGAATATCGGTATTTCGATGAAGTATTTTGATATTTACTCTAGTTTTTCGATGAAAATAAAATAAAAAGTTTTACGTAAACGATTAAAACAAAGCATTTAATTTGATAAAAATATACAAAAGCCTTTGAAAAATATTGAAGCTTTTAACGAGCGTATAGAGAAAAATCGATCGATGGTTACACACCCGGTAAAATAAACAAACAAACGCGGGTAAATAACTAATAGCTAAACGTAAATCTGTGCATGACTCTGCGTACAATATTTTTACCGAGACGTGTCCGTTGCAACATCTCGCGTGGATGTGAAATGAAAAAACAAAAAAAAAGTAAAATTTGTAACCAACGGTTTATTAATACGAGTATATACCTGCGAACGAGCGGAAAATTCAACCCCATTTCGGAATTCACTTTAGCGGTTTTCAAGACTCGCGTGATCTAACGTTGATTGTTATCTCGCAATCGTTGCGATTTGGAAATTCTAATAATCTACGAAAAAACAAAAAAAAAATTAATTTTCTCCCAGTAACACGCGCGGTTTACGAGAAAATAATAAAGGACGGGAATAATAATCACCGAGAATATAGAGACATTATAAAAGCAAGCTGTACGAACACACGTTTCTCGTATACCCACTCGCGCGCACACACATATAGATATAGAAGATCGAAGGGGTAAAGTGCGCGAGCGCCCGCGAGGGAGCAACAAGTTGCTCGTTGTGTCGGTGAACGAACGCGTGCCTAAGGCGCCCCTCTCTTCTCGATAGCTCTATATACATACACATACATGTAGATATAAGCGCTCGTAAAAGAGTTTTTTTACCTGTACCTACGGCGCACGTGTGACTCGCTATGCAAACTGGGTAATATACTTTTTTCAAAAATTATACAGTCAACTATTTTAGTATCGTCGATTCGCGATTACTTGTCTTATTAAACTGCATTAGATATCGAAAAATCAAATCCAGATTAAATTACTTTTGTTACTCGATAAATATATTATATTCCGATAATTACGAGCAACTTTGCTGCTTTGTGCGCATAAAGCGAAAGAAAGAGAGAGAGAGAGAGAGAGAGAGACGAATGTAAAAAAAAAAGTCGAAAATGCATACTTTCCTCGATTAGATAAGGTGAAGAGATGACGTCGGATCACACGCGCGCGCCCACACGCATATATAGATATATAAGCTGCGAAAGTTATTGTACCGAACGCTGTTAGTTGTAACGTCATATAGTTTGCGGGATATTCAAGCTCGCGTTTTTGCATATAATAAATAGAGAATTTCCTCGGGGTTTTACTCAATCGTTGAAGTTATAGATATATATATATATATATTAACAATCGTTATATTATACGCTTCCGCAATCTCAACATTTTTTTTCAATTCTAAAATAAACATACGCTTCGTTTATGTACGTAACGTCGAATAAATTAAAAGAGAGGAAAGGAGAATTGCGGATATTCACGCACGTGCGCGAGTAAGTGAACAAGCGAGCGAGACGAGCAAACAAAACGTTAGCTCTCGCTTCTTCGTCAAAGTCGAAGGACGCGCGCCGAGCGGAGAGGCATTCGTTAGGTCTGTAACGATAACCCCGAGAGAGAAAGAGAGAGAGAGAGAGAGAGAGAGAGAGAGAATGATAGGTTTCTCTGATAAACTGAGACTGTACTTTATCGAGAAAAGAAAGAGAAAGAAAGAGAAAAAAATCTTCGCTAGTTTTCGCGCTTAAACCTTACCGCGCATTCGTAAGCTTTGAAGGATTGCGAAACGATCAAGAAATATTCTTTTTATTTTTTTTTATTAAACGATTTATGTTTTTTTCCATCAATAGTTGTAATTCTATTTCGCTAACACGTCGCATATATATTACATGTAAATTTTAGCTTGCGTACGGTTTTCGACTTTGTTTTGAATAAAATAGATTATAGAGAAAGATAGAGAGCGACGGGATTAAATTTTTATTAACTTTGGGTAATCGACGTCTACGTATGACGTATATGAATTGGAAATAAACGCTCACGAGTAGCCTGTAAAATGACGTCGTTATGAAAAATAATAAAAAAAAAAGCGGATATTAGATATATCACCGTTATTAGGGTCGAGAATAGAACAACCGACTGATTCATCCGCTAATAATAATAATAAAAAAAAAAAGAACAGAGAAGAAAATAAATCGAGAGCAGAATCGCAATAATTAACGAGTTGTAATAACGTAAAGAAAGAAAAAGAAAACGGCCGATATGAATCGCATACATGTGCACGCATACACATCCGGAACCGAGAGAGAAGCTTGCGCGTATGCAAAACCCGCTCATGATGAACATTCCAAGCGATGAGTAGAGCCGAGAAGAGTCTGCGATAACGTCGAACGCGATAACACCGCGGCGTATTCGCATCGCATATTTAGCTCTACTCTTCTTTCGCGCGCAATCGCGACACACATACGTACACTATTATATCCCGCTATATATGCACATTGTTCGCTCGGTCGTTCAATCGTAACGCGTATGCAGCGACGAAAAAAATAACCAAAACAAAACAAAGAAAAGAAGGAAGCTGCATAATTTTGACCGCGCGTTAAACTAGCGAAGATAAAGTTTCAAATGTCGTTAAAGAGATGCATCAGTTTCGTTGATAACCGGTGCAAAGAACCTCGTGCGTTTTATCAGAGACAAAGCGCCTCGCACTTCGCAACGTACGTTTCTCGTTCCGAAAGCTCGAAGAAGAAAAACATTGCGCGATTGCATGGCAGAGACGCGCGGCTGAGGAATGCAATAACAATAGAGAAGAACGAAAAGAAAAAATGGAGAGAAAGAGAGAGAGAGAGAGAGAGAGAGAGAGAGAGAGAGAGAGAGAGAGAGAGTGCAGGAGTGGGAGTTGTTGGAGTGAGGGTATGAGTGAGAGTGAAAGAGGGAGAGGGGGAAGACGAAGAAGTGACGACGCGGAAACTACTGCCGCGAGTAAACACACACTACGAGGAGACGCCGTCGGTTTCTTAATTGCATACGTAAATTTACGTACAACTCGTTTATAATACGTGTATGTACATATACTACGCGCACAAAAATTTCTCGGATAGAATTCAAAAAGGTCAAGGTTGCGGTGCATTTATATACACTGTTGCGCAAAAGAGCTTCTTCTTTTCCTTTGTTTTTATTTTTTCTCTTTTGAACTCACAAGAGAAACAATATACACGGTTAGAAGGATAAAAAACAATGGTAAAAATAACGACGAATCGGTTTGACGCTTTTTAAAATGTGTGAACATACATGTATGACGCTTGGAATTCTTTTTTTTTTTTTTTTTTTTTTTTTCTCTCTCTCGCGATGTGTTTATAACCGCCGTTCTTCTATTCTGGATTGTTAGATGCTGCTTTTGTTGGTTTTCATTAGTTACCGGAAAGCGGTTTTACTAATTTTAAATTTATACCTGAGTTTAGAAGATTTCATTCATCGTTCGAGTGATTTCTTTCTGCTCCTTTTTTTAACGTATACTTTTTTTTATCTTATATAAACTCTAAGAGAAAACAATTTACGGGTATAAATTAAAAAAAAAAAAAAAAAAAAAAAAACTAAAGCAATGCATTGTGTATCGTTGAGTCTCGATTGCAAAATAACTATAAGCATTCGAATATCCACGTTGATTCCCGATGTCTATAGAGCAATACGGTATATTAGCAATAGACGAAGAAAAAGAAAGAAGGATAGGCTTCCTCGCTATCCCTCGAGAAAAATAGATCTTAGTTAAATTGGACGCGCATATGTACGTTCGATACACGGCGTCGATCGTTCAATTTGAAGGCGCAACGTGTGTGCGCTTCAGCGAGGAAAACAAAGTCATCGCCGTGTGACATATGAAGCCCGATATATATACATAAATTCCTTTTTATCTTCCCATCCTCTTTTTAGAGCACACAATCTCTTCTCTCCGTTATGCGCTTCGTGGACGAAAAAAAGAAAAAAAAAGAAAGGAAAAGAAAAGAGCGAAAAAAAGGAAGAAAAAAAAAAAAAAAAACGGAAGAATAGATGAAAAAAAATATGATCGCGGGTTGCCAAAAAAATTTTTCCCTTTGTTTCATCGGAGCGCGCGCAAATCTGTATACTCACGCGCCGTCGCTCTTGCGCGATTTCTGAATCCGATCCCCGCAATAAAACTCGTGTCTTACCTGAAACAAACGAAATTGAATTTTTTTTTTTTTTTTTACTTTGCGTCATCTTTGGATTAATTGAAAACAAAATTATTTTTTTTTTTTTGTTATAAAGTATGTTAAAGCGTGCGATCCACAAGGGCGCGCACGTGTCAAAATAGAAGTATCTATAATATTTGTATAATATACGAAAGAGAGAGAGAGAGAGAAGTTATAAAGTATGATAAATGTTTTTCATGGTAAAGAATCATAGATTTCTCGTTAATTTTTAACGAGAAAGAGTTAAGAATTTATCGTACTTAACATTCCACAATCTAAATATTATATGTACTATATGTATGTACTGGAAAATTTTATCCGCCCGTAGATAAAGAAACGGATCAATGCTTAAAAGATAATGTTTATTGATTTTGACCTATTTTATCTACTAGCACGCATGTACACATGTTATTTTCTTTTTTTTTCATTTTTATACTTTATAACGTTTTAACATTTTTATTCTTTAAATATTACAAAGTTGCATGTACATTTACCTACAAGTTTTAATTTAGAAAGAAAAAACATATTTATTTTTGTGTCTCAATTCTCTCTTTTTCTCTCTCTCTCTCTCTCTCTCGCCCTCGCTCTTTTTGCCTTATTCTTTCCTTTTGTTCGCTTTTCACGCACTTTATCGAAGAAAACGAATGTACTAGTTGCGTAAAACCTCTGCATTTCCTTTTTATCCAAACCATTTTTTTTTTTTTTAGCAAGCTATATACCACTTTGATGAGTTGTGTGAAGACAAGTTGCGCCTGGTCAAAAAAAAAAAAAAAAAAAAAAAGGAGCATCGCGCGTCAACGTGGCGGTATGAAAGAGACTAGAGAGAGGAAAATAAAAAAAGATACAAGAAAAAATTTGTGCATTCGAAACTTTCCGAACGAAGAAAAACATGAAACTCTTTTGGAACTCGAAAATAATAAAATTTTTGGTTTAAACCAATGATTTTTTTTTTTATGTATTTGCTTTTTAAATATATGCTATTTACGAAATTTCCCAGGTTTTTTTTTCTTTTTTTTTTTTTTTTGTTTTTAATATTTTGTTTATAAAAGATTTTATCGCGTATTTTAATTTAAACTCGAAATCAATTTTCAAACTAGTTTTTTTACAAAAATATTTAGTTGTATTTAGTAAGAACAATCCTATTAAATAATAATATTTATCAATATGTTTAGCTCGTATTGAACACTTACAGGGAAAGATCGATTTTCCCACCTAAAACGATAGAAAAAAAAACTGGGTCCCTTCTAAAGACGTCACACTTAAAAATGAATTTTCTAGTCACATTCCGATCTAGTCCCTTTCTTCCACAAGTACCCAAGGCAAGGTCGGAGAAACGGAGACTCCCAAAACGTCGATTAAGAAAGAGGGGCACGACTATATGTTGCTTTCCGATTATTCTATAACGCGTTGAAAAAAAAAAAAAAAAAAAAAAAAAAGGAACGAAATACGCGTACGTGTGCGGCGACTATATCAGTATGTCCCGCACGATGCGTGACTTTTACGTAACACGTCCGCGATAGGTCGGTGTATAAGCTCGATTCTTTTAACGCAACACACATATATATATGTATATGTATATGTATATGTACGTACAGGCACCGTGAAAGCACGAATAAGCGTCGAGAAGGAAAGTTATATCCATGCGCTCACGCACAGAAAGAAAGAGAGAGAGAGAGAGAGAGAGAGAGAGAGAGAGAGAGGCAAGAGAACGACTAGACAAGGTCACCGGGAACCGAGAGAGCAGCGCGCCTTGTCCAAGGTTAAGATCACACATACCCATAAACACACACACACACACACATACACACATATAAACACGTATCAAAAGACCGCGAGGTCTCTCTATTCCGCGTTGCGTGTGCCGAGTACACGCGAACCTTAGTAATAAACGGAAGAGAGCTGTGACCCGCTGCGTGAGTTTTACGTGTTTACATATATATAAAACGCCCTGTTACTGGCTAAGAAGAGATACTTATCAAAAGAGAAAGAGAAAGAGAGAGAGAGAGAGAGAGAGAGAGAAAGAGAGAGCGAGCTTGTGGTCTTTTTACACGCGTTTACTCCGTTAACTTATATATATATATGTATATACATCAGCGTATGCGTCAACATGAGAAATAAAGAAAGGAGTAAATTACTCGTATTTTATCATTTTCATTTTTGATTTTATTTCGTCAACTTCCGCGTGCGAATATCGCACAGAGAGAATCACGGCATGGGGTGAGTGTACGAGATAAAGATAATACGACGATAATGTGTTAGATCGATGTTATCGGAGGAGTATATCGAGATCGATCCCGAGCTAATAAATTAACTATATTGAACCAATAAGCGAGTGAGAAAGAGAGAAAGAGAGAGAGAGAGAGTGAGCGAGTGGTTACAAATTGGGTATATAATATTAAGACACGTGCGCCTTTACGGATAATTCTTATTTAACGCGCAAATCGTCGAATTATTTTTGTGTTAAATTATGCGCGAATCAAAATTTTACACTTCTTTCTCGTTTTGGTTTCTTTTTTTAACCAACTTATTTATATGCAATTTTCAATTTTTATCATATAATTAATCACTCGATCGACGATAAATCTGTTCGTTAAAAAAGAAAGAAAGAAAAAAAAAAAAAAAAAAAAACCTTTTATCATCGTCGTAATTACAAAGTCAATGATGAATTCAATGACAATATCTTGGTTTTTTAGAAGAATATATATGCGCGAATTAGAAGCCGGAATATACCGCTCGAATTCCAAAACAAAAATTCCAACCGGCGTTGTAATAATCATACCGCATGTGTAACACGTGGTAACGAAACAATAAAAGTATAGAAAAAGAGAGCGAGAAAAATTATCGGCATCCGTAAAGAAATTAATAATAGCACCAACAATATATAACGCAGCTTAAAGTCGACTGCGCAATTATTATGTAATCGGGCTCTCGCGCGATGCGTTAATTCCTCGTCATCATCGATAAAAAAAAGAAAAAATAAAAAATAAAATAAAAAATGCGGCGGCGGCGGCGGCAGCAGTGACGACGACGACGACGACGACGACGACGACGACGAAGACGGTGACACGATGACGGTGATAATATACAATCGACATAATATATACAAAAGTTCATGCGCGAATATTAAGCCGCCGCGATATAACAACGACGACACTCGCGTAAACTATGTTTTTATTACTTTTTCCTCTCTCTCTCTCTCTCTCTCTCTCTCTCTCTCTCTCTCTCTTTCTCTCTCCCTCGCGTTTGATTGAATTTTCTCGAATGGTATGTTTTCCATTCGACCATGTATAATTGAAACGAGTCACGTGCCGCAAGGTCGCTTATAGAAGTTTTCGACTATCTTCGAGTGAACTATAGTTATAGGAAATAAGAAAAGGTATATTGCGTAAACCTAAAACGTGAGCCACGCACTCCGCGACTATTGGAGTTTAAGTATCGCGTGTATCATAAACCCGCTATAGTTGTTACCTCGACTTTGCGAACCGATGACGCACGAAAATATCGTATCTTTTTGTTGTTCTTCGCGACGTTTGTTAAATTTTATGCAGTTAACTATATCGAGGAGATTCTCATTCCTCCTCCCCACCCCTCTCTCTCTCTCTCTCTCTCTCTCTCGCTCTCCCTCCTTCCATATTCTCGCTACTCGTTTTTATATATAGTACGCGAAAACGATTATTTTTTTTATCGTCGGAAAATTTTTCTATTTCTGCGCCTTTTTCAACTTTACGCCGTTGACTCTAAAAGCACGCTTTTTATATAAAACGATTCCGTAGTCATTAATCTAAGCCAAGACCGAAACGCGATCTCTGTGCTGATTAAACTAATTGATTATTTAATCGACGTTATATTTGCTTTTTCATAGATAGAATAAATTAGTCACTTTTAATAATTATGTGTATTACAAATAAGAGCTTCACTTATCACGCGCAATATGCTGCGTAATTAATATATAAATAATTCAATTAACGAGAAAGGAAATTGTTACGTTGTACAACATCGCTATTTTCCTCTTCTATAAATTTACAATTTTGAACGATGTTGCAACATTGGAATTTGTTTACAATAAATCACTTTTTTTACAGTTTGTTTGCATATCAAGGTTATAACTTAACTAGTAAAAAGAAATAAAAATAAATAGATAACGAATACCCTCGCACGGGTTTATCAAATGTTTGAGACGTCGAGAAACATAGGAATAGTTGGAGCAAGGAGAGGAAGGGGAAGAGCTAGAGGGAGTGAACGGAGCGCGACAAGATGGAAGTACGCCATGGATCTGTCAATGATTCCTAAAAAAAAAAAAAAAAAAAAAAAATAAGGAAGTCGAGCCCCATCGTGCGTGTGTGCGGTGTATTAGGCGTAGATTTGCGTGTCGTAAAACCGTCTCTTTTTTTCTTTTCTGAGCTTATACGTTCTAATTTAATCGCACGCCACACCGAGGCTATACATAAAACGCAAGAGATAGAGAGAGAGAGAGAGAGAAGCGTATTATACACTCAGAGGAGAGTCTCTCGGTTAGAGCTCGCGGCCAATTAAATCGTCGAAGCGGGTCCTTGAACCGCCACCGTCGTCGCGCGTATGTATGCATACGTGTGCGTACGCGAGAGAGAGAGAGAGAGAGAGAGAGAGAGAGAGAGAGAGAGGAGAATCTACTACGCACACCAAGAGACACGTGGTGCGGCAGCGGGAGCACGCGAGTCGACTAGCACGTACGCGACACGCATACGCAAGCCACGTGCGAGCCTAACTTTCTCTCTCTCTCTCGCTCTCTCTCTCTCTCTCTCTCTCTCGCTATAAATATATACGTATGCATACATAAACTCGGCGGCGAGAAGCGCTATGTCGGTTGAGAGCGCGGATACCGTTTTCACCTATACCTCGTTCTTTCTACATATTAAAAGCGCGACCGAGTACACGCCGACCGCTTTTTCTCTCTTTGACCTTTTTTTTTCGGGACGACATTTATAGAGAAGTTTACTTGGGCTACACGCGTTATGTGTATTCTTTTCTCTCTCTCTCTCTCTTTATATGCGCACACGCGTTATTAAAATTAGCGGTGCGTTATAGAGTTGGTAAAGTTTATTTACTTATAAATTTTATTTATTTGTTTATTATTCCACGCATAGATGGATTTTTTTTTTTATTTTTAAATAACACATTTACAATTACGTAAAAACTTTGAGAAATATCTGCGATAATATTTTTATTTTCTTTTTTACTGGAGCTATACACGCTCTGTATGGAGCTATATGCGCTCTCGATATAAATTTCTTAATTTACTTACGTGTAACGCATATATATATATATATACACACACACACACATACACATATATGGCTTATCAACGTCGAGATACTCAAATTCAAACAGCTTACCAAAAATTTTCTCAAATAATAATACGTTATGCAAAGAGAGCTGCCGCTTAAATTTTTTCAACGTACCCTTGATAAATACGAGCTTCATCTTTTGCCAAGTTGAACATATTTTCCTGATTAATTTTCATTGAATGAATAACGAATTTTATCGGAACGTTAAACGAATTATTGTCAATAATTTTTATCTATGCGATATCAAATAAAATTAGAACGCAAAGTTGATAAAAATTATTTAACATCGTAGTATACGCGTTACTTTATTATTTTTCAAAAAACATTTTCATAACCTTTTTCTCAAATACCCATATAAATTTAAAAAAGAAACGCCTATACATCGACACGGAAAAAACGTGTAAACTCAGTTGGCGGGATTTTTGACCGCGTGGTCATCCCATAGAATATAAGAAACATCGAGAAGTTAAATTCGAAAAAGATAATCTCAGGTGTCGGCGTTGTCGTCATCGCTGTAAACCTGATCGAAGAGCTAGCGAGTAAGCGCGTAGAAAAGATACAGAGGAGGGGACTTTCTGAGGCCAGCAAACCTGGCATCATCGTTACGCAAGCGGTGCGCGCGCGATCGCGCGAGTCTAACTTTAGACTCCGTCGCCGAAAGAGAGGTGTAAGAAGCGACCGAGCGCCGGCCATACAGACCGAGAGAGAAAGAGAGAAAGACAGACTTATATATGTACACCGGTGAAGGCTAGCCCACACTGGCTTTTTATTAATCCTCTCGTGCGTTGTCGTGCTTTGCGCGTAAACCTGCGCGGGAAAAAATTTCGAGTCGCCGTACGTTTTATCAATCGCGAGGCACGATATGAGTACTCGTATGTATCGTTAAGGAATCGGTAAGAACGACGTGAACGTCGACGAGGCTATCCTCAACGTCGCTTCAATTTGACGTATTTATAATGAATCCTTAACGACACGCTAAACTACAATATATTCCCTAAATAGTCGGTCTCCGACTACGCCTTGCAGATATTTTCATATGTGTATGCGACACGTACGACGTCATTAAAGCGCATAAGTCAGTTTTACGATTGGGTATATAATAAAAACGTTAATAGTGAAAACGACAATTTAACAACCCTTCGAAGAAAGAGATTAGCTCGTTAATTTACGATGAAGATACGGTAGGAGAACAAAACCTCCTCTCTAACATTTATACGGTCTAAACCGTCGGCTGCGTACGACTCACTTTTTCCTTATGTTTACGACTCTGTAAGCGCGTCGATATTTACACGGCTCTTCTCATCGTTAGCTCGCTCGTTCTCCGCCCTCTTAGTGCGCATTCTATAACCGACGAAAGAGTGACTCTTACGATCCCTGGTGTGTCACCCTTTTCTCTTCCCCTCCCGTTCCTCCCTCTTTTCCGGGGGGGCGGTCGCGTAGTCGACGCATGTAAAGCGCGTAAACCGAGCGATTCTACTCGGGCTATTTTCAGTTACGCGCTCGGGATAATGCGCATACCGAAGTTCTTTTCCTTCTCTCTCTCTCTCTCTCTCTCTCTCTCATTCTCTCTCTTTCGCACGCTCTTTTCCTTGTAGCTCGGAGACGCGATTAACGCGATGAATCAGAAAGAGAGGCAGGCTTGCGCTCGTTTCGAGGAAATTTCTCGCGACGCTATTATGCGCTTGCTTGCTCTTTCACCTCCGCGCGAATTAGGCTCACCGAGTATATAATACACGAGAGGTCAAACGCTCGAAATAAATTCTCCGCTCCGATTTTCTGCTTCTCGCCATGTACTTTGTTTTCAAATTCGTTTCCCGGCTGCGCATATTCTTTTCTTTTCAAGTTTTTCCTTATAGTTTAATGGACGAGAGACGAAAAAAAAAAAAAAAAAAAAAAAAAAAAAAAAAAAAATTCAAATCGGAAATATGTATTATTATCGCTCATCGATAGGTTTCGATAACGTATTCAAAGCGCAAAATTTAGAAAAAAGTTCATCGCGGGTAAACAAGTTATTTATACAAAATATAACTGCGTATCGGAGTTAAGAATCTATGCTTGTTTCTTTTTGTGCGTACGCGTGTTATTATTCATTGAAGTAGGTAAAGCGCAAACATATATCGCGCGCATTGTGTGTATTATGTGCGCAAAAAATTGAAAATAGATTATTTAATATTACAAAAAAAGATAAGAGTCGACAAATATCTATTAATGATTTATTAGCTCTATAATAACGAGGTAAACAAATCGCAATGTTTATATTAATGAAAATTCATAAAAGTCAATAAATAAAATAGTGCGCGCGCGTTTGGTATCGTCAAGAAATCTATCGAAGGAAGGGGGGGGGGGGGGAAGGAGGAAGGATAAGAAAGATCATCGATCAAAAACAGCTTCGCCGATGCGATAAACAACGTTGAAAAACAAAACGTGCACACATGTGTATACATGCATAACCGTATCTACGTATACACAATCGTAGATACCACACAATAACCAAGTGCGCGCGCTCAGAAGCGTTGGGAATTATTGTCGCGGACGCGTTTAAATCCGCGCTATGAAGCGGCCTATATATATATATATGTATATCTGTATATTCATATGTATATATATACATACATACGTATATATATATACACATATAAATCGTTCGCGTGCCGTGCCTCCCTCGAGGTGGACGCCGATTGGTCCAGTTGCAACGACGCGTAAGCGTAGCTCTCCGTACTACGCGGTAAACTTTCGAGTGGACGGTGCGGATAGAATATTGTCGCGTGGACGAGCGCGCGCGCACACACAACTGCTATTTCGTATGCGTTTGCACGACGATTTCTTCTTTCTTTCCTTTTTAAATTCATCAAAAAAAATTTCTCGCCCATCCTTCTTTTTTTCTTATGCATACTACTGGTTTATTCCCCTTACAGGTAAGTTAATCGTCGACGTGTGTGTATACGAAAAAGCCCATACCTCTCTTTATATAAATATATATATATATATATATATATATATATATATATACATCCGTAAAGAAATAATGCGATTACATTCTACGCAGTATCTGCGATTTTATCTTACTCGCTTCTTCTAACGTGCGCGCAAACGTTGAACGCTCTCTCGGAAAGGAACGTGGGCGAGAATAGAATCGCGTGCCAGACGCCCGAAAAGTAAGACTTGTGCGACGAACCGACGGAGGAAGCAAAAGAGCGAGAGATAGAGAGAGGAAGAGAAAGAGGGAAAGAGATGGATAAAGAAAGTATTATACAGATTGAGTCAGCGAATGCACACACGGCTGTGTATGTGTACATACGTATTCAGAATATTCCGCGAATTTCTTCTCCGGTTCTCTAGATCCTTATATGCTTTAACGCATTAACTCTTATCGACTAAAGCGACGACGCAAGTGTGTGTGTATTTGATGCGTGCGTTCGATGAGGATTATAAACGGCTTGTGGTAAAGCATCGATTGTTTATTTATGCGCAATCGGAGGATTATATTTTTTTTTTTTTTTTTTTTTTTTTTTTTTTATGAGTAGTAATCGAGTACTGTCAAAAATGTCGTTTTATATTCAGATCAAGAAAATTTTAAGCAATCAAAGAATTTCGTCAACTTGAGTACGTTACTCAAGATGTAAAAAAAAATATTAGATTAGGCAATTAAGCTTAAACGTCGCTGCATAATAGTAACTAGAGGAAATTTTATTATATCCCTCGTTATTTGGCCCGTTTTATTTTAACGATGTAGGCCACTCGAAAAGTGAATAATTTTTATATTAATTAACAATATTTCAAAACTTTGTCCAATCTAACGAATAAAATTCTTTTACTTTATTTGTTATTCTTATTCGTAAAAAATTTCTATAGATTGATTTATTTTAAGTTATTACAGCGCTTAATTTTATCAACAAAATAAACAACGACGCCATACAAACAAAATATTTTCGATTTATAATTAAGAAAAAAAAAATTAATAGAATATCGTAAGCAATCAAACCTCTCGACTTCAATAAACATAACTCTTGAGACCTTTAGCCTACTTGTTTAATTTTAATAAGACAAGTAACTGGCTTGCAAACACACCGCGCGTTCGCAAAAAAAAAAAAAAAAAAAAAAAAACTCGTCAACCATAAGGAAAACCACGAAAAACGTGTAATAAATTATATATGTATGTATAAATATAAGTTATATATGTATATATAAATTATGAGCGTCGACGAAGCGCGTTTGCAAAACGATATTTTTTTTCTCCTTTACGTCCTATCGGTCGCGTGATCACCTGTAAAAAGAAGAACATACACACATATCTATACGTACAAGTGAAATTATCGGTATCGTTTAGTAAAATGACGTTACGAACTTCAAAGAAAGTTGATTCGAAACGCGCGTTAAGTTGTGTATACCACGCGGTGGAGGCTCGCCGGTGTCTCTCTCTCTCTCTCTCTCTCTCTCTCTCTCTCTATCTCTCTAGCTCTCTTTCTCTCTTTCTCGTGTGCGTAATCGCTCAATGTTTACCTCCCGAGTGCGCCGTTTGCTATAAACACGCGAGAGTCGCTGTTGCTGACGCTTCATTGATGAAAAAGAGAGGCTCGATCTTCTCTCGTCTCGGCGTGTATAATATATACACGTGAATTCGATCTGTAAACACGTGCAGCTTTGAGGTATTGAATTTTTGCGCGCGCGCGTTCGCTTCTTCTTTCAACGATGCTCGCTAGTTGTGCGACGATGATTTTTTATTTTTCATATACGTACGCGAGGAAACAACGCTTGCGTCAATATAAGCGCGACTTCGTTTTTATGGTTACATTAGAGCCGGTAAATTTACGTCGAAATTTTTTCGGCACTTTGTCCAACGAGTGTGCATTTGAGAGCGAAATAAATATACGCGTTATAAGCATTGAAAAGTTTAGTTATTTACCATTGAACGTTAAATTTTTATTATATCCGATAGGAAAAGTTTTTGCAAATTAAGGCGAGTAAAGCTCGATAAGCTAATGGATCAAAATTTTCCATATGTATGCGTAGTATGCGAAATACTAACGTTGAAATAAGAAAAGGAAAAAATCTTTCTTTTTCATTTAAAATAAACTGGTTTTAATAAATAAAATATAGATATGATTTTACTACAACCGATCTCTTAAAGTAAACGATCACGAATGTCTCAGTTTTGAAATCACACGATCGCTTTTAAAATTGAACGCGGAAAGACAAGAGAAAATCAAACGATTATTTAATGATACTTTTGCGTTGCAAATATGAAATTATTTATACAAACATTATTTTTCTGGGTAAATTAATATTAAAAAGTCTCGCTCGACTCAAGATGTTTAACAAAAATTTACATTCGACTTACTTCATAATATTATCACAGCCTGATTGCAATTTTCGTTTCTGGTGTCACATTCGGTTATCGGTGCGAGCGCATTTTTTTATCGTAAGGCTTTAATTTATTTTTTGATTGCACTTTTTTCGACATTTATAGACGCTTCGTTTATAAAACATTTTACATTCAAACTCTCTCTCTCTCTCTCTCATTCTTTTTATAGATCTCTCGCTCTAACAAACTGTATGCGAAAATTTAATTTTTACGAGAGATAAAGTATCCATTGACGCTAAAAACCAATCTAGCTCAGATGTACGTAAACAGCATCATAATGTAACCTTACACTTCTCTCAAAACATTTCCTCTTAAACCGTTTTATACGCAATTATTCCCCTCTCTTTCGATACTTCCAACCCTTTATCTCTCTCTCTCTCTCTCTCCCTCTTTTTCCACTACGCTACGCTTTGTTTCTTACCCCTTTCAAAAAAGACGCGAATTAACCAAGCTCGGTCAACTAATGGCCAAAGTAAAAAAAGCTCTTCTCTCTGTGTCTCTCGTTCCTTCACAAGTTGCTGGATGCTGGCAAGCGTATATACACAGCGAGGCAAGCGTGGCTTGGAAATTGTGGTCTGCGCTACTGGAATTGCACGCTCGCGTTTAAAAGAGAAAGAGAGAGAGAGAGAATGAATAGTAATAGCGGTGGTCGTAGTAGTCGAGGTTACCGCATGCTGGAGAATAGTAGCAGCCGCCGCTGCCGCCGTTCACCAAGGGAAAACAAGAGAGAGAGAGAGAGAGAGAGAGAAAGAAAGAGAAGGAGCAACCTGTTGCTCGTAACGTTGCCCGTGCTAGCAGCAACAGCACCACTGGCAGAGAACACGCAACGACGTAACTCTCCTTTCATTTCTCTCAGCGATCGCGTGTTTTTTTTTTTTTTTTTTCATCCACCCCTCCCCCCTCTTCTTCATTTTGATTGTGTATAAACTGATCCGTCGTTCTTATTCTTTTGGTCGCTCTTTTTTTTAAAGGGTGACGCATGCGCGAATTCGTTGGAAAGAACATTCGAACCTCTTGATTAATTAACCTCGCGCGCCATACTGATATGTATGTATCTTCGGTGTGCGTTAAAAAAAAATTTCATACCTACATACTTTATCATAATTTTTATCTTGTTTTTTTAATCCTTTTTTTTTTAGATTATCGGATTTTTTTACGAAACTTACTAATTACACGTAGCTACGAACGATGCAACGCGCCACCATACTTTATTATCGGTGCGAATAAGCTTTATATAACGACGCTTTAATTACACGGTGTACTTATATATAACTCGTACACTCTATCTATGACAAATATTTGTTATGTGTAACAAATCAAAATTGGAACAAATTTCCGTTTAAAAGCGAGCGAGGAAGGAGGAAAGGGGAGGAAAAGAAAAAAGCGAACTATTCGTCTTTTGAAAGACCTCAATGAACTTTGGACAGCGAGACGGTGCGCGGGACGATGAAAGGGGAGAAGAAATGAAAGGAATTTCTTTCGTCTCGCGTATATACCTACTGCGCAGATAGTTGTGGACCTAGAAGGAAGCTATCGGGTAGGCGCGATGAAAATAAAGGAGCGAAAAAGAAAGAAAAAGAGAATTAGAGAGCCGTGGACAAGGTCAAGCGAGTTGCGAGCGCAACAAACCGAAAGCCTAAAAAAGCCTTCCTCCCCCCCCCCCCTCTCCCCCCCTCTCTCGCTCTATAATATATGTATATATATATCCCCGTTTATTTTCCAGAGAGCCGATGGTACTATACAACTACTACTACAGCTACAACTTAGCCGAGAGGAGAGTAAAGGAAAGAAAGTGAGCGAACGCTCCACGAGAGAGAAATAGAAGAGGACAAAGTGTGCCGAAGAGAAGGAAAGAAGGAGAATGAGAGGTAGGGAAGGGATAAATGGCACGCGAGGTCATTGCCTCGAATACCGTAGATCGGATTCGATCAAATCGAATGCTTCGTTCGCTACGTATATATACCCACGCACACACACACACACATATATACATACATATATATATTTATACATACACGCGTGTGAATACGTGGCTTCGTAAAGAAATAAGAAGGCGTCGGCGGCGGCTGCGTTTGTACACATACGCGTGCGCGCGCACTTTTAACACAAGTGTGTGGATTATGCCCCCTACCTTCTCGACGACGAGTACATTCGTGAGTTAAGGCTTGCCAGCGGCAGCTTATCATTGATAATGACAGTTGCTCGTCTCCGTGTCTACTTTAGCCTACTTGCGCGCTTTGTCGCCGTTGTCGTAATATTTATTGAGAAAAATCGTATTCGTGTAATAGAGTACATAAATGCTTCGAAAAATTAAGAAAAAAAATACGTCAAAAATCAGTGTGAACGCGATTTATTTTTTTACGCTTTTCGTTAAAGAAATTTCATTGTATGTCGCAGTAAAAAGGAAGGAAAAAAAAAAAATATTAGCTTCTTAACGTTTTCCGATAACTTTAAACAGATAAAATTCAACCATCATCGTGATGAATTTTTTTGCAAAAAAAAAAAAAAAAAAGAAAAAAAATAGTTCAAAATTAAAAAAAAAATAAAAAATAAAAAATAAAATAAAATAAAAAAATAAAAAAAACAGAGAGTCAAGAAATTTTAACGCGACACTAATTGATAAAATTAATGTAATTTTAATAAAAACCATTCGTTTATGAAACCATTTATTTAATGAAAACCATAATGTAATTTTAATGATAATCATTATTTTTATTTGAAAGATAATTATAAGAGGATATAAAAAAAAAGAAAAATTTGGTAATAAAATGGTGACCGCTTTAAAATATTATAACTTAATTGACGAGGTGTAACGTTCCCCTTTTTTTTACATACCTTGTTGATATTCTAAAAAAAAACGATTTATAAGTGAGCGAAAGGGAAAAATGATACCCAAGTTAAATAATTTTTCTATTAAAATACCCATTTGTCTATATTCATTATTTTTTAATCGCTTTCAACTCTATTTAACTCTCTTCCTAAATTACCTAGGATATATTATCGTAAAACAATTCACACCTTCCAAAAAATTTTTTTTGTTATTCCCCCTCTCTCTCTCTCTCTCTGTCTCTCACTCTATTATTATTACGCGAGCGCGCAAGTGAGAGGCTTTTTATATAATAAGCTTGAAATTTACATGAGCATAATACAAAATGCGGGTACATACGTTCGTCGCCGCGAAGAAAAGTCAAGGATATATAATAGTTGCGTCACGCACGTTTGCACACGCGCGCACGTAAGAAGATGTCGGCTCTCCGTAGTCGATGCTGCTGCTATGTCATTTGATATCGACCATGCAAGCGTTCGTTATTGAATTTCATTATTTAATTAAGCGAAAGAATTCGTGTGATTTTAAACGGGCGATTTTTTACGAGCCCTTTCTTTCTCTTCTCCAATGTTGATTAACGAACGATCGTTTTGCAAAGATTCGATTTCAAATGCGAATACGCGAGAAAGAAACAAAAGACATAAATAAAAGAACGATCACCGATCGATCTCTCAGCAATTGAACGCTCGTCGCTCGCCAATAAAATCCCTTGAAAGGCACAAACATTCCCGATTTTTGTTGTACAGATGAGGATAACCTCGCAGCGATCGCTTTCGATTCACATGTACCGTATACCGAGGAAGAAATCTAGATGAACGAGTGGACGGTATCCGACGCACGCGGTCATCTCGTGGAAATCTCGTCGGACGGAAAGAGTAGAGCTTGTTCCTCGTGTATACCTATATGAAAAATAAAGAGCTACCTGCTACCGTGCTAGAGAGAAAGAGAGAAAGAGAGAGAGAGAGAGATAATGAGAAAAAAATGTCGGCCTTGCTGACTGGCGTTAACGAGCATCAGCCTCGGAAAATGCGGAACCGCGTATACATGGGTGTATATATATATATATATATATATATATTCATACACTCACAACGCTCGCGGTATCTCTCGTTCTCAAGCGCGCGAATCCTTGACTTGCGTGAGCGCGCGCGCCTACCATTACGGCCTTCGCGATTTCTCGTGCATTACTCGCGGAAAAATCGCGTCGCGCGCGCGGCGTTTTCTCCTTTACGATACGTTACGCGAGCTAACGTATCCGAGATATATATGTTGATAAATATTTTGGTCACTCGATATATATCACCACCAACAGATGCCTTTCTTTTTATTTTATATTTTTAGAATTCGAGGAAATTTTTTAGGCGCGTTCGAGCGTTGAGCTATAAATATTCATAAAATGATGCACTTATCGCTAATGCCTATATATTAGGTGAAGCGTTGCATGGAATTTTACTTATTTAATTTTAAAGCTTGATCATTAGTTTTATTGCGACGTTTTAATAGCGCCGAGAAGAATCGTTTCATATATATGTAGAATATAAATTGGAGAAATAGACGATATAGCGATTTTTCGATCTTTGATTATCGTATCTTATTTATGTTTGTTTTGAAACGACTCTCTCTCTCTCTCACTCTCTCTCACTCTCTCTCTCACTCTCTCTCTCTCACTCTCTCTCTCACTCTCTCTCTCTCTCACTCTCTGTCTCTCTCTCTCTCTCTCTCTCTCTCTCTCTCTCTCTCTCTCTCTCTCTCTCTCTCTTTTATATCCCACTCAAAGAGAAACATCCAAATCTATATATCGAGTAGATCATGACGCATTTTTTATTCATTATTTCTTATTTTTTTTAAATAAACGCGATCTTTCTTTCTTGCATGAATGTAAAGAAAATTATTTCGATCCTTCTCACGCAGTTGCTTGTTCAATCGTTTCTCTCATTTTAACGCCTCGGTAGCATCGCGCGATTCGACGAATGAGTACGACGAAAATCTATACGTATCAATACCTCGCATCTCTATAAAGATTCGAAAAAAAATTTTTCTCGTCTCTCTCTCTCTCTCTCTCTCTCTCTTGTTGCCTTTTATCTCCTTGTAAAGATACAATTATCGTTCGCTCTCTTTTATACATCTGCCTCTATACGTATAGAAAGCAACGCCTAGATAAATCTCTTTAATATATTTTCCATTTCGGTGAGAATGAGATAGCATCGCGATGCTCTCTTCCGATAAGCTGCCCTGGATTTCTGATAATCGTAAACCTCCCGCCGACATAGCATCTCGTAAAAAAAGACAGAAAAAAGTACAGCCTAGCGAGCTAAATACTCGTCTCGCGACCCAATGGAAGTTGACTGCCCATGGAGAGACACAGCAGAACGTAATAGAATTTTAATATCCATATAAATAATAGTAATCTCGAGGATCTCTGGATCAAACTCGAGATGTAGTTGGTAGTTACGCGCACGCGGAGCAATGACGACGACGCGCGGCACGCGGAAAGTTACCGCGATACGCGCCGTCGTGAATTCCAATGCAAATTCGGCCTTGAAATTCGTCTTTCACTTCTTTCTCTCTTTCTCCGTCTCTTTTTCGCTCGCAAAAGTGAGAGGAACGTGCGTTCGCGGGGACCGGTATACATATATGCGCATACGTATATATATATATCTCTCTCTCTTTTTTCCTTGGCTCTTTTACGTATGAGTGAGGATATATATTGCAAAGGAAAAAAGAAAAGAAAAAAAAGCGGTCGCGAAAATTCTCTCGCGCGAGAGTTTACGGAGAAAGGGAAGCCACGAATTCCACGGGAGAAATCGCGGTTTGATTCGCGTGCACGCGCGCGGCTCTCCCGCGTCTCTCTCTCTCTCTCTCTCTCTCTCTCTCTCTCTCTCCGCATATATTATACAGTTAGCCGAGAGTAATGCCGAAGAGCAGCCTGCAGCGGTAGCGCAGCCAAAACCGGTGTACTGTGTCCGCGTGTCTTATGTATCGTACGCGTGGACGCTATATGAGAGAAAGAAAGAGTGAGAGAGAGAGCGAGAGCTGCGAGAGGGAGAGAGGGAAGGTCCGCCACGTATTCAGCGCCGCCGAAGCTCTGAAAAATCCTCTGGCGCGTCTTCCACGCGATTGAATACGCGTCGTTTCGGACGCGGGAGAGCTTCTGTTACCGGAGAAATTATAATATTACCATCCACGTCGGGAAGAAAAATATGGCACTCCTCGCGTTTCACGCGCATCTACGATCGAATTTCAAAATACTCGACTCCCCCCTACTCCCACCCTACCCCTCCTCGCCCGTAATCGGCTCAAGATTTTGGCATTTTTTTCCGGCGGACAATCGATCCACTAAGCGGCAAATTTTTTCCATGTTGGCGCGATTTTTATTTAACGATCGAACGGTTATCGATTAATAAAGTTTCATTTTACAAGGAGAAGAGACTATTTTTAAGCAAACATCTGCATGCACAAGTATCTGAAGATTGGAAAATATTCTAATCGTATGTGCATAAATACTAGATTGATATATCAAAGGTTAACCAAGTTGTTAAATAAACTGCGTAGTTTTGTATCGAACGAGGAACGTGTCGTATCGTATAAAAATCCGATTGACATATATATGAAGTACGAGAGGCTAGGTTTATTTATATCTCTGCCTCTTTATCTTTTCCTCTCCTTTTTTACCGCTAGAATACGGGCGTATTTTAAAATATTTCCATGGTGTAATGGAAACGACTTGGAACTCGTAAGCTCCAAGACCAGTAATTCTAAGTCCGATATAAATTTACCATGCCTTCACCGTTTCTAGTTTTACGATAAAAAGCAATTATAAACACTGCATAATATATGCGCGCGGATTTTACGTTAATTTCGCAATAAAAGGTAAAATATAAATACATTTTTATGAAAAAAAAAAAAAATGAAATGAAAAGATAAAATTCTCATGCTGTATGCATATATACATACATATGTAAATTTGTACATGTGGGGAGTCGCATGTTTAGATATGAAACGAGTTCTTAAATCGCTTGTGTACATGTAAACGCAGTCTGGAACTTGTACTCCGAGACTAAACAATTCGGGATTTTCCCCGTCACAACTCATGACTATTCTGGACTTTCAGACGTTCATGCATAAAAGGTCAACAAAAAACACGCGGTGTGCTTCCCGTCGCCGTCCGTTAAATAGACAACTAAATAAGTGGCTATTATATTTTTAGCTTATGTATTTCGGTGATACTTCGTGGCGAACGATTTTTTGATATCAAAACGTCTCTTTAGAATTACATCTATATAACTCTCTGAGTATGCATGCGACTGTTAAAAAAAAAAAAAAAAAAAAAAAAAAAAAAATTCAAGAAAAAATATTTGCAGCGTGAAGTCATGCCTTTTTATTTAAAAATAGCTTTAAAAAAAAAAAACCGAGCTTGAATTCTTTTCTTTAACCGACTTTTTTTGTACTCTTAAAATTCCAACTTAACGTACGACAAGTAATAGGTTATTTTGCGATTTAAAAACTCGAATGTCGAACGGCAAAATAAGTTTAAAACTATTCTTTTTTTTTTTATCGTTATAAATTTAACGTTTTAAGAAGCTTTGAATAATAATGATTCCAGAAAAAAATAAATATACTTTTTGTCAATATTTACAAAGAAAATGTTTCGTTTACATAAATCATGTGACGATTGGCTGATAGCAAAATTCTTCGAATATGCGTTAATGGCGACACATCGATGCGGTAGCCAAAAATGTATTCTCGAAGCAGCAATAAAACAAGACTCACCTTCCATCCTGCGCTGCTGTTGCTATCGCCCTTGTCCTTGAAATATGGAACGTTCTGTACCATCCACTCGTAGATCTGCGAGAGGGTGAGTCGTTTGTCCGGTGCACTCGTGATCGCCTGAGTTATGAGATCGGCGTAGCTGAGGTTGCCCCAGGCGTTCCTTCTCGACGAGTTCTTTTTGACGGGCATTAAAGCCGCAGCAGCCTGGCCAAGGCTACTCTGCTGGGGCGGCGTGCCAGACTCGGCGCCTGCCTCCTTTGGGCCGTCGGGGAAGCTTTCCGGCCGGGGACACGGCCACGTGTTCGAGCGCGCCCGCGTCTGCGGCTCGAACGCGCCGTCCAGCTCGAAAGCCGAGCTACCACTGCCGCTTCCTCCCATCGGCTCCATCATTCCGTTGCTTTCCGAGAAATCCAGTTTGCCGATTTTTCAAGCTCCCACTCGCAAAAGAATGCTTCTTTTTATGAGTGTACGCGTATAAGTGTAATAATGTTTATATTTGTATAAATATATTCACGTGTGTATGTGATTATGTACAAGTTTTCGCACTAAACTATCTCGCTGATATCTCGGGGGCTACTACGTCTTTTTATCCACTTGTGAATCTGGGTGCACTCTCAAATTCGAGGGCACTTAGACATAATACGGCCGATCTATTAACACAACATTTGGGAAAGAAGTAGATGGAGAACGAAGTAAAAACGGGCAATTACGGAGGTTACGGGGAAAAAAGGGATGAGAGTTTTCACTGTAGCAGCAGCGTATTATTACCACAGCGGGCGGGCGTGCGTTGTCATAGTCGCGCGGGGGCGGAGCGAGATAGAGCGTAGAGCACGGGCCACGTGCTGTCCTTGAGAAAGCGAGAGACGATGCGCATTGGCGACGACTTCGTCGGGCCGACTATTTACACGAGGGCGCGCGAGGTTATATCACGTGCGAGACTCGCCAGCAGCAGCGGGCACAGCAACTTTTTGTCCTCTCCTTCTCGATGATGTACACGCACGCGTCGCTATCGCACACACTGAGACGCTCGCACGAGTTCGTTCGTTCGCCTGCGAGAAAGAGGAACGAACGGGCGCGCACACACACGCACACGCGAGCGTAAACGCGACGAAGAGAGAGAGAGATAGAATGTATACGACGACGATAGCGCGCCAACTTTGGAATTTTCCGCGCGTCTCCTCTCTTTTTTTCTCTCTTTTTCTCTCTCTTTCTCTCTCTCTCTCTCTCTCTCTCTCTCTCTCTCTCTTACACGAAGAGCTGCGTATATAATGTGCACGTATGTATATACACCGTTTATATGCGCACGGGGCCTCGTTCCACTGCCGAGCTCCGATCTCCGATGTATATTATAACTGCTCGGAAAGGAAATCAAAGAGCGTACAAGAAAGGCAGAGAGAAAAAAATGTGGCAAAGAGGAGATCGAGCTACAGAAGAGATACGAAGAATGACAAAAGATATAGGGACAGAGAGAAAAAGAGAAGAGAATTTATAAAGTATCTTCACGTGGAGAAATTGCCGGCGAGGCAGCGCGGCGCGTACTGTCGAGGACACTTGGCGAGCACTCCCGCGGAGCCTAGCCGCCGTCGACGTCGTCGCTGATTCTCTTTCTCTCTCTTCTTCCTCCTCTCTCGTGCCCGTCCTCCCCTCTCCATCGGTACCTACGGAACCGCGCGGCAAGAAACGAGACGGCGCGATATCGCCGAGAGAGCCGAGCGCCGCCGGACGAACCCGACACCCGACCCAGACCCGTCCTACCGCCCTCGCCCCACCGAGGCTTTTTCTCGACGCACGCACGCATGTACACATCGTGAATGTATATATCACGAGCCACGGTGCTTCTGCTAATTCCGCTCCTGTTGTCGAGGCGACCGCTATGCGATATGACTTCTCGTGAGGCTCGACTAAGTTTGCGCAGCCGAACGTACTGGAAAACCCGGTTACGAAGTCTATGGGGATTTTATACGTGAAAATATTGGGAACCATGATGGATTTATTTATTTTTAAATTGCGTTCTTTTTTTTTTTTTTCGTGATGTAACTTTCTTCTACGATGATGTTTAATCGCTGCCTTTTTATTTATTTCAACTATGAATAATTTATTTGAACCATTTATCGTAATTTTTTAAGATTTTTTTAGATGCACTTCAAAACTTTTAATTGAATACAGTGCAGGTTTACTTTTGCTAAGAAAAATTAATCGAGATTTTAATTAAAAATCTACTTATTGAAAAAAGGCAAGCAAATATAAATTCAGTTGCATTTTTTAAGGTGTATGCTTTCAAAGAGTATTTTGCTCATCTTTGGCTTCCTTTTATTTCTTTAATCTGCTATTACTCAGTTTCTTTAAAAAAATGTTTCTTGCAAATTAACAAACTTGTTAATTACGATTTCTACTTGTGAATAGTTTTTAATTTTTATAAAATAACACAATCGCAAGACAATTTTACAATGATTACTTGCAAGATTACGATTCTGCATTCATAATAAGTTATTGATAAATTGATAGTACATCGTGAAAACAAAAATCTGCTGTCGTATCTAATAACATCTGTTATATTTTAATGTGAATTAAAAATTTTAATTTTCACACAGTTTAGTGATAAAATAATACACTGTACAGCTGATAGAACAAATGAATGTCTCGTATCAATGCGTGAATGCGAGACATTTATTTGTAATATCCATTTTCTTTTGGTTTTTCCAAAAAATATAGACCCTTATTCGTTGACTTTTTCACTTGTAACCATGTCTTCAATAAATGAAAAGTTTCCAAAGCTGGATCTAACAGATATATAATTCAGAAGTGTAAACAAAGATTCAGGAATGATACATTTATCGAGAACATTGGACACATAAGGATGGATGGAAAAATGAAATAGAGAATTGATTAAAAGAATATAAATTTCTGATGTTTTCTGATTATCAAAATATGAGGATTATTATTATCTATCATTTTTGGTCATTATATCTCACAAGAGATTTTAAAGAGAAGTTTGATACAATCTCAGTTATTTTCTCATTGATCCTATTAACACCAGATATTAATTATGATAAAGAATTTAGATCGTTATATAAAAATATACTTGAGGTTTCAGAAAAAGAAGATGGTGTTTTCAATGGAGGAACTTTATTGAAATGTGTGTGAAAACGTTAAATATACATCTTTCATTAAGAATAATGTAGTTTCTACGTTTGATACAAATTTTAATTATCATGCAAAACAATACTATACTTTTGAAAATTATATAAATACAAGCGTTGCAAAAGTTTCCCGACACTGAGTCATTATCATCAGATGATAAAACATTTGTTAAATTAATTTGTGCCTTAGCAACAATGTCTTAGATCTCTTGTAACAAAACAGAACAGCAATGAAAAATGCATTTTTCAGATCTAAAATGAAAATTAGTCTCCAGGTGTCAAAAGAATTCAAAGATTTTTTTGCTCTACCTTGTGATAAATTTTTTATCTACTCATTGCCAATTTTAGCAAAAGAACATCAGGAGCCAATATTATGATGTACCCTATAATAAAATTGACTATTCAAAATTATGGAAGATCGGGAATAAAATATAAAAATATTATGTTTTATCTAAATTACAGATATTTAACCCATACTTTATTAAATGGACTAATAATAATAAAGTTATTTAATACTTCTCTAGATATTCTAAATCTAAAAATTCAAAATTTATTGAAATATGTAATATTTAAATTTACAATAATTGAATTACAAAGAGTTGCTATATTTTATGAATATATTTTCTCAAAAGTAAATCTTCAAATATAAAGACTATGGCAATGATTTTTAATGATAATTATTATTAAGATTTATCTACAAATAAAAATATATTAACTACCATAATAACTGCAGCTCAGTCTGAAGGAACAGCTTTTCAAGGAATTTGGAAATCTCCTTGAGTAAAGAAAGTAAGGGTAATACCTAAAGAAGCTAAAAAATACGATATCACCTAATATAATAAGTTCAGAAGAATGATTGATATTGAGGGAACTACAAAAAGTTCAGCACTTTAGCCTTAATGAGAAATAAACAGGAGGATAATAAGTATGACAGTATACAATTACTGATCCTTGAGTTGCCAGACTTTTTAGATGAGTAGATATCTATATTGTAAAGCTAATTAAAAAAATTAATTACTATTTTATTAATTACTATTTTTATTATAACTATTAATAAAAATCAATAAAAAGTTATTTAATGTGCTTTATTAAATGTGAATATATGATACTTAAACTTATCGTCATTTTTATGACTAAACATTTTCAAGTAAAATTGTTAATTATACATTGATTTATTAAATTATTAACTTTTTTAAACAAAAAAGGTTTCAAAAATAATGAAACATAAATATGTTGACCTGAATTTGAAAAATGCATTTTAGTAATTTAAATATAACGTTACTTCCTAAAAAATTTTATCTTATTTGACAAAATGATTGTTAACCAAAATAATATCTTATAGAGTCATACTTGTTTGAAATTATTTATTTTATTAATCCATAATTATACAATTGAGAAACAGTACCTATTAGATATAAAAACTTAATTAAACTTGCGGTGAAAAGATGGCTGCATTTATAAAATTATTAAATTTATTTTCAACTTTGTAAAAATGGATAATTGTTTACTGTAAACATGTTTTCTTGCAGTTGAGTGAAACTGGCAGTTGTAAAACGAGATTATAAAGTCTTTATTAACTCATGATCATTTTTATTGTACGTCCGTAAAAAATACATGTTAACAGTAAAGCTTCGAATACGCAAAGGCCAAATTTAAATTATATGCGTTATTACATGGGTCGGCCCATTCCACGACCTGGCATTTGAGGTGCTTCGCCTCCTCCACTCTTCGGGCTTTTGATAGTCTCATCGACTGAGAGAATAAGACAAGCTGCTTCACACGCTGCGGTTAATGCATTGATTTTAACCACTGCAGGCTCCCAGACGCAATTTAACCAATTATCCTCGATATCTTCATTATTTATGTCCACACCATACCAACATGAACCTGTATAATGCTTTTGACGAAGTTTATTAAGAATGTTAGTTGCATCGAATCCTGCATTGTCGCACAATTGCCTAAAAAGTTAAATGCAAATAAAACATGACGATATTTAAACATTTTGATATTTTTATTAATGGAAATAGTATTAACATAGATAAAATTATTTATATTACCTTGGGATAACTTCTAAGGCTCTGGCAATTGCTCCAATTATAGGTTGTTCCTTTCCGGGAATAGTGCGAGAATAGTCTCTTAGCGTTTTAGAAAGCTCCATTTCTATGGCACCTCCACCGGCAACCACGGCATCATTTTTAATCATGCGTCTTACAATCATAATAGCGTCGTGTAAAGACCTCTCTGTTTCCTCTAAAAATTGTTCGGCACCACCACGAATTATGAAAGTGCAAGTTTTAGCATTAGGACAACCTGTAAATAAGTTAAATCTTTCTCCTCCAATTTGCTTCTCTTCGAATTTTTCACAATGTCCAAGAATTTTGTCATTAATATCATTGGCTGTAGTAATAACAGCTCCGCCACAAGCTTTCATAGTTCTTTTAAGATCTTCTTCGACAACACGACCAGCGCAAAACATGTCTCTATCAGCAAAATATTGTGTAGCAACGTCTCCAATAGGTAATTTAGAAAGTACAACATTAGCTCCACTTTTATGGATTTTTTCAAGTTTATCGTATAAAATTTGCCATTCAGCATCAACAATTTTCTGATATTCCGTAACAGTATCTACGCGAATTTGTGCATTATCGCGTTCTGCTTTTAATTCCAATTCAATATTTAATAAAGCGATTTTACATGGAGAATAAGTTTTTGGTTGCATTTCAAAACCAGCATAAGAAAAAGTCTTTTTGAAAGCAACACCCGCGATAAGCATAGAATCTTCCAAAGCTCCTCCAGATATCTAAACAATAAATTATAATTTAAGAATAAAAAATAATTTGAAACTCATTATATTTGAAAAAAAAGTAGGAAATAAATTTATTAAAATTGATTATAAATTTTCACCTTTTTAATACCAATCATATTTAGTGGTAAAAGATCATCTAACATAAGAACAGCTTCAACAACCATTTTACTAAAGAATTTTCTTTGCTGGTGAATAAGTTTTGAATTTAAAGCTGTTGCGGCACATTCCTCTAAAGTATTACGAATTTGTTGTTCATTAGATTTTTCAACTTTAATACTAAGTTCGTTAATTGTATCTATTGCAATTTGAAGTGCTCTTCTAAAAGCTTTAATTATAATTCGAGGATGAACACCCTCTTCAATAAAACGCTTTATTTGCTTTAAAAATTCTCCAGCAAGTAAAACTACACTGGTGGTACCATCTCCAATCTGGAATATAAAAGTACTTTATAGTGAGAGTAAAAATAAAATAATGTTTATTCAAGAAATTAATTAAATAAATGTATAAACTTTATGAGACATTTTTGAGTCTTTTAAAAAATGTCAGTCTAACGGTTACGCATAATATTCTCGGAATTATTACTGATAGTCACTGATCTTAAATAACTACCCAAGTAGCATATAATTATCCGAGTTTTAATCAAAAATTTTAAACAAAAATTCTCAAAATCTTACTTCTGCATCTTGAGATTTTGCAATATCAACAAGAGTTTTTGCTGCTGGATGAACAATATCAAGAAGTTTCAAGATTGTTGCACCATCATTGGAAATTGTGCCTTTGCCATTTTGATCAACAATAAGTTTGTCCATACCCCGAGGACCTAAGGTGGTACGAATAGCCTCGGTGACCATTTGACAAGCATTTATATTAGAAATTAGTTGAGGTTTGCCTTGAGATGAATCAGTTCCTTCTTTAAGGACAATAATTGGAGCTTGCTGTAAAAGTATGAATATATATTTATATATTATTGAAAAATTTTTCTTCCAGCTTTAAAATAAATTAGTGTTAATGACTATTATGTTTGTATGAATATGTTATTAATTTCACAAAATTAAAAAAAATCATATAATATACCGATCTCATTTGTATTATACTAGTTAATATCCTTATAAGGTTAGGAAGATGTGAACTCTACTGACATCATCGACCGCATGGCTAGACACTAAACCGTTTTATTTTTATTGTGATCCAATAAATAAACATTAGAAGATACGCAGTAACATATAATAATACCATTAATAAAAATTAAACTATTAATTAAACCGGCTTAACAATATGTATATATATATTTTACAATAAGTAAAAAAGTAATACGATGAAAGTTCACACTTTCCTACGTTAAGATATAAATATAGTTAACAAATTATAGAAAAATTAAATTTAAAATATAAAAAATACTTGCCATTTTAACTAGCTATAATATCGCTTTCAAGTTTTGTATCAATAAACTTAATTGTGTAAACCACAATTTTACAAGAATTAATAAGATCACAAATCGCACCACAAAATGCTGTTCCGGTAATGATAACTAGCCACTTGAGGGCGCTGCAAGTATTATTTATGTTCAAATGTGTACATTTACAAAGAGATTAGTCAATTGATTTATAACTCAAAGATTGGTTAGCACTCTATTTATTGAAAACCATTGGTCAGATAAAGAGATAAATATTTAGTCAGCCATACATATACAGGTAAAAAGGAAACTAATATAATAATTGCACATCAGGGATAACAGCTACTGTCAACGTATGTAGATATACAAAAATCTAGAAAAATTCCTAGAATAAGATGATAAGAACCACATTTTTAACATAGATTAAATGCTTAAATATAAAATTTAATCTCATAAATAAACACCCAATGCGTCATTCAAACAGTCGTTTTCAAAATTTTTTGAAAAGTATATAGAAGTAAGTCGTTACGTTTATATTCGTTGTTTAGCAGAAAAGAAACTACAGAAGGTTAGCCGGAAGCTGCCATTTTCCGGCGATCTATCACCCGATGCGAAATTGAAATTTTTATTGCACTGTGAAAGTTATGATGTCAATTTAAAAAATTGAATTTTATTTTTGTGGTTTGAAACTTAATAGTAAAGAAAGTTGTGCAAATATTTTTGCATTTATTTTATTAAATAAAAATATTAAAAATCGTTAAAACATTCTGGAAACTTTCCCACTTGTATATTCTTTAGTTATACGAATATTAAGTAAATAAGTATAATTTACATTTTCATAAACAACTTAATGATTAATTTTTTAAAGGTGAATCTTGAATTATATTATTGTAATAATAAATATGATCAACTTAATAATTTAAATTTATTTTAATTTAGAATATATTTTAAAGTAGCGTAAAATAAATATTTTCCTTGTGTATGAACTGATTACTTCTAAAAATTATTTTGATATTTTGGAAAAATAAACTATTTTGAATTTTCTTATAAAATTATTGATTCTTTTTCTCTTAATATTCTTATTGTTAAAATAATGAATTTTCATTTATGAATATTGACATAACATTAAAGTTATATGTGTATCAATCTTATTTTTATCAAAGTTCTATATTGATTACCGTAAACAAGTTTAATGGATAAAAAATGATATGCATTCAAAGAAATTTTACATTACTTTCTTAGCACTGGTTCCTTAAACAAGTACGTTAATATTTTAAATAAAATTAACGAGTTTAATATAAAATATTTTTGCAGATTACTATAAAAAAATATAATGCAGAATCTGCCTTATGCGCATGCGCAGGAGTAACTCTGCAACGTGTAACGCCATCTTTTACTCTGTATCCGTTTTTTAGCGTCTGCCATTTTGGGCTCTGTAAACAGATTTTCTTGGCGCAATTTGACCACTTTCTCATGAATATGTAAGTAACATGACGTACGTATGGCAAGGTATCGCCATAGGGTTTTCATTAAATCATTCGCTGCAATACGACTTTATTTGAGCAGTCATTAATCAATGTGTAATGCATTTACGGAGCCGCCGTTAAACGCGTATAAAATTATTTTTTCTCATACTTCATCTATTTAGGAATGTCCACTCCCGTATACCTTACACCTAGCCACAGTGTAGTGACTCACTTTATTAAATGGCGCACAGACAGACATAGCTTATGTCAGTCATGTCGCTAGCTTTTCCATTTTTTGCTCTCGTATGATTCTTTATACTTACGTCTCCACTCTCTGTCTCTTTTATCCTCAAGGTCTTTTACTGCATAAAAGATAGAGAGCTGGTGCAGAAAGAAATGTAATGTGCGCGTGATCCAACGCGATGTTCGGTTTTTTGGTGCGTCGACGCAATAGCCGTGTATTATGCTGTCTACTGTCTTCCTATGAAGATTAGAAAACCATTCATCGTGCACTTGTTCCTTCGATCTGCGACGTATGGCACCGATCATCTTTCTAGATAAATAATTTTCTGGAAGCAGGTTCAACTTGTTTTATTTACTGAGTGCTAAAGACATTTAATTCTCTAATATATTTGAACTTCGATTTGCTTTTAAATGCTTTTGTATGCCATGCACTATCAATCTCAAACTGTTTATATTGTTTCATTGAAAATTGAAATCATGCAAATTATTTTTTTAATTTACAGAAAATGAGTGTAAGAAGATTTGAGATGAAATTTTCATAATCTTGTGGATGCTGACTATATAATAAAGGTAGTCTGCATCTACCATTCGAATTTTCTTACTACATTGCAATATTAAACTTAATTATTCAAAATGATGGAAATTGATCCTCCACCGCAATTCAACAGTAAAGATGATGAGATCCAATATTGGATGGATTTGGCTCATCAATTGCATCAAAGGTAAAAAAAAAAAAAAAAAAAAAAAAAAAAAAAAAAAAAAAAATATTTTTATTTTTAAAAAGCTAAATAATAATTCATGATTTTAATGTGTAAATCATTATATCAATTGAAAATTTAGAAAAGAAGATGTAGAAAGAGAATTAGAAGAATTCCAAGAAAACTCACAATTATTAGAAAAAGAATTAGAAGCTTCCCTGGAACAAGCTGATAAAACAAATCGTGAATTACGACAGAGAAATTCAAGATTAGCTTCAGAAATTGAGCAGTTAAGAAGTCGTTTAGATCAACAAACTATTGATTGTTCTATGTTTCAATCTCGAACACAAGAACTTCAAATTCAAAATGAACAATTGCTTAAATATGTTAGAGAATTGGAGCAAAAAAATGATGATTTGGAAAGAGCTCACAGGTGGACTATAAATTATTTTATTTTTATAATGTCTATTATTTTATTAATATTTATTTTATCTATAGGGTTAGTAAAGTAACAGAAGAAGAAATGGAAGCCAAATTTAATGTGGCACTTGAAAAGACTGCTCTACTCGAATCAGAATTAGATGAAAAAGAAACCTTAAGAGCTACTGTTCAACGATTAAAAGATGAAATAAGAGGTAATGTTAATAGATACCTTATATATACATATAAGTAATAAAGTATGATTAGATTTTATTATACCATTTAATTAAAATTTATTTTTAATCTGTTATAGATTTGAAACAAGAAATTCAAGTTCAATCTCGACTTCACCCTGATAATGACAAGTCTGCTGGTGTTGACAAACTTTGCAACCATGTAGACAGTAATAAACTTCAAGTCGAGTTAGAAACTCATACACCTCCCACTAGTCCAGTAAATGTATCAACAACAAATATGTCAACTACATCACCATTAAAAAGTAAGATGCGCAATGCCTTACGTAAAACAAAACATTTTTTTGTTCCATGCTCTTGTAAAAAAAAACAAATTTCAAACATTACCACTACAGAAAAGCTTGATAATTCTTTTTTATCTCTTACAAAAAAGTCTTCGAAAAGTTTTTTTCGTTAAAAATATAAAGCTAATTTTTCAGATATAGAAATCACTTTTGTGTTTTTATATTTTTTTATCTTCAATAGGTTATTAAATTTGTTATTGAAAAAATGTATATATAAAATTTTGTATTTATTTTTTTACTGTCTTTCAATAAAGGTAAAATATTTTCATTATATTTTTTTTTATTATTATTATTATTATTATTATTATTATTATTATTATTATTATTATTATTATTATTTTTCTATTGAAACTTTTGCTTGTACGTTTATTTTTGTGTATTTGTAGTTTAATAGTAATTGTCTTTGATTGTGCATAGTTGGAAATGGCGTAGGGGGTGTAATTGACAACAATATCAACAATAACATCAACCCTCCACCACTGGCACCATGTACAAGAATATTAGCTATGAACATGATTGGTGACCTGATGAGAAAAGTCGGGGTAAGTATAAAATTTTCTTACATTATTAGAACAATGCATCTATCACTGTACCCCTGTTGTATATGGCATGCAATTGATTGAGCTTGTAGCACGGCTTTTATATCCCCAGATTGTTAGTTAAGGTTTCTATCCAATAAAATAATTTTTATTTTAGAAAATAAATTACTTTAAATAAAAAAAAAAGTAAGGCTTTATAGTAGTTTGAAATACCCAATCACGCTACAGTCAAAATGTATATTGTAGCTTGGTGTATTGGTAGCTTGACAGGTGGGTCTGCATGGGCTGTAGGAGGGTGAAATGTTCTTGTCCTGGTGGAAAAAAAACGATTCCCTTAACGACCACAAAACCACCATCAGTTTAAGTAGACACTCCACTCCAATTCAATGTATAAGACAACAACCTAGACCAACCAAATGCTGATTGTGATTTACAGATTGATGGTCTTAAAATATATACTCCCGTCTTTTAATGACGCAGGTTTAATTTTGTTTTTTCTTAAGTTTGCATGCTTCTGCTCTTTATTGTCATTTTTTCCCTGTTCATTTTTTTTATCAAGTTTTAAATACATGTTTACTACTTTCATGTATTTTTAATTTTTAAATGTCACTAAACATAATGATATTACCTACTAAACCAAATGTTTTGCATCTGCTACTGCCCTATTAATTTGATATTTAATTCATAAATTTTAATATCTATATTTTATAATTTAGGCATTGGAGAATAAGCTGAATACATGTCGTAACGCTTCGTCGCGTGAAGATCAAACTATACGCGATCTCTACAGGTAACATTAAATTAATCAACACAATAAGTAATTTTGTGCTGTTATAGATATTATTCAGTGTGGAATTTTATAAAAAATGAATCATGTACCCATTGTTATAAATTATGTGCTTGTTGTAAATAATTTGAAATATTTATGAAAATAATTCTTTAAAATTTACAAAAGATTTGATATTAAATATAGTTATAAAAAGTTTGACATTTAGGTACATGATACTCATCAAATTAATATTTACACACATCTGTAATATTTTTACTTGTTTTCTTTAGGGTCATTTGTCACTGCATTTTTGTGCTTTTAGACTTTTTATCGTAATTAATTTTTTATATTTGAACAAAATTAATAGCTTTTAATATTTAAATAAATTTTATATTTTGCGTATTTTAAAAAATTTCGATTTTCAATATAATATACATGTGTTTATTTACTTTTTAAAAATTCGCGAATTTTGTGTAAAAGTTGTTTTTTTATGCTTCCACATACCTTGCTTTTGTTGTATACAAATCAATTTAACTAATACCCAGCATATATCATATATGTTTTTAACTTAAAATATACTATCACTTTGCTATTGTAAATTACTTAAAGAGTATTAAATCTCAAAAGTTGTAAGTGGCAAATCCTAATTTTTTAATTTTAACTCCTTGGTATACATATTTTTATAAATTATGTAAAATTTTTTGTAATTCGTATAAAAAATTTTGTTTTATGCAATAAATTTAATGAGTGCTTTTCTTAATTAAAAAAAAAAAAAAAAAAAAACGAAAAAACAAAGCAGTGAATACTTCTTTATTCCACAGTTCTTTTTTATTTATGTAAACATCTAAATTAATTTCTTTTTGCACTCATTATAATTATCGCTACATAGTTGATGTGTAATAGTTCAAATTGAATTAAAAAATAAGGATTGTTTTTAATAAATAAATTGCTATTTTTTAATTTAATTTTTATATTTTTGTAAATATACAAAGTTTATTTTTTGTAAAATAGTTTATACCTATAACTTTTTTTGTATTTGAACTTGAATAAAACTATGTACAATATAATTTGGAGTAGAACCTGGCTGAAAAATTATGGCATTTGCATAATATTTATTATATTTTTAATGTAGCTGCATTTTTTTGTATTATATGTCTTCCTAAATAAAATGTTTTTCTCATTTTATATAAATTTTTTAGCCAGGTTAAAATAGTATCAAAATAATTGTAAACATAGTTTTAGTAGTCTGTGCAAGCAGAGGTAGAAGTTCGCACTTGTATGTTTGCATGGTGCATTGTCAATCTGTACTCAAGATTCTTCAAGTTATCTTCACCGTTATGAATAGAAACATGCAATTTCTTTGTTTCTTAATGTTTGTTTTAAACTAGGACTAGAAGGCAGCCGCGAGCTCTTACCGCTGCGGCAGCTGGAAACAACAACCACATTCGATATTAAGTGCGCAACTTTTGGCAACTCTGCATCTTCGTAGGAGACAAAAAGCATATTTTTATTTGTAAACTTGCGTAAAAAAGTCGATTGTATTATTTGTTGTAAAAATAATATTTAAAAAAAAAAAAAAATGATAGAAATTCCACAGGTTATAAATTGTAATGTTACATACATAGCAACGTTTTTACATTGTAAAAATTCAAATTTTTTATTGACTTTCATTTAAGGATTTTTTAAACTATTGATAAATCAATGATTTTTGGATTTTATACTCATAGACTAATTTAGAAATGATTTTTTATAATACTTCTAAAAATTATATAAATTCAATGTAATATTTTATCAAAATGTATTTTGCGCTGCTAGAGTCAAAACTTTATAATAATAGACAAAGTGCAAAAAGCTTCCTAGTTTCATTACAGTTAAAAAATATTATTAAGTGAATTATTATTAAAACTTTCTCACTATAAGGTGAAAATTTTATATGCAAATAATAACGTAGCTGATTCATTATTTAATGGTATAATGATATACACTATTGCAAAAAGTAGATTATCTTTCCTAGAATTTTTGTAAATATTAAAATGCGCTTTTATTTATCAAATTCTTCTATCAAGAATTGTAAAATACACTGAAACTGTAATTCTTTTTAATGTTGTAGATATTTATAACAATGTTCAATAAAAGTTTTGTTTCTATAAATAAATGAAACAAGAAATTAATATCTATTAATAATTGAATAATTTATTTTATTTTCCTTGTATTATTTCAAATTTTTTTTTTGTTTTTTTTTTTCTTTTTATAAATTTATAATAAAATTAAAAATAATAAATGTACACAAATCAAATTTATAAATAAGCTTAAAACTAAAAATTTCTCAAATATGAGAATTGCAGAATTTTTTATAATTAAAAAAAAAAAAAAAAAAGATATAAAGGTAAATGAATAAAAATGTTTCATCATTGGCTTTAAATTGTTTATTTATGAAACGCGATTTTTCACACAAAGAACAGTGATCCAATTGTCAAAGTCCATCATGTAATTTTCGTACATTCTAAATTTTTTTTGTGTCAAATTACGCTATAAAAAAAAGAGATCTTATTCTCTAAGAACACGCCATTTTTCTCGTGTGCGTATATATTCATGCGTATGTAAATTTTAACATACACATGTATATATACATGTAAATAATTATATTCGGTTCAAGAATGATAGTTTATATATATTTATGTATAATGATGATCATAGATTACTAAAAATAATTGAGTTTCTGTCAAATAAATGGGGCTACTATAATACTAAGAAAGTATTTCACTATAGATTAAATCAAGTGTCTTTGAAATAAGAAATATTTCTGGTAAGTAAGAAAAGTCATTTATAATTATAATTATAATGTTTTGTGAGTTTAAAATCATATTTAGTACTAAACAATTTTTCATTTTCTGATTTACGTAAAATATTAAGCAAATTTAGTTTGAAGCTTTATGAATATTGATATATCTAAGATAAACAGTGAATGTACTAATGCTTATGCCAAAGTGATAATAATACACGCAACATAATATGTTGTGGATCGGAACGAATGTATATTTCCATCCATTATTACGAATAGTAATATCAAGATCAAACTATTGATAATAGTAATAGTAGTAAATGTTATGTATGTATTAAATGACACTTCTTAAGCACGCTCGCCACGAATTCGCCGAGCTAACTGGATATCCTTAGGCATAATGGTTACTCTCTTGGCGTGGATAGCGCATAAGTTTGTATCTTCAAATAAACCGACCAGGTAAGCTTCAGACGCTTCCTGAAGAGCACCAATAGCTGCACTTTGAAAACGTAAATCGGTCTTAAAGTCTTGTGCAATTTCACGAACCAAACGTTGGAATGGTAATTTTCTGATCAACAATTCAGTGGATTTCTGGTATCTTCTGATTTCACGAAGAGCGACTGTACCAGGCCTGAAATAATTATATTTTTTTAATTACATTCGTGTTATTGGTCACTTAATATTATAACTACAGTTGTTTAATTATTTAAAATTTGATGGCATTAGATTATAAATTATTTTTTTTTAAATTTGTTATCCAAAAAATACATGAAAGAAAATAATTTTTTTCAACTTTAAACAGAAAAAATAATTTTCACTTAAAACGACGTCATAATACATGTAACATAACGCGAAAAATTACTTGAAAAAAACTTCAATGATTTAAAACTTCCGGAACAACGCGACAGTAATGATTGAAAGACTAGATATATATATATATATATATATATATATATATATATATATATATATATATATATATATATATATATATATATATATATATATATATATATATATATATATATATATATATATATATATATATATATATATATTAAAAAAAAAAAATACAAAAAATATAAAAAAAAGGGAAACATCAAGAATGACCTGTAACGATGAGGTTTCTTGACTCCTCCGGTCGACGGTGCACTTTTACGCGCGGCCTTTGTGGCCAGCTGCTTCCTGGGAGCTTTTCCTCCAGTGGATTTACGCGCCGTCTGCTTGGTACGTGCCATTTTACCGTTATTTCACAGGCGACTGAAAATAAAATCCGGTTACAACGTGTTCACGTTTGTGTTCAAAGCTGCAAAAACATTCATATGTAGGCACGCAAGACTCGAAACCGAGCGGTTCGGTAACAAGCTTAGCAAGTGACAGTGCGTGACAGAACGAGAATCAACAATGGACCGAGTGGAGGGAGATAACCGCCTCCCACTCCTTCTAGTACGTGTCGCGTCGCGAAGAACAGTAGCAACGCGCGACGGTACAAGTCTGACTTCCCCCACCCACGCGTTCGCTCTCCGCTCGGACTTGCGCAATGCAGCCGACTTTCCAAGCGCGGTGGAACCGCCAAGAAGAAAAAAGCCACGCTCGGAGCGCGCTCTTCGAGGAAAATGATACCCTCGTCCTTTGCTCTCAGAAGGAGAGCGTCCGAACTCGTTAACTTCCAGTAACGGCGCCGATGCTGAAAATCCCTTTGATCTAGGTGTTAAGGAAAGTGTCGCGCGGGCTTAAACTCGTGGCTCGAAGAAAACATCGAAGTCTCACGTGCGCCCAAGAATTGGACGCTCGCCGAGAGCGCGCGCAATGCCACCGCCGCTAAGCCATTCCCTCGCAAACGTCAATTACACACAAAATGGAGTCGAGGCGGTGCATCGACATGACCCAAGGAAATCGTCCAGTCTTTTTCTGTTCACTCGCAACTCACATTGACCACAATTTTAAGAAAATTTGACGAACGGTCACTTTTTTAATCGCGTGCACATGTTTTTCACCGGTTTTTCCAAATTTTACTTACCTTTGTCAGAGAAAGTATCCGGAAGAAGCGGACTAGCACACACGACGGCTCCTTGTACTTGGATGGCAGTGGACTGTATGCGACGTGAGTGTGTGGTGGACGCTCTCCTCGCGCGCGCACACACTCTCTCTCTTTCTCTCTCTCTTTCTCTCCTCTCTATCTCTCTCTTGCTCTCCCCCTAGGAAATTAAATAGCGCGAGAGACTCCCGCAGCCCGGACCAATCCCGTCCTCTGAATCGGCTTTTCGTAGCATCCAAGCTGATTGGCCGACTTTCCACTTGGACGGTGAAATTTTCTCTCTCCGCGTTTAGACACCGTTGTCGTCGACGTCGTCGTCGTCGTCGTCATCAACGTCGTGTGTCGCACGCTCAACTTTTCACGTGCAAAAAAAATGAAGATGGGCATTAGAAAGAAAAATTTATATATGAATAATCGCTGCTCGATCTAGATATCATACACAAAGAAAAACGTCGTTGGCGTCCTTCGATTTACGTTTTTCTTTGATTTTTTTTTTTACATTATTTACGTAAAAAAATACAAAGGAGGAGGGGAGATGTTATTATAATGTACTTACTCATACATTCTTACATACACATACGTACACTTGGACAAAACTGCATATAGCATTGTTACATATATTTTATCTACATCTAGATGTAGATGTGTTCGTTGCGTGACATCAGTACTAGAGTAAAGTAGCGCAAGTTTTTTTTTAGAAAAAAGCTATTAGATGTTGCATTGTGCGTTTTTTTTTTTTTTTTTTTGAATTGCCAACTAAAATTCTAAGCATAGGCGGCAAATAACGTGATAACGCGCACGCGCTGCTTGTGCTATATGCTGAAAGTACATAAAACAAATAGGCTTTCAGGTGTCTAAGACAAATGGCTAAACATTTTTCCAAGGCTTTTTTGAGAATGTCCTCTTAGAGAATCATCTTAAGAACAATTAATGACGCAATTATGTAATTCGATATTTTGCAATATTGCGCTTAATTACATTCTAAAATCGTTTTTAAATTGACAACCAATGGGAAAATAACAGGCTTCTGAAAGGGAATAGCGGGTGTACCAAGTTGAATTAGGTAACACAGTAGTAACTGCTCTACGAAACGAACATTGTCCGACAACAGCAACGCCATATTTGTTCGTTCGACTAGGTTGTGTTTGCGACCGTAAATGTATATTTTGTATTATTTTTTACGATAACATACTGCTTTCAAATTTTTATGTAAATTTATGATTTTAAGCATATTATAAAAATATAAAATTTAGTTTTCTTTTGGAAATTTTGTATTTTAGCTTAATTATATTGAAAATATTTTTTATAAATTTTATTTAAAATAATGCGCAATTAAAGCACGCGATATCATAAACCATAATAATAATTTAAGAAATGTTATGTTACCATATTGCTATAGTAATTTAAATATAAAATAAGTAACAAATAAAAATTTTTCATCTTTAATTAAAATTAATTTAAATTCATTAATAGAATATTGATTGAAAATAAAAATGTATAATCAAAGAAATAAATCGAACATATTTATTTCAAAATTAAGGTTTTTTTTTATTTAAGGTGGTGAATAAATGATAACATTATTTCATGTTTAATAGTGCAATTTATATAGTGATATTTTTTGCTACATATAACGGTGCATTTTATAGCGGAAGGTCTCAAATGCTATTCTCGTAATTTTGTTTGGTTATTAAAAATTTTCATATTACCAAACGATCACATTTGTTGAATTGACATTTTATATTAATACACAATTTGCGTTTGTTGCGGAGTGAAAAAATATCCACACAAGTAACTCTTGTAAAAGTGTATGAGAGAATGGAGCTTTAACTATTTTACAATTTTGAGGCCCTCCGTATGCATCACTTACAGGATTTGATTTTTACTTTTCACAAGATTCATTTTTTTTCTTTACTTATTGGCAAAATAAAAAGAATATACGAACCATATACAAATAAACTAGAAACTGGAACTACAACTATTTTTGTCCAAACACCGGACTAAAATTACATATTTAATCGAATTTTAACTTAATGATCTATATTATTACTAAAATCTAATAGAAATTACCTAAGTTTGAAGGCTTTCATTTTGTTCATGAAAATCATTTTGAAACTTTAAAGCGACAAAATGGTTATCCAGTGTTACAAAGAAAGGATATCTCAATGAAAGATCAGTAATTTATCAGACTTTCCAATTTAATGGAATAATCATTAAATTAAGTATTACCCATTAGATAAATATTTGCAAACTAGAAATTTTGTTAACGAAGGTTGATCTTTCATTGTGACAATATATAATATATATAGATCCTTCCATCGCTACTTGAAAGTACAAACTACACTGTGTTCCTTACATTAATAACGTTACATTCAGGGGTTATATTCTAAAAAAGTACAAGAAACGTAAATACGTCAAATTTTCAGTGTAAAATTGCAATGAAGAAATAGAGTTTTATCGAACACGAACATTGTCTTTTTCGATTTCTTCATTATTTTATTTTATTTTATTTTTTATTATTTTTTTTTTTTTTTGTTTTATTTTTTGTTTTTACGATCATTGAACTATCATAATTTTTGTTGTAAAAAAAATATAATTTAGTAAGTCATAAATATTACTTAATTTACTCGGACAAAATACAACCATCATTTATAGAAACTACAGCTAGACATAGATAGAATGTGCCGCCGCTTTTGAATATTTGGCAGTGAGAATCGCAATAAATTTTTTAAAATATGAACCAAACTAAAATGCCGCTAACCTCATGGGATAATAAAAATAATAATGCTTTAATGTATGAAAACAAGGTGAAATGGAAAGCATAATGCTGATAACTTATAAAAATTTAAGCACGCTCGCCACGAATTCGTCGAGCCAATTGAATATCTTTAGGCATGATGGTCACTCTTTTAGCGTGGATAGCGCACAAGTTCGTGTCTTCGAACAAACCGACCAAGTAAGCTTCAGACGCTTCCTGAAGGGCGCCAATAGCTGCACTCTGGAAACGCAAATCAGTTTTGAAATCCTGTGCAATTTCACGAACTAAACGTTGGAAAGGTAATTTTCGAATCAACAATTCGGTAGATTTCTGGTATCTTCTGATTTCACGAAGAGCGACAGTACCGGGCCTAGATCATATAAATATGAAAATCAGTACTTTGCATATTAATAATTTATGAAAAATGTTGAACATTATTTGAATGTTTATTCAAATTACCTATAACGATGAGGTTTCTTGACTCCTCCGGTCGACGGTGCGCTTTTTCGCGCCGCTTTCGTAGCTAACTGCTTCCTGGGAGCTTTTCCTCCCGTAGATTTACGTGCTGTCTGCTTGGTACGTGCCATTTCTGCCAAATATAAATTAAATTAATTTTTTTCCTCGTAAAAACAGCAGGCGATAAATTGTTTTAGACTGGCGTCTAACGCGACTATTTAAATAAAAAATAATTGTTTAATAAATTTAAAAAATTAATAAAGAATAAAACAACGTTGAATATTTAAGAAGTAGGAAAAAAAAAAGTTGACCGTTGGATAAAAATTATCAAATTGAATTTGTGTGAACGAGACAATAGGGCTGTATATTGCAATGTTCAAAGACATCAAAATAAAAAGAAATGTATCTCGTCGGCACTTTCAATTGCACATATAAATCTAATATACCGTAAAAAATAATTTTAAGTGACGAATAAATTATTATCGGTGACTCACAGTGCGATTATTTCAAAGGATAGCATGAAAAAAATGGAAAAATATAAAAACCCGTTCAGAGCTAGATTTCCCTCCAAGATCGAAAAGGAAGCACAATAATGAAAATGGCGGACAGCGTACGTGCTGTACGTTTTCACCATGCCGAGATGACGCTACCGCGTTAATTGCACATTGCACTCGTTTCTCTATCGTAACGCCACTTTCATCAACCGATTTTTGATCAACGCAACAAAACGTAACATTTTTTAACAATTTTACGAATAAAATTGCACAATTTCACAACTTACCTGCTATCTGCGATTATAAGCGCGGATTCTAGTTACTCCTTTTCCTTGCAACGGAATATTACACTTGCGTCAGCGAAGAGTGACCAAGATCAACTGCCGCTCTCGCGGAGTAGGATAACCGAGTATAGAAGAGTGAGAGAGAAAGACAGCGCGTGAGTATGTGTGTATACGCTGTTATTCGCTATGTTCACTATCGGGGCGTCATGCCTCCTCAACCGCGCGCGCTTTGTCGCTATTGGGCAGCTTTTGTGTGTGTATGTGTGTGTGTGTGTGTGCAGTTGTGTACGTGTGAGAGAAGAAAGCGCGCCAGCAACTAGAACGAGATGGTGGAATGACGGAATGTTTTAGGAACGGTGGATCTTGTATACATAATATGATCTTAATGGGGTAGGGGGATATAAACTATATATATATATATATATCTATGCACACATATGTACGCACGCGTACTTTGTTTGTTCTCTGTTCGACTAACGTAAAATGAGCAGGGATGATTTCTAATACTAAGCGCAAATTTTGAATATCTTTATATTTTTATTATTTATTGTGATATTTTTTTTTTAAATAACGGTGGCTATTTAATAAATAGTCTCAATAAATATATCAGGTCAAATGTTCTTAAGGACTTGAATAAATTATTTACAAAAAAAAATGTATATAATTATTTTGAAATAAATAATGAATGTGGCAAAATTTCGTAATTTTCTATAATTAGCAATGACGCAATTTATCTTAATAAGTCGTAAATAAATAACAGATATTTTTGATATAAACCAAGTGGGAAAGATGTATTCATGAATATATCAACAAATATTACGATAGAAAAGGAATATCAGTTAGTCTTAATATTTAATATAATTTATAATTCAATAAACATTTACAAATGGAAAAATAAAAGTTTAATATAGAAAAGAAATCTAAATTCACAATGCTTTAGCACGGAAAGTAAAATAAAGATATATAGGTATTACAAATATTAATAGGACTGTTGGAACTGCAGGGAAATGGGAAAATGAATACTACAAGAATTTACAATAGTTTTCATTTATTGATTTACAATCTCTAATTCATTCATTTGTTTAATACACTACCTAATTATAGCATAAGAAGCAGTAATGAAAATTCGTTCTACGAATCATTTACGTCATAAAGTAATTATTGTATGTATGAAAGTTCATGTACATGTAAACTTTTAATAATAAAAAAATATTTACAACTAAATTTTTATATTCATTTATGTTCTATGTCACAAAGCTATTAGGTTCTTTATATTAAATTCATTTGTATTACTTTAATGTAGTATTGCCAAAAATAAAGGTCGAAAATTTTTGTTTATTATTCACACTTCTTTATTCGCAGTTCAGACGATTTTCTTCTCCCGCCTATTCAATTTGTACTGACATTTTATTATTAGAATTTTGGAGTCGTCGTTATACTTGGTACGATCCAAAAAATGCACGTTATTCCAAGTCTTGATTTAAATTCTTTTTTCTTGTTTTTTTTTTTTTTTTTTTCCTAAGTTAGTACAGTTTTCTTGGAATAGAGATTTTCGGATTCATTGTATTACAATAATTTTCTTTTAGATTATTGGCTTTCTTTGTTGTTTATTTTATTTATTTATTTTTATTTATTTATTTATTTTATTTTATTTTATTTTATTTTATTTTATTTTATTTTATTTTATTTTATTTTATTTTATTTTTTTTTTTGGTATTAACTGCTTGAACCTACGCACGAGTCAAAAGTTTTACAACAATTACGCACGCTTAACAGTTTCTATTTGTACGCTGCATCACATATTTTCATATCAAGAAAAGTCGAGAAAAAATCGCACGAAAAATGCTGTTTCGAAAGAAGACGTTATGTGGATCTGTGTGTTGGAACAAGAGTGCGCAGATTATAGTGATACGACAGATTTTACAAGACGAACAAATTGAAATTGTTGTTGTTTTTTTTTTCTTTTGTTTTCATTTTTTAATGTTTTTAAACGCAGATCAATGATTTTTTTCCTATACGCAAAATGTGGTGACAGTATCATTAAACGTTCATTCAAAAAATCAATTATTTTGCGTCGATTATAATTGATAATAATAAATTTTTAAGTTGATAAATTGAGACATTGCTCGTATACAGTCTTACAAGTATTTGAGGTTTTGCCTACCTATTAGAGATCTTTAAAATTTTTCGGATACGAGTAGAGATTTTTTTTTACTTAATTATTTATCTAAACTATTCATACCGTTCACCGTAATTCATTAAGGTTTTTGAATAATAGTTTTTTGATAACGCATCACAATACTTTGAGTCGCAATGAGAATAAGACAGTGAATATTAAACGTTAAATAAATCATCGATCAGCGCTTGAAATTTCGGGCGCTCGTTGAAAATCGATCGAAGACTTAAATTAACATATGCTTTGCTTACATTTTTTTTCATTTTAGCACGTATTAGACAAAGTAGTTTCACGCGTAAATCTGTTAACCACACAACCGTAATGATATTAGAACACTTAAAAATTTAAGAAAAAACCTGTTTATCGCCCATTGTTATCGATATAATCATTATCGCGTTCTAAGTTTTATTTAATATAGCATTATTGTATTCAGTGGCACTTAAGACTGGTCGTTAGCGACTATTGAAAAACACCGAATTAGAAAACATAAACGTACATGCAGTTAAATTAAAAAATATACACATGTATATTATACATGATTATTAATTATTATACTTTCTTGGCTAGAATTGACTGAAACTTTTTTTGAGCATTTTCTTTGTTTTGTTTTTTTTGTTTTATTTATTTATTTATTTATTTTTTTTTGTTGTAATTTTCTTTTTATTTCGCTTCGCACATGACTAGATTTTATACGATAATACGCTCATTCACAGGAGAGTTATTTATATATTTCATCGTACACCTGTGTCTACTATGTGTATATTCGCGTGTTTTGCAATTTTCGCTGCACGACCATTCTTCAATGTGATAGTGAAAAGAGGCACCTCGCTGCACGAAAAGTTCAATGTTAGTTGTTTACTTTTTTTTTTCTCTTTCTCCCTCTATCTTTTCTTTTTATTAAAATGCATTCGTTAAATTTTTATTTTTATTTTACCTTTGATATCGATACAAACACTTTCATATAAAATACAGAGACTGGACCTGCCAAAATATGTAATTTGACTCTCGTCCTTTTTTTATTTTATTTTATTTTTTTTTTTTTTTTTTTACTTTTATTATTATTTGTTTTCTGACAACAAGGCCAATGCAACTTGTGTATGGGATATTTTCAATAATGCTTTTGCACATCGCTGCTTTATTTCAAGACCACCAGTTAATTATTATTATTATTTATTATTATTTTTTATTATTATTGAGTATATATACTTATCATTTATTTAAACTAGCACTGTTTTATCTAAAAATTTTTTTTAAATATAACTTTTAAGATTTTATTTCAGAATAAACTACGCTTTTAATCTGTGCTTTTCTCTCCCCTCTCCTCCCCCCCTCTCTCTCTTTCTCTCTCTCTCTCTCTCTCTCTCTCTCTCTCTCTCTCTCTCTCTCTCTCTCTCTCTCTCTCTCTCTCTCTCTCTCTCTCTCTCTCTCTCTTATGTGTACATAATTATTTAATTCTCTTTCACCCATCATCGGCGTTTACTTTTTTTTGTGTTAGGCTACACTAGGTAATATTAATATTATTTATCCGGAAGACGCGCAGTTTTGTTTCAATACATATCGCAAAATAGTCAAACATTTTCAACATACACATTTCTGTTGAAATTTGCATCTTAATAATTAACAATACACAAACATTACACTCATTACATCTTTTATCTTAATAGTGACTAAAAAGCATTTTAATGTAATGAATTTTTCTACAATGTTTCACAAATAAAATATTTAATATCGTTTCTTTCTTTTTTTTTCAAAATTTTATTTTCCTAAATATAAATAGAATATTTTTTACGTAACGTAATTCATTTATTTCATTATTTAGGTGCAAGTTTCAACAGAAACAAGGTGATATGATCGCACCTTTCAATTTCATATTGCTGCAAAAATCTGACTATACAAGAGTTTATGTGCTTTAATTGCTTTTAAAAATGGCACTGTTACAATCGCTGTTTATTATTATTATAATTATTATTATTGGCTTCATACTGATGATGTAGCTATTACTTTATTAACTGACACCAGATATGGATATCATTTAACGATTATTGTTTATACTGCATTTTTTCAAAATATTTTTGTTCTACGTATATAAAAATGATCGATAAAAATAATTGATATTGTTTCGCGTAATGCAACCTAGAAATACAACAGGGATTTACATTGAATGAAGTTTTTTATTATATTAGAAAGGTGAGATCGACGCGATAAAAAATAATTTTCTAAAAATATATCATTCATGATGAAAATCTAATTATCGAAAAAACCTGTTGTGATTCATAAAACTCTTTGTAGTAAATATTTGAATTAATATTTTTCACAAACTCATAGTATTGCTTATCGTGTATTATTATTGTTTGGAGTTAAAAAAATGGAGTATAAAGAAATTATATAAATTTTAAAGTTAAATGGATGTCCACATCTGGCGGGCGCAGACTGGCCCACATTTCGGTCCCTGACGTAAGATATTCTATAAAAGATATATCAACAATTAAGAGTATCATATTATTATACTGTTTTTAATTTTAGCCGTTTGCGCCTACACGTTTTCATCGGACGCTTATCGGTTTTTTTTTTTTCGTATTGAAATTATTTTTCTTTATATTTATTTAATGTTTCAAGCTCGATTAAACTGTTTTTATAAGAACAGTCGGTATGTATTTCGGAAAGAACTTGGTGGACAAAATTTTGTTTATTTTCATGGTAAAATTTATTTCGAGCGATATTTTGATATTTACCATAATTTTTCTTTTGTTACATTTTTTCTTTTCTTTTTCTTCTTATTTATTTATTTATTTATTTATTTTTTTTTTTTTTCGTCAACAACAAGCATGTATGAATTAAAATCATTAAAGTTGCACTTTGCGCAATCGATCACAACGATACAGCTGTCAATATCATCGCACGTCGTTTGGATATTTAAGACATTTTGGCGTGTAAAACTTATATATTGCAGATTTTACATTGTGCATAGTTTATTACAGTACAAAATAATTCTGGTTTATTCGGTTTCAATGCTGAAACTTCGAAGCTCATTTCTTTCGCAAAATTTTAAAGTTACATTCTTTGTCGTACGTAAATAAAAGAAGATTCTTTGTATAAAATAGATGATTTTGCTTTATTAAAATTGGCCCTTCTAAGTTATTTTTCAATGAATTTGATAATTAAATAATTATCAAAAGTACGATACAATGGTAATTTTACTCTTAAATATTCTTTAAATATTCATTCGGTTTATCAAATATATTAGATTACATGTACCAATTCTCTTAAAATTTTTTTTTTTTTTCAATACAACCTGCGCAGTCAAAAATGAAATGATAGTAGATGAGATTTTTGTTTTTTTATCTATGCACAAACATACTATTTTTAAACATTTTTATTTGTATTGTTGCAAGAATTGTGAAAAATATATGTATATATGTATGTATATTTATATATTTTATATGTATTTAGTCATATTTTATTATTCAATTAGATTGTCCCAGATCGTTTATCCTTCTTTTATATTGTGGTTAACAGTGATAAAACGAACAATTTCCATTTGAGTGCTGACTATGATATTACATAAGTAATACCAGCAAACTGATATTTGTACGAAATTCAGCAAGTCTTTTTTTTTTATATAAATGATTTTTAGTCGACTTATTTGCATAGGAATTGTCGAAAAACTAACGAACGGGACAATTTTACTATAAATATTCAACTGCTTGTTACTCATTGGTAAATTAATTATAAAGGCTAATAATTATTTACTTTGTTATTACTCTTCTATTAACCTATTAATTCTTTTTGTTATCTAAACATTTCTCACAATAATTTAATTTTGTAGTCGTCATATTATAGAAAATCATATTATATTATATTATTTATAAATGAAATAATTTAACGTAGCACAATCATTTGTATTATTAATATTATCTAATTATTCGGGAATCATTTTTTCAAAATTTATTAAAACTTGTTACAATTGTAAGTTTTTTTTTTAATATTGCTTAGGCCAGAATAGACTTGTCAGCATTATTGACACATTAATATAAATGCAATGTGTAAAATGGGATGAAAAAACTAAGTCAAAAATTTAAAGATATAATTGTATAAAAAAAAAGTTACTTTTTCAACCGACATTAATTAAAAAACATACAACTGTAACAAGTGGTGGTAAACGGCATTTCTTAAAAGTCCAAATAAATTTATAAATTGAGTAAATTGTTATTAAAGCATTAAGAATAATTTTTTGGTCTAGATGCTTTTTCAAACTTTTAACTTTTAAAAAATTCCTCCAACTATATAAAAAAAATAAAAACTACATATTCGGATAGCGCTAAATTTGTTAAAGCCTAGATAGATATATATATAGTACAATTAAAAAATCAGTCTATGATACATATGGTCTTGATTTTCTGCAAATATAAAATTAAATTTTTATATCCAATCCATAACAAGTTAATATTCAAATTTTTTTTGTAAAAGATAAAAATATAAACAATTTTAGTTTTAGTTTAAATATTTTAATAAATTTCAAACTAGATGAAGACCACTTATATCATAGAGTAATAATATAAGCTATTCATTTTTCACACCACTCCACTTCAACGAGTTTATAATATTTATCATTTTAATCTGTATTGAAAAAACTGATGTAATAAAAACACTCTTTTCTTTTTGGCCTCGCATTTGATACAAGAAATTGTGGTAGTGATCTACATACAAGAGACATTCAGTTTAAGACATGGAAGAAAACTCAACAATTCACATATATTCTATAGTACTCTTGGATATCTATATGTGCAATTGAAGTAATTAAGTAATTTGTCTTTGTTTGTTCATTTAATTAAAAAATTAATATAATAACTTACCTAACATTTAAAAAAAAAAGTGTATTATAATTTTTATCTTTTAAAATTCACCATAATTATTTGCTAGAGCATATTGGATTTCAAAACATTCTAATATAAATGTAAATATTTAAATAATATTAGTCTTTAAAAAATTAGATATTGTAACATTTTTATAATCCCTATGTAGGTACAAAGTATAAATTTGATAGTGTTTTCCTATCTAAACTATGTTTTTGTAGCTTGAATATAATTTTATAATAGTATTTCATTTCATTTTGAATGGTAATAGTCATTTCATAATATAATTATTCATTTTTTTTTTATTTTATTTTATTTTTTTTTTTTTTTTTTTATTTTTTATTTTTTTTTATTTTTAGCAATTGCATTTTAAGTTTTGAAATGCTTAAATGATAGCAAGTAGACAAAACTTTCGCGTCAAGCCATAAAAAAAGAAATATATATATATATAAACACACTTTTTCTTCAAATTAGTTATTAAATATATTTATTAATAATATTCTTTAATGTAATTGAAAAATCCTAAATTTTATATCTAGTCAATAATCTTTGAATAACTAATACTACAACATAAGTGATTATTTACTGTATTAAACTTTAAACGAATGCTTAAAAAATGCTTTTTATTTATAGTAATACAACTATCATATTTATTATAGTGATGTATCATCTTTTTAAACGAACAACAAAAATTTTGTCGTTAACAGAATCACTGATCCTAAACTGCGTTAAAATTTAAAAGACAAGATGGACCATTAATTTAAAATAGTTATATTAGAACTAATATTCCATTATATATTTCATTTAAAAATTTTAAACATAATGGCAGTTTTTTCATTTAATTTAATGATTTAACAAATGCATTTAGTACTTGTACATGAGTAAAAAGGATTTTGTAACTTTAATAAAACATGTTTGCAAAATTAAAATATCTTACATTTTTTTCTTGGTACAAAAATTTATAAAAATAAAAACTATTGGAAGCCAGTATGATTTAAAAAATGAGGAAGCCATAATTTTTATGGTTTGTTGAAATCCTTATACATTTGTACATTTCTTACACAATCTTTAATAAATTATTAGAAATAAAGTAAATAATTTACACTAAGAGAGAAAAAATAAAGAAAATAAATATTATTGTTTTTTGATTTATGCAAAAATTATTATAAAAATTGTTATTTCAATTTAAAAATAATATTAATAAAATTGATGATTTAAGTGTTTTTATTATGAAAATTGTAATTAAATTTAAATTTGATCCACCTTGACCCAATAATTTAACCAAAATAAAATATTAAAATTTATAAATATATTTTATATAACACTAAATTTGAATACATAAATATTTTAAGGAAAACATAATATTTTTGTTTTTAAAGTAAAATAAGTTTTTATATAAATAAATTATTTAAAGTTTTAATGCTTCAATTTCCTTTTCCAAATAGTAAAGTTTACAAAATTTTCATATAAAAAATAAAATTTGTTTTCATTAATTTAAATATATACAATTAAAATGTAAATGTTAATTTATAATCACTATTCAATGAAAATTAATAAATAAAATCTATATTATTTAATTCATAGTACGATTTATCAATTATTAACAATCATTAATAAAGATGAAAAATTGCAGTCATCATTTGCTCACAAAAACATTGATGAATGCAATGCACTGTAATCAACTAATCATGTAATTAAATTACCATGCGTTTTTGAGTATATTAACTTTATGCATTTAAAAGCTTAACGTCTAATTAATAATTATATTTTAAACAGATGTTAATGTTATTAGCATTAAAAAAACCTTTCTTCAAGTTCAAAATATTCTCTTAAATACTCTGTAATGTTAATCTATAAAATTAATACTATATATTAACTCTAGAATCCACCAGAATAGGTGAGAACTGAAAGTTCTATTCATTAATTTATATATAATACAAAATAGTTATGTAATGTCACATTTATATCAACTTTGTCAGTCAAAAAGTTGAATTTTTTAAAAAAATTTACAAAGATAAAAATTGACAGTCTAACATTTAGCAAATATTTATTATAGAAGTAGATATAATATTTACGAAAGCATAATTAAAGTAGTTTTTCTTAAAAATAAAAAATTTTAAAACACAATCATTTTAATGATTGTGAATATCGTCTAAATTTTTATCGAATAGTCCATTTGTATTATAAAATATAATGATAATATAAATTTGACTCTTTTACTTTTCTTATGGCTTGACGTTTCTAACGAACTTTGTAACATTCTACAAAGACATTGTACATTATTCAGTTTAAATTAAATGAAATGACTGCTAAAATTGTCGTTTTTTATGTAACATAAATGATATTACAAAAATTTTTGTTTATTTTTTAATTAGTTGATTTTAATCAACAATATTTATGATAAAACTTTTTTTTTAAAATAAAATATCCTATCTGAAATAATGAAGCAAGGCTGCACAGCGCACGTAATAAAATAGTAATTAAGAAAATGCATGGCTAGGGATTGCAAAAAGCGATTTTCATATCACACATCTACTTCGATTTTGTCGATTGTAAGATGCTATTACTCGCTTTGAAAATCTTGCAGAATTTTCAGTGTTGGAGACAACTTTGATGACAAATTTTTCTTTCACCTTCAATTATTGTTGCTTTTAAAATCAAAGGTGAAATTAATATGAACAAGAAAAATTTCTAGCCTTGTATTTAAATCTAACTTGTGGAGACAACCGGAGTCTGGCAGTACGGACACTCACGTTGATTGGGTGCACAAGTCGAACAAACCACATAATGGTTGCACGGTGATAGAGTGACAGTACGATTTTGTTCTTCGCAAACCATGCATTTTGTTGCCGTTTCCCTGTACAGCACCTGAAACGGCAACAATTATACTACTAATCACTTTTTCACCGATTTAAACATTTTAACAAGTTCACTTTAGGATACACCACTAATGTGGCATTACATAAATAAAAGATCAAATTGAGATCCCGTCGTGAAAGTGTTAAGATCGATAGACACGGCTTTTAGAATATAAAATTAAAAATATCTGATAGAAGTTTAACATTATTGAATTTGAAAAATAAAATTGAAACCAATAAAAAACAATTCTTATTTAACTAAGAGAAAAATTAAAAAATTGTTTTAATCAATTATAAAATATATTGTTACTTATTTAATTAATAATATTCAATCATATTTTTCAAATATAACTTGGAAGTATTTACACATTATTGATATGAACATCCAATTTTAGCAACCCATTCATAAATTGAGAGAATTTTTAGATATAAAGCAACTATGACGGAAAATGTTACAGAAGTTTGTAGAGTTTATAGTTCAATTTTGAATCTTGATAAGCCTAAAGGTTAAGTTTTGTCAAAATAATTACAAAATTGTACTTTGCACCAATAGTTATTCAAGTCCATGTTATGACTTTGCTTTACCTTTTCAATTTCTTCTAGATCTGATCGTAATTGCGATTGCATTGACTTCAAAGCAGTTATCGATAACGATTTTAAGTCACTGGTTCTCCCTAATGTGCTAAGAAATGGTCCACCGCCATTTGTTGCTTCGTTTTCAGCCTTCAAAGCTTTCAATTGCATTAAAGCCTAATGAAAGAGCATAGAAAAATATTGAACTACGTAAAAAAAGTATTCGTTTAATAAAATCATATAAATACTTTACCTCGTCTCTTTGTTTTTCTGCTAAAGCAGCTTTTCTCTTAGATTCTTCACATTTAAGTTGCCAAGCAGTGCAAGCAGCTTGTGCCTGATTAATTCGTTCATCCCAAGAAGCCAGCTGTGCTCGACTGGATGTTAATTCTTCTCTTAATCTTTGTACCTGTAGCTTAATTATTTCAAGCGTTTATTATGAATTTGATTAAAAATGTTACTAAATTAATATTCTAAAGAAATAGTAATCTTGTAAATGTAAAAAAAAAAAATCATGCATTTTAACTTACTTCAGATAATGACCCTGTTGTATTATTATTGCTAGGGCTTATTGAAAAAGCATTAACTAAGGGTGATGCTGCTAAAGGTTGAGTACGCGATGATGGAGACATTCCTTGATTGGTTGAAAAGTCAAATAAACTATTGTTGAATGCGCCAAGTTTTGATGCCGAACCACTTGACTGAGATACATGATTGCTAAATGGATCTGACACTTGATTCATAAATGAAGACATGGACTAAAAGTAAAAGCAATTTTCAACCGTATTAACAGTTCTCTCAAAAAGCAAATAGATATAAATAATTAAACAGTATCTTACCGATTCGATAGAATCTTGATGAGAAAATCTTGTACCTGCATTGAGAAAACTACCAGTAGATTGTAGAGGTTGAAGAGGGCTCGACGTTGACGGTGAAAAATTTGAAAGAACGGAACGTTCAGCCATCCCAGGAATATTAACTGGCGCTGAACTGCAGAGTAATCCTGAACTAGCCAAACCAGCAGAAATTGAATTGCTAATTGGTGAATTTGTATCTCTATGAATTGTATCTACCAAATTAAGTGGATCATCTAAATGTAAATCTTCCAAAGCATTTCCTGAGCATAAATAATATTTTTATTTAAAAAATTGCATAAATATTATAAAATAATAGAAAAGAAACGTAAAAAAATAAAAAATTTCTCACCTACGACAGATTCGACGGTATCGTTATGATAAAAAGCCGTTGAAAGCGGCGACGATATGGTTGGTCGTGGCGCTAAAGAATTCAAATTGTACGCTATGTATAAATTTTGTTTCTTCTGAGCTTTTTCTGCCTTTGTAAGTAAAGGATCACCGTCGATCGCCAGTATTTGCTTTTGTATTTCACTCTGAGAAGTAGAAATATAAATAACATTATTTTATCTTCGGTTGCATAAGACGAGATAGACAATTTTTTATTTAAACATTAAACTTACAGCTTGAAGCAAAGTAGGATTATAAAGCATGCTAGCAAGTTTTTGCTGCGTTGCGTTATTATGATGAAGTTGAGCTCCCGGAGCTTTGCTGTGAGAACCATTACTACCGAGACTGCTGGTACTGGCAGATTCAGAAACCTCTCCACTACCGTTCTGTAATATAGCCAACTAATGACACGCGTCATTACAAATTTTTGATTTTTTTTTTTTTTTAACTTAAAGTTTTATAAATTATTTTTTTAAATTTATTTATTTATTTATTTTTTAATATAAACGAAACACGAAATAAATGATAATAAATATATAAAGAAATAACAGCAAAGTACAAAAATAAACTTACGCTGCTATCGCTAAGAGTTTTATCCTTATCTTGAGATCGTTTATCAGGCGGCAAAGCATTACTGAGCAAATCCACCAAATTTGTACCGCAGTCTAGAGGCATAGTCACCAAGTCCCTTGCCAAACTCATATCTTCTGCTGGCAAGACTGCTTCATCAGCACATATCGTAACGTCAATTTAGTTTGACAATTTGACATATATTTTTGCACACATATCGAATAATTTCAATAATAATAAACGCAACATGCAAGAAAAAAGGGTAGATTAAGAAAACAAAGAAAAACGAGAGAAAGACGACAAGAGGGACATACCGGACACAAGCGAATGTTCTCTTGTAATAAAAAATGTGTTCAATGTACAAAACGCAGAATGTCAAATTGGAAAAGCAGACAAGAAGGTAAACAACGATGAATACAAGGAAGATAAATAAGCGACGGATTAAACTTACGATCGACGTGGGCAAAAGCGCAGAACACACCGCGGGGACAGTAACCGGCCTGCTGGACGTCGTTGCACTTTGTCGACTTGTAGATCTCGGGATGAAATTGTTGCTCCGTCCGCGTGTGACAATAAACGCAATTGTCGCCTTGATCGCAATTGCCGGGCTCGCCCCATTCCTCTCCGTGTTTTACGTTTGGGCAGGGCGTCGAGCTATTTTTATAACGGGCAACAAATCGCTTCGTTAATTTAACGCGGAAAAGCTCGAATGTGCGCGCGCGCGCACGCGCGCATGTATCACGTTATACCGTCACGCTATGCGTGTATATGAGGTAATACAAAGTGTTTTCGCTACGACTCACCGATACTTGTATTTTCTCGGGCTCCTTCTTTTATCCTTGCTGTTGTGATACTGCGGGCAGGCGTATCCCTGTCTGCACAATCTCGGTGGTCTCTTGCAGGGCTCGGTCTTGTAATTGCTTATGACGTACGTCGTGTCCTGCCACTTGGGATCCTCGTTCATGAGGTTTCGCTCCTTGTCGAGGATGTTGGGGCCGTTGGTGCCGTTGCTGTCGAGCTCAGGATTCTCCATTGCCTGGAGCTCCTTGATGTCGTAGACGGGCGGGCGTAAATCGTGATTCCCGTGGGCGAACGCGCAGTGCGGCCCATTCTTGACGCAGAAGCCACGGGCGTCCGTGTCGTGCACGCACATGCAGGTTTTGTAGTAGCGCAGGTGATAGCGACGCTCCGTGTCCCCGGCCGTACGATGTAAATTTGGACATCTGTAAAATATTTTTTTTTTTTTTTTTTTTTTTTTTTTTTTTTTTTTTTTTTTTTAAACGATTTGAAAAATAAAATTTTGTGCTACAATGTTTTAGGAAGATGTAGAAAGTTATAGTTGTTAGAATGAAAAATTTATATACTTTTGTCCATTCAAATTTTTTATAATTCAAGGATAAACTTTAAAAAATCAAAATCTCTCGAATGAAACTAAAACGTTGACAGTTGAGAAAATGTCGGTCCTTAGGTTGAAAAAAAAAAAAAAAAAAATAAACAACGGAAAGTACTTAGTCGTGTCTAACCATAGCAGGTCATTTCTACTGAATGCGTACGCAACCGTAATTTTATAATAGCTTTTGTTTTAACTTTCCTAAAGATTAAGAAGAATAATTCTGTATTCATTCTTTTATACACAAGCGATGTTCAACAGTGATGATTCAGATTTTACAAGTTTTTTTCCTTCTTCTATACTTAATTATATACGTTATAACCCATTGTTTTTAAATATTTTATTCTTCTCAATTAGTGGATAAATTGGGAGTAAAATTTATGCAATAATGTTTACTTTCGCACATAGTGGATTACTATTATTTGGATATTTATCGAAGCGCCGAAATTTCCTATTTGATCTGACGCTAAAAGAAAAAGAAGAAAAAAAATATGACGTACATACGAGTACATGTTATGTATACGTACACATATTGTTAGAAACATCGAGTAAAGAATTCGCCCAACGGAGTCATTCGGTCGCGTAACTTTTCCGCTTTTCCCGCCCGATCTCTCTCTTTCTCTCTCTAACACGGAAGGAGAGAAGGGTGGACAAAGGAGCTGCCAAGGACTATACAATACGAGACAACACCGCGTACAGGAAATCTACGCATACACATACAAACATACATATAGTACGCGTTCTCCCGTACTACACACACACACACACACACACACGACCGATATTGATTTTTCTCTCTCTCTCACGCGCGCGCGCGCGCGCGGCGTGGGCCTATGGGCTGCACACCGCGAACAAAGATTCCATACGGGGGCTTCTCCTTTGTACGTGTGTACGTGGAGAGATACGATGGCGAAGCGTCTAGGTAGCACGTGGGTTCGATGTATAATGTATATACGACGCCCAGGATATACGCAACAAGCTTATCTCCCCCTCCCCCTCCCCTTTTGCTACTTTTATCCTAGCGCTAGCAAAAATATAGGTGATATGCAAAGGACTATGTAGCTGAAAACTTTTGTTTTCGCATCTCGGTCGATGACTTTCGCTTGCCGTATTCGTATATCTATATACTTACGCGCGTACCTTCGTTTACTCGATCTCGCGTGAGCGTTCGTTTTTCATTTTCGTGATTCGTATGCGCGTGCAGCTTTTTACATTTAGGACTCTCATCTGCTCTTGTCGAAATCACGACGATTGCTCAATGTTTTTAGGTTTATAACCATCGACTGGCCTATTTTCCTTCGCCTCCTTATTCCCTTTAGAGTAATGACTCATTCTAAACGTTGCCCTTTAAATATGTATACACATATTTTTGGCTTTTTCTCCATTCCTGAATCTTCGCGTATTCTTTGTCGAAATTCGTGTTTGTCAATCAAAAGTTTAAGAACGTTTAGAATAAAAAAAAAAAAAAGAACACTTGATGTAAAGTTAAACTGGAGAGAGGCTTCGGTAACTAAGATAACTAAATTGCAGCATTCATATGTAAAAATGATAATAAAGTTTCTTAAAGTTTCGTTTCGATAATTTAACAGTATAAAACAAAAGTCAATTTACTTGAGTAGAAATACGGTAGCGTTAGCATCCTTTATGGAGCGTATTAATTGAGAAAAAAGAGAGAGAACGGTATTCGTAAAAGTGAATACGTGACGATGTCTAAACGATAGCATCAAAAAAAAAAAAAAAAAAAAAAAAAAAATTAGGCCTCACTCTGTTATTGTCGACTATTGTATTATTCACACCGACTCTCTTTGTTATATTATTTTATTTCTTCTTCTTTTTTTCTAATATAAATAAAAAAAAAAAAAAAAAAAATAAATAATAATCAATCAAAGAATTAAGAATATAATATTTGCGCCTTGACTTTATTTATTTGTTTACACAACATTTTACCAAGTTTTGGTTATCCTTTGTTGAAACTCGCCTTTAGCGGTTGTCTCGTGGAGAAAAAAAAATACGATAGACTTCTCTTCTCTCCTCTTTCGATTTATTCTTTCTTTTATTTGCTATCCGAGAAAAAGTATCGTGGAATCCTAAAAATGATGGACATGGCGAGAATACAAAAATAGTACGTACTTCGAATATAGCACACAGGAGGGACTCAAATAAAATGGAGTCGAAGAATCAGTATTAAGAAAACCAACAAATAATTTTTATTCCAACGGCATATCAAGTTTTCACACTACACGTACGAATAAAGTAACCATTGCTTTTATAAAATCGAATAGCAAACTTGGCTTATTTAAACGCGTAAATGTAAACAATAACAATAAGATCTGCGATTTATTACAATGAAGAGAAAAAAAAAAAAAAAAAAAAAAAAATTCTTTTTCAAATACTTTTGATTAAAAAATAATCGGATTATCGTAAACATAACTTTTTTTAATTTAGCGCAGATATACTGAATCTTAATTACTCAACACTTCTCGCGTTTTATTACATCCACTTGTTAACGATTGTTGAGATAACAGTTGGTAACGCGGGCGTGCGAGCGTTACGAGTTTACCCGCGGCCGCGCCGCTCGCCTCTATCAATTTTTAATTAATAATAATGCAATTGTCAACACATTCTTCGCTCGGTACATTTTAATCGCTTTTAATATGGCCGTTATCGATGTGTATGTTAACGTGTACATGTATATATATTACATATATATATATATATATATGTAAATAACGTGTAAGTTCAGAACGTGTCGCGTGCACGAGCTCATGAAATGAAAAATTGCACGTATTCGGGTTTCTATTTTTATACTGAGATGCCTGAGAGAACAAGTTCCGACTTTCACAAAGCGCTCTATGCGTAAGATAAACAAAAATGAGCTCTCGAGCTGACTATAATAGATATATCTCTCTTGATCGCGCTCTCCTTCACTCTCACGTTTACTTTTATATATATATATATAAAATATTGTATACACGTGTACACCGGACGCCAACGAAACTTCATGACATAAGTATAATCATATTTGAATCCTCCGAGTAATTTGATTTGAAGGCTCCATAAAATATGTGTCAAGTTTGCCGGTATCGTGAGCGCGATACACAGAAAGTACTCGGGTACAAAAATTGCTCGTCTCCAATTCATCTTCGAACTACGTTTTGCTCGAACTTTTTCCTGGATAGTATTGGTAGAATGACATCTTATAAGCATTTTATGCGTGAAACATTGCCATGGAATGAAAGAGAAATTAAAGCAAGTCATAACAAATTTTGTATCTCTGATGGTTTTCTTAATCATTATAATTGGAAAAAAAAAAAATTTATCGATACTCATTAAATAATATGCATGAACCAAATAATAAAGAATTATGTAAAATTTCACCGATAGTCTTTATAATTACTCAATTGATTAACTTTTTTATATAAATAAAACTTCAGAATAATAGAAACACAAATAAAAACGATATCTTTGGATCAAAAAAAAGGTAAATAAATATTATGCAATTTTATAGCAAACTGTACATAAATAATTCCGTGTTTTTTAAAAAGTACATATTTTTGAATAAATTTAAAAAAAAAAAAAGAAAAAGAAATAGGTTGCGAGAAAAACAAGTATAGAGTAAAATAGATACATCCGCGCGATATCGGAGCATCGGCGAAGCGCATATAAGAGTTAAGGAGGCAAAGCAACGCGCGACGATCCCAAAAAATAAAGAAAGCTGAGAGAAAAGAAAGGCGCTACTCACTCGTCCCCATCTGGACAGATGCCGGTGGTTTCGTCGTACTTGGTGCAATAATTGTCGGCGCTGTAATTGAAGGTGCGGTCGCGCTTCCTGGTGGGCCGTCTTCTGCGCTGATTCATAAAGTGCCAATTAAAGCAGGTGAAGGGCCGGTGCTGGGTGCACTTGCGCTGGATAAAGAGCGGACATTGCTCGACCCGAAACTCCTTTAGGTACTTGGAGTGCGAGTCCACCACGTTGTTGCACATCACTACTCCGCTGCTTGTCGACTTGCTGCGCTCTCTCATGGGTTATCATGGGTGCCGCGCGGCTTGACGGCGCCCTCTCCTTCTTTCTCTTTCTCCTTTCCGTCTCCTCGTCGTTGTCTTCGTCGACGTCGCCGCTTCTCTCTTTACGTACTAACAGCGACGACGAGCCTGTTGCTCGGCTCCTTTTTCGCACGTCCCAGCCCCTCGCCTTCGCCGCTACGCTCTCCTACTAGTCTCGCGTATCTGCTCTCTGTTTTCCTGCACATCAGCACACCACACGCATATATAGACACACGTACATACGTATCTTTAGCTCTCTCTCTCTCTCTCGCTCTTTTTCTGTTGCTGTTACTGCTACGATTCCCTCTCCCCCAAAGACTAGTTATAACCTCAAAAGAGGCGCGCGCCCATCTTTCTCAGTTTTGTCTTTCTTCCCTTTCCTGCTCTTTTCTAAGCGTATATATCTGTTGCCGGAGAACGGAATACGCGTACACACACAAACCTTCTTTTCTTTTCTCTCTCTCTCTCGCTTCGTCTTGACTGCGCGAGAGAGTCTTGCTCGACTGATCGACTCTCTCATGCAGGAGGCAAGTTTCTCTTTCTCTCTCTCTCTTTTTATCGGCTCTTTTTGGGCTTTTTCTTTGTCCCCGCTCGTGCAGCAAAGTGTCGCCGCGCGCGAGAGCTGAACTCGCGGCTGTGGCGACGTCGGCGTCGGAGTTATACACCCGCTCCCTCTATGCGCGCGGCGCAATATCAGCGAGCCGGCCAATCCCCGTCACAAAGAAGCGCCCAGTCGCTGTCACGTGAGCTAGCCGCGATTCAAGGTCATCGATGTTTTGGTACATGTATATATATCGACGTCGCCGCCACCGCGACGTAAACACACACCCTCGCTCTCTCAAAGACGCCGGCTTGCCCGGACACACCGCGAATTTCGCCAAACGATCGATAAGCTATCTTGGAATATACACTAGTCGGTCTTACTGCCCTTCAACTGCTTCGATTTTTCTTCCCTTCGGTTAAAAACACCATAAGATTGTCCTTTCCTCCATTAAATACGCTTATATACGTAGGCTTTCTTAATTTTTTTGCCTTTTTATTAGCTAACTTATCGGTTAAGAAATGACGGTTACTTAGATTTTTTAAGTCTGTTTACTAAAATCTTTTATAATTTATAATTATTTTTTTTACACTTGTTTAATTAATATCTTAATAAAAAACTATCGAGCACATGTTCATATTAAAAAATTATTTTGAATGTTTACGTTTATTAATTGCTACTTTTTTCACTATTTATTTAACAATTTACTTTTAATTATTAAAAGCACATTTTTACAAGACAAAATAACACAGTTTTAAATTTCAATTAATTGCGCACAAACATTTGTGTTTAATAATATCTTATTGTAATGACTATATTTAGATTTTACTATTATGAATTATATTTCATTTATTACACTTGTTGACACTACCGGCTTAGCATTTTCAGATATTTTAAAAATATTTAGAGATATAAGAAAGCGTAATAAAATTACTACGTAATGCGTTCGAATGCGTGCCTTCTCATGCAATGGCAAGTTTTTTTGTTTCGCAGTGAATTTTTAAATGTGCGCATGCGTGTATATACCAACGTTCAATTATAAAGTTAACCGCGAATATTTAAATGATCTTTTCAACGTTTCTAAGTGGTATTCTTATATCAATAACAATCTTTTAGAAATTAAAGAATTGAATATATATATATATATATATATATATATATATATATATATATATATATATATTTGTATAATAGTATTTTGTAATGCGTTATTTTTCAAAAAAATTCATTGCACACATTCAATAACCGTGCAATGATATATATATATATATATATATATATATATATACATATATATAAAGCAATGAATATAACAAAATTTAACAAAATAATATTTTTATAAAACAGTTATTAACTTTTGTATATACTTTTATGTGAATTTGTAAATCCGCTGGAAGCATCTGTTACTACTTACAAGGTTTTATTCGCTTTAAAAGCGACTTTCAATAATTTATTGCAGAGACAAAAATAAAAATACTTAAGTACAGAAAATAAATTTTATTATATATATTATGATTTTTTTCAGAAAATTATTTATTATTCCAATTTTACAGATGAAAGCTTTAAAATATGATCGTAAAAAGAACAAGTCCCTACTAACGTAACATCATCATCGTCTAATAACTTCCTTTTTATATCCGAAGATTCGTTTACAAACGACCAATCACAGCCGTAAGCAATACTCTTGTGCTCTTTGTATTCTGCAACAACTTTAGGAGCTTCTAAATTATCACAATTAATTATAAAAAAACCATTGTACATCCCAGCTGCTAATAAATATTTCGATTCGTAAGGCTCCCACTTTAGTCTCCAAATTCCACCATTCAAATTAACTTCTCCAAGTGGTCTTCGAAAATTTCTTGTATCCCAAGTTCTTAAAATTTCATCATAACTACAATATTAATTTTTTACATGTAAAATTTCAAAAAATTTATCAAGACTCTAAAATTATAAAATGATTTTAAAATTAAAAAAAAAAAAAAAAAAAAAAAAAGAGTAATAATCACCTGCCAGAAACTAAACAAAATTCTTTCCTCCAATTGCTATGAAGACTAGTAACTCCCGCATTATGTGATTGATTTTTATTTATCGGATTGATGGTATCGATTCGAACATCAAAACGCAAAAATCGGCAATCATCTCCACCTGTAGTAAAGTTGACTTTAATTTTTAGAACTTGTTCAATTTTTTATGAATAAAAAAAATGATGCTACCAGAATAAATAATATTCGTGTCCCAATAATCAAAGGCTGCTATCCAAGCTTCAAAATCATGAGCATGCCAATTGATTATTTTTTCTATTTCACCTTTATCATTACATAATTTAAATAAAGTAATTAAGCCTTTAGAATCACTAACTGTAATTTTTATTTCAGTGCAATTAATTTCATTTTTTCTTCCTGTTGACCAATCTAATGATAGTGCAAGTGTAGAATTATGTTCATCATTAATTGAAATTTGTGATAATAATTTTAAATCTATTTTTTCTGTTTCAGTGACTAATTCATAAATCTGTAAAAATCCTTCAGCGTTTACAACTCCGAGTAAAATTTTATTACAAAAGCATTTAACATGAGCCCATTTCATATCCAAAACAGCCGCAACCTCTAGTTGTTGAAGCTGTTTTAATACGAGTTTCTCGTCGTTTTTGACTACTTGAAATAAATAAATTCTTCCTATACGTTTTTTCTTTTCATATTCATTACCATAAGCAATATTTTTACTTTCAGGTGTTAATTGATATGTTCCACATACAAAAATATCTTCTAAATTTTCTGCTGGACACCATTCGACAGAATCAGCAGAAAATTCTGTATCAAATGTATCTATAGTTTGAAACATTGAAAATATTGCAAGGTTCAATGATATCTGGAAAAATTTTAAATATTTTTAAAATAAATAAATTTAATCCAAAATGAAAACTGTCGTCTTTGAATAAAAAGAGAAATTTTAAATTCTAAAAATAAATAATAAGCCATATTTCACTTGCTGAGATCATCACTGTTTATTAAAATTAATTTAAATTCGTACAAACTCTTTTTATCTTAAAATACATTTTTAAAGTACATACTAATGGCAAGCGCATTTGGTATTATTAATATTTATAAACATTGGCTTTCTCAATCTTTGTGTTAGTTACTTATTAATTGTATTTCTTTATCACATCAGTACTGTCAATTGAGTATCTGGTCGGTATTAATTACATTTGATTTATAAACAGTTGAAAACTTATTTGGTAAATGATTATAAATTAAGATTAATAATACATGTAGAATCTTTTAATAGATTTTAATAAATGACGTTTATATAATATATTAACAAGTCTCAAGTATCCTTGTATATACTTGAAAAAAAAAAAAAAAAAAAAAAAAAAAAAAAAACCGTTATATAATTATATTTTTTATAAATAAATCAAAAATTATTTAAGCTAATATTTTCAAATTAATTGTGCATTTCGTTGGTGTATAGGATTCGAAATGCTTTTGTACTTTCTTTATTTTATTCTACTTTTTAAATATTGTGGTCCTTTTTACTTTTTATCACATACTTATCTGTAATAAGATCTAGATTCACATACATCTTAAAATTAATCAGGTTCATTTTATTTTTATATTTTCATTGCATCAAAAATACCTTGTTTTTAACTTTTAAATGTGTACTGACCTTTACTCAATTTTAAAAAACGACTCATTTAAAATTTTATTTAACAAATGCAACACAATCACACATTGTTAGCATTCTGCATTTAATATTGCATTGAGCGAGGTAGATTTTTGGCTAGTTTCTATTTGTTAATTTAAAAATGTTTTGTTTTCCATTTTTAATAAAATTATTGGAATTAAATATTATTAAAATACTTAATGGATTAATTTTTAATAGTGATTTTTAATGTAAGGTACTTTGAGATATTGCTGGTATCATTGCCGAGCGCTTTTTTCAGTCTCCACTAAACATTCTCTGACTAGAACACGAGCCTTTATAATGCCTTGTCTAATTTTTTCCGCTGAACCTCGATGACCAGCATAACTTGGACGAATATGTTGGCCAAGTTCTTCTATAACATGTAAAAGCTCAGCATATTTCGATGTTCCAGGCACAAATTTAACAGCTGCACAGTTGGAATTCTTCTGTTGCTGCTGATGTATTTGAGGTCTAGGTTTCGGAACTGTTATCAATGGTTCTATGATCTTCTTTTGAGTTTCCATGTTTTTTTTGTTTTCATCCATAATAAATACTTGTAAAGTGTTAAAAATTTCAAATAAAAGTAATATTGCCTCAAAGACGACAGTTTTTTATTTACATAAAATATAAACAAGAAATTCAGAATTTTAACCTACAAAGCATAAGATTTTTATATTTTCGATAAAATTTCATTAAAAATTTATTCCATACATACCTTGAAATTTATTTAAAACAAGATTCAATAATCTTCAGGTTAAAATTCTTTACATAAAAAAATAATAAAGAATAAAACTTAAAATAACATTTTAAATCATTGTATTCTTTTTAAGATCCATAAATTCAACAAACAAGAAATGCATAACCTTTTTACCCTCCGACAACCTCCCACGCCCCTTGCCATACAGTTGGTATAAAATTTTCACTGTAGAGGACCTATTTCATATTGGCGGAATTGCCAACTAAAGAAGAAATTTAAATGTACATTACATATTATTTTCGTAATTATATATATTATTATGTAAGTGTACAATATAATACAGAACAATAAAAAATTTAGCGTATTTATTTACAAAAATTGAATTTCGTGTGCGTCTGCACTTTATTTACATTATTAAGAATTGTTGTAATTTAAAAATTTTAAATTTCATTAAAAGTAATTAAATATTAATTACATAATTTTATGAACACAAATAATTTATTTGTTATTTAAAAAAAGTTTCATATTATAAAAATAAATTAGCTGATAAAAAGTAATAATAATAATTTTTAATTAAAAAATTTTTGTCATTTCCACGTATTATATAGCAAGAATATATAACATTATTTGTTTAAATTTTCAATTGTTGTAAAAATTTTCTACTGTAATCAATATTTTTTTTAATATATTTGTTAGTAACATTTTAAAAAATTACATTACTTGAATTGCATCTGAAAAAGTAAGCGACATCGTAATTGGTAAACTGTAGAAGCTTTCTGCTATTCTTATGCTCTGTACTTTTAACTCCATCTGATTTTGGCTTAGTGTTTGTCACTTCGTCAGAGACAAGATGGCAGCGACCAACTCGAGCTTACCTAGCGGACAAGCGGATAAAAAGGAAGATGAATTTAATGAATTTTACACGGAAGTAAGTTGAAATTTATAATTACAAATTATTTTAAGAATGCTTATTTTTTAAATAATTTTATAATAAAAATATTCTTTTATTATGTAATAATGTGTAACTTTTTACGCAAGCCTTTTACAATTGCCATTTATATTTACTTTCATTTATCACTATAAACAAGTACTTAACTACTTAATTTAATTAATTCTCATTAAAAATTATAAATTTTTATGCAGTTTATAATTAATTTTAATTTACAATACAATTTTTGATCTGCAATATTACTTGATCATTGAGTTAACCTATGTTGATTATTTTGTTTGTATTCTGTTAAAAATCCATTAATGTTATTTTGTAGGTAAAGGAAATAGAAAAAAGGGATTCAGTTTTAACACCTAAACAACAAATAGACAGACTTTTAAGACCTGGATCAACTTATTTCAATTTAAATCCTTTTGAAGTTCTTCAAATTGATCCAACAACGGACTTAGATGAAATAAAAAAAAAATATCGACGGGTGAATAGTGTTTTTATTTTATTAAAATATTTAAACTTTTATTTAATAAGGCATTTTTCAACAATACGCAATTTTTTAGATGTCAATATTAGTCCATCCAGATAAGAATCAAGATGATGCTGATAGAGCGCAGCAAGCTTTTGAAAGTAAGATTTTAAAATTTTATATAATTTTTATACATGGACATAAAATTAATAATTTTGTTATTTATTTTAAAGTTGTTAACAAAGCATGGAAAACATTAGAGTGTGAAGAAACTAGAGCAAAATGTATGGATGTTATCGAAGAAGCAAAAGCAAGAACAGACCAAATGGTAAGAATGAAAATGAATTAGTTTTTTACACTACTTTGTATACTATTTTGTATACTACTGAAAAATTTTTGAACAATTTTTCAAATATTTCAAATAATAGATTTCAGAGAAAAAAAAGAAACTTAAAAAGGAAGGGAAATTGAATGAAAGTTCTATTTTAGAAGAAGAAACGGAAAATGGATATCGACACGCAGTATGGGTTATGACAATGAAGTTATTTGCTGATATGGAAAGAAGAAGGTTATATTCTTAAAATCTTTATATTTTAATAATTTTCAATATTAAATGAAAATGATTCATTTTTAGACGAGAATTAGCTATGCGAGATGCAGAACAGCGCAAAAGGAAGCGTGAAGAAGAACTTTCTGCTGAAGCACAAGCTGCACTTGAACGCGAATGGCAGAAGAATTTTGAAGAATCTAGGCAATCCAGAGTTGATAGTTGGAAAGCTTTCCAATCGGGTTCAGGAGGGCCGAAAAAAAAGAAAGAGAAAAAATTAAAATCGTTCAGGCCTCCAAAAACAAAAGCAGAATCTCGATAATGAAATAATCATCATAGAATTATTGTGACGCCTGGGAAAAAATTTTCTCGAATTTTCGAACAAGATTACTTATTCTTTTAATTACCCCTGTAATGTACAAATGAAAATCGTTGAATATATTATATTCTAAATTTTTTGGAGTGGAATTAATTTTTCCAGCTAATAGATTGACTCAAAAAAAATCATAATTTTCAAAATCATGGTTCACTTCAACTCGCTCCAAGAAATTTCATATGTAAATTATGTATCCAAAAGTCTGAAATAAGTATAGAGTTCAGGCGTTAAGACTAAGTGTATGAAACATATACAAAACGTTAAGTATCATTTTCGTTTTGGTAATTTTATATTTAATAAACAGAAAAAAATATTTATATAGTTGGTTTGAATATTTGCAAAATGTATAAGTAAAAAATTAATTAAACTACACTATGATAAAATAAATATTGAGTTTTAAAAATTAATAACAAAACGATAATGATATTTGTAATTTAATTAAATCTTGCGAACTAGAAAATGAAAGAGTGAAAAACGTACATGTAAGTGCTTGCATGTGTTTGTAAGTAATAAGTATATAACTATTACTGTTTTATTAAATAATTCTGATGAATTATTGAAAGATTTTATTATGGTATTATAAATTGCCTTTTATAATTTTTGATTTCACATTTTTATAAAAAAAGAAATGAAAACTGTCATTTATTTAGTGTTTTTAATGTATTTCAAAAATTGATAGCTTAAATTTTGAAGCAATCAAAAAAATAAAAATATATATAAAAATATATAGAATTTTTTAATTTCAAATTAATTTTAAGAACTGATTTGAATTTTTTAAATTAGTTTTAATTTCAACAAACAAAAATTGATACCGCGCATTATACTTAAAAAATTTACAAAATAATTATGGCGCTAGAATTTCCTTTAATTAAATTTATCGTGTAAGAAAAAATATTAGTCGAATAAAAAAAAAAAATTTATTTTTAATTATTCTATAACAAAAAATTGCAAGCGCAATTAATTTCCACGAAAGAAAGTCGATAAAATAGAAATCTAAATCGGTATTCGAACATTTCAAGAAAGTCGTAGCAAAGACAAATTGTGGCACAGGAGGACAAGACGTACAAGTCACATCTGAGCGCATGCGCTGAGACAAGCACGTAAGACCGAGAGAAAAGGCCCCGGTAAGGGACCTGAGGACAGGAGAGAGAGATACATAAAAAGTGAGAAAGACCACCGTGTCGCAAATCTCCAAGAAGTAGCAGCAGCGAGCAACAGCGTCTTGGCGGCGCGCGCGTGCAACAAGTGTCGTTATAGAAGGTGCGCGCGTGTATCGCGAATAACATCTTTCTCCTCAAGCCGCCAGAGTCTTATCTTCAACCGTGAAAACGTGAGAGAAATTCGTCGAAGTCATCTATTACGTGTAAACGCTGACCCGTCGCGTCGAGATGCATCGGCGTGCAGCGTGCACGTAAATCGAACATGCAGGCCGCTCACAGAAATCGGCGCTGCTGACTCTACTTACGTGCATACCTCCGATCGCAGTTGTATCTCGTCAATTCCTGCTTCAGTGTATGTGTCTCCGTGAGCAACGTCTTATAGAGAAAATAATAATCTTGCATCAAAGGTTAAGGTGCGCAGATGACTAAGGGAAAGCACGTGAGAGGGAGAAAAAATGTAAGCAAGCGTGTGTGAAAAGTGCCGATCCGAATCGAGGGGTCATCGGATTCAACGCACTCGAGAAGAGAGAGAGAGAGACACACGCATGTTTCTATAAGCCACTGTCCTTGACTGGCGCCACGCCGAGAGGCTACTTTACAGGATCTTGGTTATCTTTCTCTCTCTCTCTCTCTCTCTCTCTCTCTCTCTCTCTCTCTCTCTCTCTCTCTCGTATTCTCGAACACGGTGGCCGTGTATGATTCAAGGATGCACTGGACGAGCGTAACCCGCAAGGAGTCGCTGTTATTCGAGTGATCGTCGCAGCTGCTCTGCTGCACCATGTCTGCCGCCGAGGGCTCGCGGACTGCGGCTATCCAGCAGACGATGCCGGAGGTTGCCGATCTTGGGTAAACTATTTTACGATCTATACTTGGATTATAGCTATGAATTGCATGCGTGTACCAATGATTTTTTATGGCTCGACGGTATTTATGTTACGCATTGTACGTATGGTTGTTGAATTTTTTTGTCCTTTTGAATATCCAATGCGACGGTGAGTAAAGGAAAGGAAAAAATACGCGTGCTATTATCTATTGGGTAAGTTTGTGTCGCAAACGATCTAAAATTACATTTGAGATCACTTTTTTGTAATTTTTCATTAATAACGTTAGTTTGCATTTCCTACGCAACAGGTTTATTATAAGCGACGAGAATTATTTATATTAATTAATTTCGTTTACGTTTAAAGAAAAAACGTTAAAAAAAATTTATATATATTTTTTAAAAATATTTATTTATTCATTTATTTATTTATTTATTTATTATTAGAATGTTTTTTAGAATCAAAAATCAAGTAGAAATTGCAAAGTTTTATTTTAACTTTTTAAATTTTATTTATTTTAAGAAAGTCGTGAAAGTTAACTTACATATCGTCTACACTAAACTTCTTAAAAAAAGCATCACTAAGCAGGTTAAATAAATGATGGAAAAACGAAAGCATGAAAACGAAATAAATTTATGCAAAAACAAAACTAGGTAAGATTTGATTAAAATTGTTCTAAAGGTTTCAGACATATAAAAAAAAATGCATATTTATCCTTATTAAAGTTAATTGAATTTTTTTTATATAATTTATATTTTCATATATAATTTTTATCTTTGTTATGCTTTGTATTATAAAATCTCAATAGTAATAAATGTGAAAGTACTTTCACTGTTTTATACTAATGAATAATTTAAAAGTGCGCAACTTAATTATCAAAATTGAATTACTTTTGCGTTTATCGCGAAATAAAATATTAATTATTACTTTTCTCGATGACATAACTACGTCGAAAAAATGATGAATTATCAACTTTATTTTCAAAACAGTAATCTTAAAATTTTTGATTGTATAAATAAATAAAAAAATGCAATCGTCTAACTCGCGTGATTTAGAAAACGAAATTGTAATTAATTAATTGTGTATCGGATAAATTGAATCGTGGATCATTGAGTACAATGCAAAAGTTTTAAATTAATCGCAATATTGTAACGTTGTATTTTAATAGAATAATAGTAACGAGAAACTTACGTTATCATTTTTTTTTTTTCTTCTATAACTCGAATATAATTAAAACATGAAACGATTCAGTGTTTGCGATTTAAATATAAATACTGATTCTTTTTTTTTTTTGTAAGCACAAAGATGAATTATTTCAGGTATGCATTGAAAATATAAATTCAAAGTGACGTTTGAGATTCGTTTACGAAGGATATGTATAACGATACTTGTAAATATATTTTTACTCGGAAAAATTGGCCATTTTGTATATCGATCGCAAACCAAAATATACCTATATCGAAATAAGTTCACACGCGCTTTCTTCATTTTCGGAAATGCGTCCTCATTATATTTCGCACATTTATCGTGGAATTGTTGCTGAATTCATTGGAGAAAAGTATCGCATATTTACTAATTTAAGTAACGTATATAAATTTGGCACATATATTAGTCTCTTCCCGATACTTAAAATTAGATTACCGTCAATTAGCGTACGAAAGTAACCTTAGTATTATTCTTCCCTGCTTGGATGACAATGTAATGACACTTTAGTATTATCGTATTCGAGTCAAATATTTGCGTTTATTAGGCCCAATACGATAAATACAACTGTGCTGTTTATTATGTTGCACAATTTAACGTATCCTTTGATATATGTGTCCATTAATTCCAATTCAAACTTTTTCTTTTTCTTTCTATATCGTAAATAAAGATTTTTTAAATACTATTTTACGATATATTGTAAAGCGCGCGACAATGGATAAGATCCTCTTAGTAAATAAAATATATTTGTTTGTTTATCAATACGATTTCTTGTATAGATTTTATTTTCTAATCGATCGAATTCAACAGTTATTATTCGTATATATAGAGATTACAAAATAATATCTTGCGCAATCGTACCTCTCCGTAAGGGGAAAAAACAATCCAAGCTGCAACTTCTCAATATGATACAACGAAAACCACATAAATTACGCAATAAACTGAAAATTTTTCAAATTCACGTTTCAACACACATAAACGTACGCATACCGATCTTTCACGAGAGAGAATCGGTGCATTGCGCGTGGGTCAAAGTAATTTTTTCGTTTTCGACACGTGTATTATTATAAAGTAGAGAAAAGTGAGGAAAGACCCAGTATATATGACCCAGTTGGTCAGCAATATACTCGCGGTATGGCCCACGCGCGTTCGTTCTTCGTTGGAGAACTGGGGCGCAGGATAGGATCGAGATAGGTAAAGAGAGCGAGAGAGAGAGAGCGTCGCGCGGTTGTTCGAAATTCGCGGCGACTTTGACCGAACTGGCGCGCGCGCACACACACACACACACAGACACATACACACGCGCGCGCGGGCGTGCGCACACACGTACACATAGAATATCGTTCCTTTCTAACGAGGCCCCAGGACCCCATTGTCCTCGAGGTGAATTGTATATATCGGGCTTATAGACTTGCCCGCTGCCGGCTTTTTTTGATCGTTTTGGGCGTACACATACATGTAATCGAACCTTTTACCGAGAGCGGTCCTTTTCGACTGGCCTATGCGCGCGCGCGCGTGTGTGTGTGTGTGCAAGTTTACGGAATATTGGTGCATTCGCGTTAGTTGGCCGGTTGTCAATTTTTTTAGTATATTTTGATTAAAGTTCTGAAATTGATTCTATACTTATACATATATATATATATATATATATATATATATTTTGTTGGCAGGTGATTAATGAAAAAGTTGAATTTTCTATACTCACTAAGAAGTTTCGTATCAAAGAATGTAGGCTAAAGTTATATACATATTTTTTATTTTTAAACTATTTCTCGGGCACTAACGCTCATATGTGTACATTAAGAATATCGCAATTTTAAAATCATTACGTTACGCGATGGTGACATTAAGTGACATAACGTATTCGACGTTATGAAATTGTAGCATCGCGCGTGGAACTTTGTCATTTATACTGATCTTTAAAACCTAAAATTAATTCACGTTACATCCTCGCCTCATAAATGGATATTTCATAAGAGTTAAAATATTTATATATTTTTTACCTTTCTCGAATCGCTCTTTCAATTTACGCGCGTGATGCGATAAAAAGTGTGTAGCGCGTCTATAAACGAATACTATATTTAGAATACAATAAAGAAAATGTAATACAATAATTCTTCAAAGCTAGTCGGATATACACATTTATATGTAAGGTCCTGGACGGCGAGCGAGCCGTTATAATGCGTTTTCTAAGAAGCTCAAAAATAAAAGCACGCCTTTTCTTATCTATCCACGTATACATAACGCGCTTGTAGGTAAAAGACTTGGCTCACTTTGCGTGTGTGTATATATACATATGTATACATTTATATATGTATATAAGAGTACACGAGCACGGCGGCTGTGCCGCAATCGCTTGCATGCGCAGGCGAGTCTTAAGGCGAAGCTTTATCCGAATTTCTCTCTCTCTCTCTCTTTCTCTCTTCCCATTTTTTCATTTTGCTTACGGTGCAGCGAGAGAGGAAATTTTTATCCGCGTTAAACGAGAAAAGAACGTCTTATTTTGTCTTTTCCGTACTCGTGAGCGAGTGAGTATAGGTGTATTTTACGAATAGCCGTTGCATACTAAAATCGCCGCTCGTTAATTCGTAAGCGTTAAATGTTCTAAAATTCCGCTGATTATATTTGTACTCGCATGAGCTTGATACTTTATGCTAAAAGCAAAGAAGAAGGAAAGAAACAAAAAGTAAATATAAAAATCCATCCTTTGCACAAAGCCTATATAGACAGCGCGCGAAAGGGCCACGGCAGGTATATACGAGGTTGAGAAAGAAGAGAGAAAGACGGAGAGAGTTCTCGGCATTAATACACATCGCAGTAATAAAAATGGGTACTACGCGGAGAGTCGGTACAGAATTAAAGGAGAGGGGGGAGATGGGAGGCTGCGAGAAAGAAAGAAAGAGAGAGAGAGAGAGAGAGAGAGAGAGAGAGAGAGAGAGAGAGAGAGAGAGAGAGAGAGAGAGAGAAAGGAGGAGAGTAACGCCCCCGCTAGAAAGAAACAGACGAGAGAAGAGTGAGTGAGAGAGAGAGAGAGAGAGAAATCGGTACCGCAGCGCGAGTCGGACGCCGTCGGTCTCCTCTAGTCGCTCGTTGTTCCTCGCGTGCTAACAGCGGCGTCGTAGTCCAGCGGCAACCTCGTCGTCGTCGTCGTCGTCGTCGACGTTGCGCAACGAGTGCGCGGCGCGCGTGTGTGCGCGTAAACAATAGACCACCTCGTCTTGCACTGAGTCAGAGTATCGCGCGGGCGCGCGTTCGAGCGAGTGAGAGGCAACCTTTATTGGTACCGATCGATCGATCTGTTTCTCTGTGTGCTGCCTGTCCATGTGCGCGCGCGTTTGAGTGCATCGAAAATTTCAGCTGTCTTAATTTTTTTCATCCCTAACTCGTATGCCAGTGAAATTAGATCCATGGTCTGCGATTAGTTATAAAAAAAAAAAAAAAAAAAAAAAAAAACCAACAAAACAACAAAAAGAATTGGTTGGACGATTGCAGGAAAGTCACCGCGACAGCGAAATCCCGCGGAGGACGCGTCGGTCTTCAGCAGCAATCGCAGGGTCAGCAGCAGGGTCAGCAACAACAGCAGCAACAGCAGCAGCAGGGCCGTAAGTGCGCAAGGTGCGCCGCGGCTTTCGGTCGTTTCTATAACACCGGGGCCCCGTGTCCGCGTTGCAGGTATCGGGTATGCCGACAGTGTCGCGAGCTCAGGAACCCCGCCGGAACCGATTGGCTATGCTCCCTCTGCTATAAGATACAGTGAGTTATTACTTTTTTTTTTCCTTCCAATTTTTTTTCTCTTTTTCTTTTTTTTCTTTTTTTTCTTTTTTTTCTTTTTTTTTTTTTAATGCAATTCTTCGGTTATTTTTTTAAACTTCTTTTATTACATTGAGAATACTTTTCTCCTTCTTACGCGTTCTGCATCTTTTTTTTTTTTTTTTTTTTTTTTTTTTTAAACGCGTATTAGTTTGTGCAAAGCGCGTGGGTAAAGCTAATCCAATGCGTAAAAAATGTTAATTTAGCAATTTATTTGCAAAATTACCGAGTTAATTAAATTAATAATAACAATTTTATTATTATTATTATTATTATTATTATTTTTTAATTTAACGAGCTTAAAATTTAACGAATACAAGCATAAATACATATTCAAACGAGTTTAAGAAAAAATGTTGTATCAATGTTGAATAAAAAAAAAAAAAAAAAAAAAAAAAAAAAAAAAAAAAAAAAAAAAAAAAAACAAGCGTAATTGTAGCTCTTTGCCGTCATTTATTTTCATCCTTTGTTTCTGTCTTATGCACGCGTGCTGAAGTGACTTTGCATCATTTTTATTTTCTTTATACTTTTACGAGATAAAACAATACGGCCAAAAAATTTAAATCATAAAAAAATTAACATTTATTATCTAGGATACTATTTTATGCATTTTGAATTCTCGATTAATCTTGAAAATTAATTATTTTCTTTTTTTTTTTTTTTTTTTTAATAATAATCATAACTTCTTTAATTTTCTTAAAAGTTACAGATATAATTTAAAATAACTGTTTTTATTTTTTATTGCATCCATTCGTTTTGAGTCAAGTTTTAAAACATGAAACCTGAATGAAACTTTTTTTTCTTTCACGTATAGGGATTTACGTTCCGTATCCGCCGAGTGGAGACACACAACCGGAAGGGACAACTACTTGTCCGCCTTAGACATCTTAAAATACAGCATACGTCGTGCATGGACAATTAACGGTAATGCCACAAGTTTTTTTGTCTTGTCTATGTTAATTTTTCATTACCTTCGAAATGTAAATCATAAAAAGAAAGGAAACAGCGAAGTAGTAACAGGATTATATCAAATATATTTCTTTTATTTCTTCGTATAAAAGAATTAAATTTATTTTATTTATTTATTTATTTATTTATTTATTTATTTATTTATTTATTTATTTTTTAATATAACGTTGATTTCACAACAGGTCCTCCAGCACGTTGGTCAGCTGCGCGCAAATCGACCGAGTTCAGGCCGTATCGGAGTTTGCCAAATCGACGCCGGGATTATCTCGAGTACGAGAACAGCAAGAATGCGAAAAAGATTTCAGAATCGCTCATTAAGCCGCCGAGAATACTTAACAAAATTACCAAGCAAAATGACCCGAAAAAATCTAGCATTCCCGTATTCCGGAACAGAAGTTCCAAAGAATTCGAGGATATTCGCAGTCCACACGAATCGCCAAAGCGCTCTTTGATACCACAAAGGTAATGCAAAAGTTAAAACATTATTATAACATTATTTTATGAAGCTAGCATATTTTTTAAATTTCGTTTTGAGCAAGTACTTTAATAATGAATTTTTAAAGTTTTATTAATCATAATAAAAAAAAAAAAAAAAAAACTAAAAATCCAAATTTTTGAAAATTGAAATATCAGGAAGAACAAAGGTTATGCAGTAAATGTATAAAAACTTATATAACATTAATGGAAAATCAAGGCAGTAATAGCGACGCCGGATAGAGCCAGAGAGAAAAAGGGAAAAAAAGAGAGAAGCAAGCAAAAAAAAAAAAAAAAAAAAAGTTAGAGCTGACGAGAGCGATAATCGTTTTGCAGGTATCGCGGCAGTACCGACGATTTGCGACGCAGTCGAGAGGACATCAGCATTCCAAGCTTCATACCGAAGTTGCTGTCGCCGCGAAATAAAGAGGACAAGCTGAAGCGCCAGGACAGCAAAGACGACGTGCGACCCTCGCCTGCGCCTCTGGCAACGCTGGCCAAATCTCAGCCTCAACAGCAACTGAATCCACAAGAGGCAAAACCTACGCCAGCACTTAGATTCTTCCGGCGCGACGCTCGAGAAGAGTCAAGGAGCGATTATTCTACTATTGGCACTAGTATTGCACCGTAAGAGAAATTCAATTGATTGAATGAATTTTTATGAAGACTTCCTCGTTTTATCGTTTTTTTTTTTCTTTTTCTTTTTCTTTTTCTTTTTTTTTTTCATTTGTATAAGTATTATAAAATATTGAAACTATTATACAAAACAAGTTATCATATTATTTATTTTTGTATAAAAATATTTTTAAAATTAAATTGGTATATGTAATTAATAGCAATCATTTTTTTGATATATAATTCTTTTTATTTTTTTTTTTAGTTCTTTAAACGGCAATATCACAGGGAAGCAGGAATGTGTACCCAAAGGTCAAGAAAAGACCGGCTCGGATGAAAAGGAGCCGGCGAAGATGGTGGACGAGTCAAGTCTTCGTACGATCGAGGAAAATTACCAGAAAACGGAAGAGGAAAGTCGCGGGGACGTTAAAACCATTGAATCTCGCGACGAGGCCGACAAGGCACTCAGAATTTTAACGACCGATAGTTCCTGCGTATCGGATGAAGTGAAAGTATGCGATGATAAGAACGAGGAGTGTGCTCAAGTGGTCGACGAGGCGAATGCCACATCTATTAAAGAGCCTGATAAGCAGAGACTATCTGAGGCGGTGCTTGGCAAAAAGATCGATGAACCTGTAGTTGTAAGCTTCAAATGGTGTTCTATATATTAAGAAATTTGTAAAGTTTCATATTCGAGTTTAATGATTATTTTTTACGTGACATTAAATGAATTTCAAATTATCAGGATACTTTAATAATTTAAAAAATTTCTGATAAAAATAATTAGATAAAAATAATTTTGTAAATTGTCTGTACTAGAAACTACTTTGATGATTTTTTTTTATTCAAACGGTTCAAGTTATCAGTTAAAATTTTAAAAGAGTAAACAAAATTTGATGAATTGTAAAATTTCACAAATTTGTGCAACAAACGCTTATCTGTATATTCAGGTGAGAAGAAAATTCTCAAAAGAAGAGCTTTCAAACGATGACACAGATGACGCACCCAATCGACGATGTTCAAGTGTAAGTCAAAAGTTTTATTTCGTAAATCATTTGAATATACGTTGGTAATTTATTGAAGAAGTTGCAAATTTTGCAGCATCTCTCTCCGGAAGCGAGTCCTTTGAGTACCAGATCATCGAGATATAGTCCTCGTGAAAGCGAAAGCGAACCGACGCCGGCTCTTCCTCGTAAAATAGCCGGGGAAAGAGGAGAATCCAGTTTTGCATCTCAGAGAATTCGCGATGCCATTACTAGAACACGCAGGGAGTCTAATAGCAGTGCCAAATATGAGAGTAGTGGTAGCGAAGGCGTTAGGTAAATGCATTTCTTTACAATAAAATATGGAAAATTTATAATTTATACTCTACTAATATTCTGTAAAAAGATAACAGCAGTTTACACAAGTCCTCTTCTAATGTGGTAAATTAATGAGGACACTGACGTTATAGACGATGACGTCAATTACTTTTATGCTTGAACTAGCATAGAGTGCACAAATTACATTACGAGAGAGTATATATAATATTTCAAAGCTATATTTAACTTCAGGGTTTCTCAAATCCAATCTATTGAACATTTTTAGTACATTATAAATTTATCTAAAATTTAAAAACTATATAATTGTATGTTTAATAAAAATTTTAATTGAAAAATAATCGATAAAATTTTATCCGCAGATTAAGCGAATCGGGACTCTCGAGCTACGCCGATTTAGCCAGGCGAGTAAAATTGTTTGGTAGTGGAAGTATAGGACCCTCGACTGGAAGCTGCGATGAAGTACTTCAGAGGGACAGCGCGACGAGCGCCGGCGAAGATGAGCACGACGATCACTTGCGCGATCCCACTCGAGTGGGACCGAGCTCTCAAAGCAGAGTTATGTTACGTCGTCGAAGACAATTCGATGCGCAAGGTAATTCAGTTTTCGACTTTATCTTGAAATCATGTTTACAATACGTAATCCAATATTGAAGAATAATTAAATTTACTGATTCGTGCCTCTAACTTTATCGATTAACTTTTAATGCAGTTTAGCATTTTTCAACAATAAAATTTTCAATTGTATTATTTTTAATATTATACATCTTTAACAGTTTACAGCGCTTTAACCTACATTTATTTAATTGATATATTTTTTATTAATCGAGAATATACAGTTTGCTTTTGATCTAGTTCTGATGTCGACCTCAATTCAAACATTTAAATTCGATTATCCACTGTACCACTTTACACAATTTTGTTTCACGTATATCCAATCTTATGATAAAACACCTTCTTTGAAGGTAAAAATGCATGGCAAGTATGAAGTTGGTTGTCTTTCCTGCCCTTCCTAAAGTTTCTTTTATGCTAAAATTTCAAAAACTAAAAATCCAAAAATTGATGTCGACTCTCGATATTAATATATTTGAAAAATACACATTTATAATAGTTAAAATTTATCATATCAATATTTATTTTCTTACTTTTTTCGCTTTTTTTAATAAAATTAACTTTATTTATTTATTTTTTTTTTTTACAACTACTTTACTTTTTTCAACACTATAAAGTTAAAAATTTTTTTAATTTTCAATGAAAATTATAATCTCTTTTCGCACTAATTTGCCGTCGGGTTATAATAAGTGTCACAGTCACGAATCGCATCAGCAGACAATTTTCGTTATGATAAAAAATATTATGCATCTATAGATCATATGTATATATAGAGATACATACATGTGTATTTTTTCGGGAGTGGGGAGAATTTTTTAAACGTCGAAACAAAAAGAAATTCATATGTCAAAATTTCAAAGAATGATAACTTTTTAACTAAATATTCTTTCGTAAAAAACAAATTGCATTTAAAAGATAATAAAATTTTCTTATGAATCAAATGGAATTTTGTGTTAACAAATGCATAATTATATTAAATAATTCGTATTGATTTTTTTTCATAAGTTGAAAAAGCTAATTTCGAAGGATATAGGGTAGCGATGCGACCAGGCTGTATATTCGAGTTTCTCATGCTTGCCAACCGGGGCGCTACCGCGCCCCTTGATTCAATAGTAATTTTAAGCTTTGCAACGCTTATTGCAAATAATTCATTTAAATATAGAATACTGGTATCGTTAATTTTCGGTCAATCGAACGCTAAAATTCACAGGCGCAATTATCGCTCAATAAAATTTATGCTTGGACGATATGCCGCCGTGCTTTTATCGGCATAAATACGGCATTGTCGAACGATATTATTGCAGAACAGAAACGTACGTACATAGGCTTTAACGCTTATCGATTTTCGAAACCCGTGAATCTTCCACTTGCCTCGCTTCGTATTGCTCGCCGATCAGTAAGCGTTGATATTTCGCCCTGTTTTTCTTTCTCCGTAAGCGCGCTATCTTTCAAAGCGTTGATTTTCTAATCGCAGCAAAAAGGAAGAAAGAAAGCAGCGTAGTAAGATGGATTCGATTGGCCCGACGATTTTTGGAGTCGAGTGGCGGAGAATCTTACAGCTGTTTTTAACGGGTGTCATTGCTATATACTTTTTATTATTTTACGCGGGTGTCTGTTTGTTTTTGTTTCTCGTGTGGTTTTATGGATACTAGAAGTCGATTCGAGCACGAGGTATGTAAAAATTTCCGCAAGTGCCATAATAAATTTCAATGCCTTAAATAGCCGGCAAAAAAAATCAACCAAGCGCGAAGAATAGCGACGATCAGCACTTTGTCATTAAATTAAAAAAATAAAAAAATAAAAAATAAAAAAAAAATAAAAAAAGTCCCGTGTCTTAAGGCAGGTTTCACTCGATGGTGCCTAATTATCTCGATTTAAGATGCAGATCGCTCGAAAAATACGCGAAAGCGCGTACATGTATGTATTTATATATATATATACACGTATAAATTTAAACGTACAACAACCGAATGCCGACGGAGAAATGATAGTCGTATCGGTTTATGCCGACCTCGAGACGCCTACGCGATTCAGTTTTCTGTAAACGTACATAACAAAAGTTTCTCCGCTCGCTGGTTTTATACTTTAAACGATGATTCAGACTGTTTTAACATATATTTACGAATTTTAATGTTCTCTTGGAAATAATTATAACGACGCATTTTTTTTTCTTTTTAATAAAAATATTATGAAAACGAATTTGTTTTATTTTTATATTATTTCAAATGAGTTATATAAAAATGGTCTAACGTTATTTATTGATAGAATATGTATAGATCAGAAGGAAGTACTTGTATGATTGTGGCTATAGCATCTACAATTTAAATATTATACATTGTTATTGATGCCGAAAACATTATTCAACCGTATAAATAAGCAAATCGCGAAACTCGATACAAATTTTGTTCTTTTTTTTTAAACTTAAATTTGAAAATTTGTTTATTTCTTTTTTTACAAACCATCACAAATACAATGTATTTCTGGTTAATTAAGTTGAAGCCTTAATTACGTTCGTAACAACATAAAATTTCTAATTATACCAGTATGTGCGGACTTTTTGTACCGTTGATCTCAATTATTTAATTATCCCAACGAAAATAAATAAATAAAAAAAAAAAATAAAAAAAAAAAAAAACAAAACAAAAAAATACAAGAGCAACATCGCCAGTTAAACGCGATTGAAGCCGAGCACGAAGGAAAAAAGCGAGAGCGCAAAAAGTTATTCGCGCGAGCTTAAACTATACGAATATATCACACGTATACGTATATATAAAAGCGAGACAAGAAGGAAGGAAGAAGGAAAGAAAGAAAGAAAGAGAGAAAGAATGAAAGAAAGAAAGAAAGAAAAAAGAGTAAAAAAGAGAGAGAGAGAAAGGGGGGGGGGGAGTAAAAAAAGGGCCAAGGCGGCGTATAGATATAGCAGCGGTGCGTGCGCGCTATAAGAATAATAGCGAGGCGTGCGTGCACGTTGTTGCTGCACGTCCTCTCCGCTCGCCTGCACTATTCCACGCTGGCTATATGGTACACTTGCTCACCTGTCCATCTACCGGGTGATCGTAAAGTCCACGCGTTATCTTTTTCTTTGCTATCTCTCTCTCTCTCTCTCTCTCTCTCTCTCTCTCTCCCACCTGCTCGTTCGTTTTCCTTGTTCTCGCTGATAACTATACCGACGCTTTGTATACCTCGATATAAATATATATATCGTCGATTATTCATTCATATACTCGGCTTGATATCTGACTCGTTTTATTTTTTCTTTATATATATATATCACTCGTTCATTCTCTCTTACTAGTTGCTATAGTTTTAACGATTGCCCAGTTCGGTAGTATTTTTGGTTTGTTTGCTGCAGTTTTCAAGGATAATAATGAGGGGATTATCGGTGGAATGTTTGTTATATGATTTTCGAAAGTTCTCCGAATAGCATTAAATTCGGTAGTTTTAAACGAGTTTTGTTATTTATCGATAAGAATCTTTTTATTAAAGCTCGACGCTTATTTTACTTTCGTAAAGTTCGTTTAATTTATACCTTGCAGCTCAATTGCAAGCTACGGAATTATTTAACGCGCGTTTTATCGTTTGTTATTGCCATTTCGTATAATCAACGGCCGATTTATTGATTTTATCTTTGCGATAGGTATATGTATAAATATAGATTGCAACTCGATTGTTTTCCAAAACATCAAAATCGCATATTACTTCACGCAATGCTCTTATTTCCGAGCTTTAATATTTCATCGAGTGCAGTGCTCGGCGATCCTGAAATAATTATTTTAAATATTTTCTTGCTTCATCCATATTTCGTATTATAGTTTCATTATTGGAGGTATGTCGAACAGCAAAATTCTTTCTGTAAACATCTTTAACAACAATTATCATCGTTAAAATTGTTTATCTTTAAAAAAAATGTTTGCAACGAATCTTCGACAAAAGCAAAAAGGCAAATCGTCCATCGGAAATACTCAGCCCATAAACGCTAACCCACTCGATACACCATAAGCGAAATTCAAATACCTACCGCAAGGGCTGTCGAGAGACAGTGGCTCATAGCCTGTGGTATACACAACACAAAAAGAAAAAAAAAGTACCGAACGCTCGGACACAAAAGAAAAAGAGAGAGAAAAAGAGAGAGAGAGAGAGAGAGAGAGAAGGGCTACGCGTTGGTATACTCTCGGTGTGTGCACACGCGTATACATACACACCTACAACAATACCACCGGCGTCGGGGGAAGGGGGTTTCACGCTTCGGTTCATACGGAGCCCCCTTGTATACAGCCGCTGTTCGCTCGCGCACGCACGCACCTATAGCTAGCTGCAGCGGCACCATCAGCGACGAAGTCGACGACGACGACGACGACGACGACGACGCCAACGTCGCTGGCGGCGGCGGTGGCAGCGGCGACGGCGATTATTCTTCCATACCGCGGCCGCAGTCTACGTTTAACACCGCCTCCGCGCTGTTCGCTCTCGAGCCGATTCTAAGTGCACTCGCGCAAGTTTTATTATTTTGTTTAGTGAGTTGATTCTTTCTTTATTTTACGTATATATATATATATATATATATATATAACGTAAAATATAGTTATTTAGTGTTGTATATTGTTTTTTTATTTCTTTTCTTTCTTTTTCAAATAAGAGTATATGTGTATCGTTTGATTTTTAAAAGTGTTACATTACTGCTTCTGGTTATATTGCTTTCTCCCGTGCGTTTTTTTTGTAAATTTGTGCGATAACGACACGGGCTTAGGTGTGTTGACGTAGGTGTACGTTCGCAATTACGTTTTGTTTTTGGTTCTAAAAGATAAGATACGACGTGGCGATAATCGATAAGATAAACCGTTACCGTTAAAACATCTTTTTTTTATTCTTCTTTTTTCTTACTTTGTTTTCAATGAGTTTTTTTTTTTTGCAAAATCGCGATATAAACTTATCCGCTAATTCGATGTTTTATCTTTCTCTTTTTGTCTTGTTTCAACGTGATAGTTGACAGGAAATAAATCGCAGGCGCAAAAAGGTCGTCGTAACTTTTGATAAATTTTCGATCGAAAATGAAAATAATGCAGTAATTACATCGAAGAGACATCGTAATTCAAGTGTGAGTCATTCGCTTAACCTGCAATCAATTTAAATTTAAAAATATTTTAAACATTTAATCGCCTCTTTCTTAAATATAATTATTGTTAAACTTATTGCTTACCCATTATCGCATTACATATGTAAAAAAGAGCTCGTGCACTTGCGCGCGCGCGCGCGCATATATTTAAACATATAATTTCGCAAAGTAAAAATAGCCGTCCGCTATTCAATAATCATCGCGAGCGTATATGTCTGCGCGCGCGTGTGTGTGGGGGTAAAAAAGCATTTACGGTATAAAGCTTTTTGCGTTAGATAGAGACGACGCGGCCCGGTTAGCTCTACTAAATGCCGACGCCAACCTCGGGGGATTCTTTCGTGCGCTATGTATATAGGAAAAGATAGAGAAGAATTGACTCATCAAATGTCATCCGATTCTCCGACGCGACATTGACAACGACAGCCAACAAAAAAAGAAACTTTATATCGATCTAGTTTGAATGCGTATATGTATTGTACGTATACGCGCTCGCATCTCGAACGAGAGCCGATCGGTCGAATGAAAAAAAAAAAAAAAAAAAAAAAAGGAGAAAAAAAGTCTATAACGCGTTGTTCGATTAGCTCGCGATGGTGAAAGTGTCGTTGCGACCGTCGTTGGGATCGCGTCGGGTTGTCGTATTCGCGGAATATGGGCCGCAGGTATGCACACGTGGCCCGACGTGCCATTGACCAGGTAATTCATTAGCGCGTGGCGCGCGCTGCTCGAAAACATTGCGAGCTCTACGCGAGTACGCAAGACTTCTACACCCGACACGGACGGCTCGCACACTGAAACATTCCCGTGAGATATTTTATTTTTCTTGCTCGTTCGCGTTGGGCTTCTTCTTTTCTCGTTGCTCGGACTCTCTTTTGCAAAGTTAAGGAAAATAAAAAAACGCTCGCGAAATTGTGTGCGCGCATGTAGCGAGTGAACGCGGCGACGACCGCTGATTAAAATTTATGGTTTTAATTTTAAGTGTGTGAATTCGACGTTTGATTAGTGCGGTTAATTAACGCAAACTTATTTTACAAAGAATTTTCGATTAATGAGTTATCAGAACGAGGTGTTTGTTCAATTTAATACAGTTTTCACGTTTAACATAACCTTCCTTCGTAACGATAATTAAGGTTATATATTTTGTTGACATATTATTCGGCACAGAATAAACCGAGTATTTTTACATAAACGACACACGGAAACATCAACAAATTGCGTTAGTGTTACCGCATGGGGGAGACTCGAGTTCGATGGCTAATGTATTCTCGATCGATTAAGATTGTAACTTTATATCTTCTTAATAGACGCGTCGATTGAGATTTATAAAGAGATTATACTTATACAGCTTTGTCAAATACAGCGTTAAATATTTTTTCGGATTATCGCTGTTATAAAAAGTTTAATTCACTTCGATGATTCTTAGAAATATTCTTTTTATAAGTTTTTTTTTTACTTTTCATCTTGGTTTTTTTAGTCATTTTTATTTTTATAACGATAGCCAATCGATAAAAATTAATTTTAAATAAATAAAATTACAATTACACACAAGTAAAATAAATATTATAAAAAAAAAAAAAAAAAAATGCATCAATTGTTTCAGGTCCACGTAGAAGAGGTAGATCACACGGTGCGCGAAGTTGCTGCGGTGTCGAGGATCTGCCGACGCTGCAAGTCGTTGGTTGCGGAGCCGAGGAAGAGGGAAACAATACAGCGCTGCGGGATTATCGTCGACTGGTGTTCATCAGCTCGGACTCGTCCTCGGGTCGCGAGGAGGACGATGCGGACAGTAGCTGCAGCGGCTCATCCTACCTGAACGGTCAGCCGGCCAACGGACAGCAACAGCAGACGGGGAACAGCAGCTGCGGCCTCGAGGACTGCGACTGGGACTACTTCGAGAGCAACTCGCTCAAGCTGCCGCAATTACATCCGGTCAGCGGCCATCAGAGCCCGGCGCAGGCTCAGGCGGCTGCCGCCGTCGCCGCTGCCGCCGCTGCCGCTGCTGCCGCCGCCGCCGCCGATTGGAGCTGCTGCCCCGCGAGGCCGGCCAGTGCCAACGCTTCGTCCTCCGGTTGTTGCCAGGTTCGACTACTTTTTTATTTTTTTTATATTTCGCACGAATTCCGGGAGGATGTGTCAATTAATTCAACAAAATTTGGCCCGTCTTATTCCCTCATCGCGTGTCCTAAATATTGCTTGTACATATGTAACGTATTTTACTTTGAATGGAAAATGTCGTCTATAATTTTTTCACGCAAAACAAAATTCTCTATTGTATTCTTTTGACGGCCAGTAATAAGATTATATCAAAATTATTAAGTTGTGAATAAGATTTCTGCCTTAGCGCAATAAGCGAAACTCTCTGCTATTTTAGTGCTTTGTTTAAAAAATGACAATTACTCATATTAAAATGAAATTTACTTATCAGGCTTGCGGAGGCTCGAAGAACGCCAAAGTGCTGCCGGTGCCGGTACCGATTCCGGTGCCAGTGCCGTATCCGGTACCGGTGCCGGCTTCTCTGTGGACGGGTGAATTCGGTGGTCTGGATCGTGCAAGGGCGGCCGCGGCCGCCAGCTCGATGATTGGCCGGGACGTCACGCGATTGGATCAATCGTTGTCGCTTAGCTTACGGGGCTGCGATCCTTCCTCCACCTGGTTCACCTGGAATCCTAGATTCGATTCCTCGAATCTGCTGTTCTCCCAGGGAAATATTTTTCCAAAAGAACTGTCGACTTCGGCGGATGTGCTCTTGCAGCCGGTAATTTTTACACTCCGTTTAAAACAATATAAATATATCTTTTTTTTTTTCAAAATATTCATGTTATTATTACTTATGTAATCGAGTCATGTATTAGTTTATTTTTGTATTTTTGTTTCAACTGCTAAAACTGTAAAAAATTAAATATAAAAGAAAAAAAGTGATTTTGCAAAATATTGAAGATAAATTAATTTATTTATTTATTTATTTATTTATTTATTTATTTTTTTTTTTTTGATACAAGTAATTTTTTTATTTCTGATTTTAGGAAAAACAAGAAGAAACGGTAGAAACTGAGCCGAAAAAACGAGAAAAGGCTGAAATCGAAAACAAACTTGAAAACGAAAATAAGGAATCTTTAGAAATTCCTAAAGCTGTAGTCGAAGAAAACGAGCAACAACAGCAACAACAACAACAGCAGCAGCAGCAGCAGCAGCAACAACAGCAACAGCAAAGAATGTTTAGGCATTCTCAAGAGCAAGATTCAAGAAGCTCATCCGGTCGATCGTCTGCCGACAGTAGCGATCTCGAAGATTCAGCCTCGCATCGATTTAACCGCGTACTGATAGTCAACGATGATTCTCTCACCAGCGACAACGATATCGAGGACAACGAGGACTCCGATTCGGCCCGCGAAGGACATCCTATAACTCTGAGAAGAGTCAGCACTCTACCGGACCATGGCCGCGACGAAACCTCGGCCAAAGACGGTCAAGAACCCGTCGTTTTGCGCAGAATCCGACTGCTCGACGAAGATGCCGATCTCGCGGAGCAAAAGTCCGACAGATCGCAATCCGACTCGGACAAAGACGATCATCAGAACAATAAAGTAAATAACCAGTATTGTCTAAACAATGAAGATAACGAGCAAGAGATTGCGACGAGCTACGACGAGATCTATTTGGCTAGCATGCAAGACGATTCGGACGATCTCGTCCTGCTCAAGTCGATTAAATCAATCGATCCGGATAACATAGGTCAGTCGACTTACCGATCCAACAACAACGGCAACTTTACTCCCGGTTACAGAGCCTATCCAAAGCTAAGGCAATTGGCGAAAAAGGAGCCGGAAGAGGAAGAGGCAGCGTTGGACATCTCGTGCGCGAGCGAGAGAGATGACTCATCGAACGACTCGGCCGTAATGCCCGACTCTCTAGAAGTCAGCATACAGGATTTGGAGGACAGCATAGAAGCTGCAGGCTCGGTGTCTTGCGATATCGGAGGAGCGCTGCTGGCGGCGTCGAGTCCGGTAGAGGGGAAGAGCCGACGGGTCGCGGCGCGAGGGGGACAGGAGAAGGCGGCGGTGGAAAAGGAGGGGAAGGAGAAATGCAGCCCGACTGGCAGTTCGAGCGAGAGCAGCGGTACGAGCGCCGGCGGCGGCGCGCTCAGTAGTAGCGACGAGCTGCACGAGTACAGCGTCGTCATTCCTCGTTCCGCCGAGCAGCAGCAGGACGTTAACATCCCGGACAGCGCAGCCTTGATGGCAAAGTCGCGCAAAAAATGGCAGATACCCGCGAGCTTCGACATCAAGGGCATACCGAGCACGCACTTCATGCCCCACGAGCGCAAGAAGGACGGCTCGTACGCGGCCCTCAATCCGCTGCTCAGCGCCGCCGCGGAATCCGACGAACTCAGGCCCGAGGACGAGGAAAACGCAAACGCCGGCTGCGTTGTCCAGGATGATAATAATTTCGAGGAAGACGAGCTGGAGGAGGAAGAGGAGCTGGAAGAGGAGGACGAGTCTCCGCTGGCTGGAAGCATGACGAGGGGCATCGGCGCGCATGACGAAAGTAGCGCTGAAAGCGAGCGAGTGAGAGGCGAGCGCGAGCCACCGGAGCAGGTGGGAGGAAGCGTCGAGGACTCGCGATATCGCGCAGTCGAGCGGCGCACGCCCACTCGGAAGGAAGAGAGCCTCGACGAGGACGATGTTTCGTCTCCCGCCCCCACGCGTCGCCGCGACTGGATCGCCCCGGATGCCAATCTCAGTCTCAACCACATCAATAACAACAACAAGAACAACAAGAGCAACGGCATCAACGGGGCTCACGCTCAGGTCAACAACAAGTACAGAAGCCTCGTCATGATAACGCAAGGAGCGTATCAGCCGGTCAACGTTATCACCTCGGATACAACGACGCTGCTGCAGCCGCAGCTCGAGCAGCAGAGCAGATATTTTCATTTGTCGGCGATCGACGCCGGCCAGGAAGTTACACGGTAAACGCATGGGTTTATTTGATAACTACGCGCGGAGTTTGTTCTCTCAGCTGCATACAGCTGGCAATCGTAAACTAAACTAGTGAAAGTTACAAGTGCTCTATGTTGTGCTCATTTTTCCGGTTTTCGTTGTGCCCATAGACAGTGGTTCGGAGTTTTATTTTATTCCAAAGTGTCAATTTTCAGTGAATTCTTGTTTATTTGTGTTTTTTTTTTCTTTTTTTTTTCTTTATATATATATATATATATATATATATATATATATATATATATATTAGCTGTCGAATTCTTGTTTGAGTAATTTATGTAATCGTTTAAGTGGTTTATTTACGATAAAAAATATTTTATTTAATGTGTAAAATCGATGTGTAGATTGTTTGTGTTTATTTATTTTTAACGCGCTCACTGTTAAAAAATTATTATCGTGTAATATGCTCATTATTTAAAATCGAAAAAGAAATAATAGTTTAATAATTGTAAATCATTAATTTTTGGGAGTTAAAACGCGAAATAATTAATTCAGTACAAATAAAATGTTATTAATGAAAAATATTTTTTTTTATTACAGGAGAAATATTGCACCGGGTTTAACGAAAAAGCCAATTCCGTGTAAACGTTTACTTACGAATTCCGAGCCCGAAGTAGACAGCGGTTTGAGTGTTGGAAGTGCGAGTGAGAGCGACGACGTACAGTCTGTGAAAAATGCCTCGAAACAACAATCATCCAGAAGTCCTAGCCTTTTATCCAATCGGGACGAAGAATCATACGCACTTGTACCAACGATGCCTTCTCAAGAATCTACCTACGAGACACCGAAGCGCGGACCTCTTATTCTTGAAGAAGGCCTTGCCGACGACGACTCCTGGGTCGAGGAGATTTCACACGACGAAGACGAACAAAGTGCTACCACTGCTACCGAAGAAAGTTCCGAAGATGAGGTGGCTAATAACCTTGGCGATAGAGAAGAAGAGCTACGCGGCTACCACCGACAAGCAATCGACTTTACCTTGCACACCATTGTCGAAGAATCCTGCGAAGAAAGCGAAAGCGAACACGCGAGCGCCAGTTGGAGACGAAGACTGGTTTCTGCCTCGGCTCCCGATCTCGACAAGTACTTCTTTTTCGGTCTCGGAGCCGATAACACGGCAAACAACAGTTCGCGCGAACTCGACAGTCTTTCCGAGACCTCGTCCATCTTCTCCGAAGGATTGGATTCCCTCGCGCGAGAAGATGGCTTACAGAATGCGAGTCAAGAAAAAAGCAGCAGCGGCGAGTACAACAGCGGTTCTTCGAGACTGGACAAATGTTTCCTCCAAGAGTTTCTAGGAATGGAGCAAGACAGAAGGGATTCGGATGGGTCCGTAGGTAGTGATTCGGAAGGTCAACCTAGTCCGGAAGCACAGCGCAGAAAACGATTGGTACGCGCACGAGGTACCGGCAGATCTCACAGTTCATCTCTTGATAACCTTCTTGCTTTGGCGCACAATTCACAAAATTCGAGTTCTCATCAAAATTCTTTACAAGAGTCCAGCCCAGCCACGGATGGTCAGGAATCACAGTCTGAAGGATCTTCAACGGAAACAGATGGAGCAGAAGATAATCCAACTCCGGCCTTTGGAACCGATGGTCAATTCGATACAGTCAAGAGGAAAAAGAAGAAATTGAGGAATCCAGGTGCTCAAAGTCCGCGAGTGAGCGAAGATAGAAACAAAACCCCAGAGCCCAGAGAGTTAGTTGCCGAATTGGCGGAAGACGAAGACGTCGACGGGGCTATCAATTCCGACGAAGATGGAGCAAAGACACCTCAGCCCGAGATAATCCTGGCTAGTTCTCAAGTGGAAAATGCCGATAGTGCGCAAGATGACACTAGATCGAAGCAGCAATCGAGAGATTCGGGTTTCGTTGGTAGCTGCGACGATTTACTCTTACAGCCTCAGAGAAACATCGGAGGTTCCGAAAGGCTAACGCTGAACGACAGCCAAACGGACGTCAACGATGCAGCGCAAACCAAAGATTACCAGCAACGAGATAAGGAAAGGAACGATCGGCAATTTGGAGAGGATCGAAACATTCACGAGCGTATACTTGAAAGTCAACGGCTGAGGGAGAGATTGACAAAAATGGACGTAACGCATATGGAACCAACGGCTAGTGGCTCGCTTTCGCGAAAGGATAGCTTCAACAACTGGTCCAGCGATGAGGAAACGAATCTCATGATGTCAAAGATGCGTCAGTTCTTCAAAACTATGGTAGCAAATTCAAATAATCCGAATCAATCGGGTAGTACTGCCTCTAGCGCCGCCTCACCAGCACCTAGTCCGAGTCCCCGTCTTTCCGGCTACTCGACGAAAACTCGAGGTTATGGACAGGCGCAAAATCGCACGAAGCCCCCGCAACTCGTGTATTTCGAAAACGAATTGACAAGGTTGATGAAGACTGTGCCGGGAATCAGGGATGAACAAGTGCGCGAGATCGTGGAGTATCTCAGCTCCGAGGAAACTTGGTCCGACTCGTACGACAGCTCGGACTACACGAGCTCGGATTTGGAAGGTGCGACAGCTGGTGGTAGGAGATCGGCTCTTCAAGAACAGATATCTCAAAGTTGCCAACAGATAATAAATAAATTCGACGCGAATGCAGTCGCGCTAACGGTGGAAGAACGAAATAGTACGGCCGAAAGAAAAGACGCGCCCAACAAACAAGTGGCACAGCAACCCGGTCTCGGCAGGGACACGGCTTTCGTATATCAAAAGCTGGTGCAAAGCTTTACGAAAATGGCCGGCGACAACGTCGCGAGCGACGCGAGCTCGACGCCGCACAGCAGTCCACCGCTCATCGCCAAAGTAATGCATCACATCGGTAGCCGATTGGTAGCGCTCATGCACGAGGTGTCCGAAAGCAATTCCACGGTTGGACACTCGCACAGTTCCGCGGGATGGAGACGATATCCGCATCATCGCACACCGTCCTCGGCTTCCACCACCGAGGACGATGACTCGACTTCCGATTCCGCAAGCGCGCCTACAGTATGCAAATTACTTATTTTTTTTTTTTTTAATATAAATTATTATTCTTCCAATTAAAATATATAATAATCGTTGATATTTCTTTTGAAAAAAAAAAAAAAAAAAAAAAAAAAAATGCATGTTTTACGATCGATAAACGATTAAAAAATGAATCAACATTTATACAGCATCTGCCGCGCTCGAAATCTCACGATCCGTTGTTACTGATAAACGGCCATACGAGCGCGACAAGCATACCACCGGAGGCAGAGGAGCGCGAGGCCAGCGATTACGAGCGATTCTCCTGGCGAGGTAGCTTCGAGTCCGCCCTCATGGCCGCGGACTCGCGAACGAAGCTCAGCCTTCTCGCTTGCTCCGGAGACGTGAGCACCACTGCCATGGCCGCGAAACGACGCAGCGCCGGCGACCTTCTTTTCAATCCCAAGAGCTTCTCCAGGGAGCAGCTCGACAGGGTGAGAAGTTGCGGATCTATCGGCGGGGCCGTAGGCGCTGGCGCTACCACCGCTTGTGGTGGCTCCATCGAAGAGAAGATCTGGAGCAATCGGCGAAGATCCTCCGTACCGGATGCCAATACAAGAGGAGAATCTGGTACGTTTAGTTTTTTACGTTTATAATATAATTTAGCATACGGTTAAGTAATTAATCTTTAGAATTATTTTAAATATCGATAACGAAATATATCCCGACGTTGTATCCCGCTGTTATTTACATTAATTAAAATATATTATCCATTGAAAAGAGCCTTGCAACATCTACTGTTCTTTGTTCTTATATATGTAACGAGCATTGACCTTCGATAGTAATATTTTATGAGATATGTTGCAATAAAATTAATTTTTTTAAAAAAGAAAAAAAGAAAAAAAGAAAAAAAAAGTAGCAGCGAAAGCATTTATTCATACAGGAGCTTCGGCAGGAGACGAGGACACCGAGGACGAGGAAGACGACGAGATGGATTACGGAGTCCAGGGCGATCCTCGAGCGACGACGCTGCCGCGCGGTATGCAGGTAGCCGGAAACGCGGCAACGAGCGCAACGAACTCTCTGCCCCGTCAGAGCGGCTCCTCGGGGAGCATGCACAAGGCCCACAGCGTCTATCACTTCCTGCCACAGCACAACGCGGTCAAGTCCGCGCGTTACCGGCCGCCCGGTTTCACGCGCAACAGTCCCGGCTGCCTCGCCCAAGCAGCCGGACCGAAGCGGGCGTTCAGCGCTCCGGGGCTTCAGCTACAGTCCCGCTCGCGGAGACAGCAACCCATCGCGGCCCACGCGCAACAAAACGCCAACGCCTCATCCTCGAGCGCCAACGTATCTGCCAGTGCCTCTGCTTCGGCCGGTGAGCTCTTTTTTCCTTCTTTTTTTTTTTTTTTTTTGATGAGTTAATACGCGCGTTTATTGACTATGTAAATGAAGGAAGGTGTTACAAAAAACGCCAAGAGATGATAAATCGTTGCCTTGAAGAATGAGAATTGATATTTACTAAATATCGTTTTTTTTTTTTTTACGATACACGTGGAGTTTATTTTTGGGTTCATTAAATTCACTTAAAGTGAGTAATAAAATGATGATTTATCGCGATAAAGACAACAATCGTGTACAGCTTATTTAAATGAAAAAAAGCACTCGCAATTATATAATGCGATTAAACTTTCTTCGAGATAGTATTTTTCAACTGAATTTCAGCGGTAATAAATTTCAGTTTCTATAAAAATCCCATAAAAAGAATTACTTAATCAACGTTACGCACGCACAATGTAAAAAGAAAAAAATAATATATCTCGTATAACTCACAAGTTACATACCGAGCGAAACGACCATAGAATTTATCGGCAGGTAGGAGGAGGTAAAAAAATCAACGGAATCTGCGTGTACGAAAGAATAATAACTTTATATCTCGATCGCGATCCTCGTAAACTTAGCCACGGATAGTCCCACGCGCATCTCTTACGATTTTCTTTTTTTCTATTTATCCGCGCGACAAAGAAATCTCACGCAGTCTCGTGACGCGTGGGCGCAAGAAGGAGATCTTTCGATATTAATATATATATACACATACGCGAAGAGGAGGCGCGCAAGGATCTCGTTATCGCTTTTAATTTCGCATCTCGGTGCGCGCAAGCCGACGCGGGGATATATAGAAAGGTATAAACAGCACAACACCAGCGGTGTCTTTGCCACGGCTGGAATTCCGCGTATAAATGGGCTCGACGGCAACGTCGTTGCGACACATCTCGCCCCGTAATCGCGGAGCGATCTCGCCGAGATATACTTGGCGATACTTGTCGAGGTTGAAAGTTACTCTTTTATTATATATATATATGTGTGTGTGTGTGTGTGCGCGCGTGTGTGTATGTGTATATACTACATAGTGTATGTGCGACTAGATTTAATAAGCTTATGAATTTTGTAGACGGATATTATAGAATCGGTATACAGCTCTGTCCCGAATTAATATATAGAGTTATTCAATTGCGCGTTTACATTTTCTTACTTCTCGAACACTACACACACCTGCGCGTACTGTTTCTCTCTCTCTCTCTCTCTCTCTTTTTTTTTTTTTTTTTTTTTTATCAAACAGTTTTGATTAACGTATATACGTAAAGTGTTTGGGTAATGAATCAAGCCACGTCGCACGGAACGCAATTCGAGGTACAATTTTAATAGCGAGCTTTGACGATAACAGCCAAAAGAAAGAGAAAATTATGATGGGGTTGCTTTGTTTGTTTTTTTGGTTTCCGTTTTTTTTTTTTTTTTTTTTTTTTTTCCCATTTAAATATCTAGGTGATAAAATGATGGAAAGACATTACGGTCTCGAGAGACTGGGTGCGACTCTCCAGTCCTGCAGACGCATAAGAAGGTAAAGAAAACGCATAATAAAATTTATCGATTTTTCACCCTCGGAAAGAAGCTATAAGATAATAAGGTAAAACGAGTATAAAAGGGAGGGTCAACTAAAGAGAGACAGGTAGATAGATATGCGCGTGTGTGAAAGATGAGAGAAACAAAGATAAACGTAATAGCGCTCCTTCGAATGCTTACTTACCGAGTTGTTAATGGAGTGAAAAAAGAACGATATAAACGCCGTGTCTCGTACGCAAATTCCGCGTTGCATTTTTATACGGATTTGACGCGAGGATACATTTGTTTAATTATCGAAGCGATATTTCATCGACAATTTTCATTCCTTGTTATATTAGTACTAGAACGCATTAATATATATCTTTTAATTATATCTTAATGTTTATAACTTGCAAATTGAGCGAGCTCTCCCATTGAAAGTTTTAAATTAACTTAACCGAGTATAACAAAAACCTACTTTTTCTATTTTTTTATTTACTTTTTTCCATTCTTTTTTTTTTTTTTTTTTTCCAACTTCAGCAGCTCTCTTCTTATCTCGTTTTATCTCGCACGCGGCCTCTTTTATTTTTCATACAAAAGATGGAAAAAAAACTCGCGCGGAAAAAGTAAAGAAAAAAAAGAAAAAAAAAGAAAAAAAAATGAAATTCAAAAACGTTGACGCATAAGGAAAAAAGGAAGAAAAGAATTAAAATGCCCGTGTACGTCTGTACACGTATACGCTAACACACGATGCGCGTCGTGAGAGAAAGACAAAAGGTAGAGAGAGAGAGAGAGAGAGAGAAATAAGAGGCGTTCTCTCGAAGAGAAAGAGAGAATCGTGCGAAGAGCCAAAGCGAAGAGAATATTATATAGAAGCCGAGTGGCCGCGCGTGCACACAATGAAATTGGAGAGAGCACCGACTGCATGTGTAAACGAACGACACCTTCATTCTTTTTCTCTCTCTTTCTCTCACTCTCTCTTTTTCTCTTTCTCTTTCTTTTTAGCTTGCTTGAATTGTACATATATACATATGTGCGCGCACACACACGAGCTATATTTCCGCTTGGCTTTAATTGCGTACCTTGATCCTCTCTGTCTCTCTGTCTCTCTCTCTCTCTCTCTCTCTCTCTCTTGCTCGCTGCGTTGCGACTTATTACAATTAAACGGCAGTCCCGCGGATGTCGTAATTCTCCGCTGCACGTTCCTGATTTCTCGTTACCCGTCCTCCTGGCTCTTAGCATCGCACCGCGGGGGGGAAAGCGCGGCTCGCGAGGTGCTACTATTGCGCTCGACCGAATGCCGAATTGCCACACTCGATGGCGACAAGCGTTGATTTTTTTTTCTCTCTCTCTCTCTCTCTCTTTCTCTTTCTCTATTTCGCTCTCTGTTTTGATGTACATAATCGTTATGCGAAGGTGCGAGACGCGATTTTTGCATTTTCTTATATTGGCTCTTTAGTTATTCATTTTTCGTAACGATTAAACTAGCAATTGACATAAAATAGTACTTACTAATCATTAAAAATTCAATGAAAAATAATTTTCCAACGCGCCAACGATGTGCGTTCTTTCTTTAAACGAAGCTCGTGAATCAAGTTTCACGTTTTCTTTACCTCATCGGCATCGTCCGATAATCGATCTAAAACGATAGAAATCGCACATAACTTCCTTATGATGAAGAATTAAACCTCTCACTCGCACACAAGAGGAAAGAACAGGCAAATCGATAATTTCGACGTCCGCTAAAAGGAAATGTGTACAAAGCGTTCGGTAAAACGCAGCCGATGGATCGTTCTTCTTGGGATTAGAATGCGAGCAAAAAGCCCTCGAGCGATCTCCGAGTAATTCCAGCTCCAAAGCCGTATACTCATTCTCCCGTGTCTTTCTTATTTTTCCGCTCAAGGCATCCGGAACGTGGTCTACGGCGTCTTGGAAAATTGTCCGATTCTCTTATCCATAGAAAAGAGAGGAGAGGAAAGAAAAAGCTGATTTTCTAGAGATCTTTGCCGTTATTATCGCTTATTATCGATGCGATGTATTCTCAATTACCGGCTGTCGCGCGGACGCGCCAAGGAAAGGAACAATCGCGGAACGAATACTTTTTTTCCCCGTGCAAGCGTCGATGTGAACAAAAAAAAAAAAAAAAAAAAAAAAAAAAAAAAAAAAAAAAAAAAAGAGCAGGAAGTTGAAGGAAAAAAAAATGAAGAGAATGAGAGAGACTTTCTCGTGCGGTTGCGTTCATACATACGAGTATGTCCTTGATTAGACGCGTTTGCTTGCGTGATTCTTTCGTTACTTTTTTCACTTTCCGAGCGAAAAACTCTTTCTTTACTCTTTTCATTGTTTAACTTTTATGGAATTTGATTCAATGAAACGTTACTTTTTACCTTCATTTATCCCCCGCTTACGAGTTCTCTTACGATTTCGAAAGTTTGATCTCGTTTCGTTAATTTTTCGTGTGCCTTCCTCCTCTCCCCCCCCCCCCTACTCCTCTTCCGTTTACTCGCCTCGCTATTTGCTCGCAGTTAACGCATCTCTACTTCCTACGTTGTTTTTTTTTTTATTCTTCCTTCGGCGACAGCGGCCATTAAACTTTATTAGACTTGAACCTAAAAAAGGTGTTTCGAAAGTATCGAGAGAACAGTAAGGCGTTTGCAGGCCAGTTCCAAAGCTTTTTATATATATCGTCCAAGCGTATAAAAAGCCACCCGAGCGTTTAATATACACCTAAAGGACCTAAACCAGCTCGCAATCAACGCCAAGCGATTTAAACTCGAGCCAAGAAAGGCAACTCGCGCGCAACTCGCACGCTTTCAGAGAGACAGAAAAAGAAAGGAGAGAAAAATGAGAGTAATTGTAGGAGGAGGAGGTGGAGAAGGAATCGTTTAAATTAAAGGGAAAATTCAAGCGAAGACGACTGGAATAGACACACTTGTCCCAATGGTCTTTCACCCGTGGCTTAAAAAAGACACTACGACGACGAAGACTCTCACCTTGACATACATTCCCCGACTCTCTACAGGCTAGAGCCATTCGTTCTATCTCGCTCTTTCTAACGCGGTAAATCCGTCCGCGGAATACACATCGCGAAAAAAGTACGAGCGCGCGCGGCGTTATCGCGCTTAGCTTGTGCGCAATATATGGTGTGTGTGTGTGTGTGTATATATATATATATTTACATATATACATATATCCATATATATTCCTCGCTTCTTTATCTTCGATCGTTCCTTTGATTACTTTTGATTTCGTTTGGCTCGTTGTTTTTCGTAAGCGTCAATCGGTCTCTTTATTTTCATTTTTTTTGATGATTCGTCAGGTAGACTATAAGCGATTAAGATTTTTCGTTCACGACAGCTTGCGTCGCGGATATTTTAAGACGCGCAAAATTAATCAAATCACGTTCGCGTATATCTAGTTATCGGTGGTCGTTTTTTTATATACTAGTACATATTTATACGCGTGAAAATTTTTCGAAATCTTAGTTGATATTAATAAAATTCAAGTAACTCGATTAACTTCTCAACTTAACTTATTTTTCTAATTAACGTAGAAAAGTCACTCGACCCGTTTTGCGCTCGCGACGCCGCCACGTCGTTACTTTTTAGCAATCTCTCGACTTAAGTTAATCCGTAAACTTTTACAAAATTTCCATCGTTCGTTTGAGATTAATCTGCTTTTCGTTAAAAATAAGATAAACGCGAAAAAGTCTCTCGGATATTACTTTTTTTTTTTTTTTTTTTTTTTTTTAATACTTTCTAATTAGCTCGAGAGCGACGAGGGTACCTTAATTCAATGCGCCGTATGACTTTCATCTATCCCAGATAGTTAACCGGTGCGTTGGCTCTAGGCGTTGTTGTGGCACGCTATTAAACTTGTATGATCCTTTGAGCGCCAAATATGCATATTGAAAGGCGAGCGCTCGCTCGCGTACTAGTATATTCACGCTCGTTCTAGTATACGGTTTACGCAAAGCGTGCGTAATCCGTAAAACTCTCTTTCTCTTGCTCGTTCTCTGTGTATTAACATATATACGCGACCGCATTTTTACGCATACCGCGAGAGAGCGCGACCTGATTTTTCTCGAGAGATAAATATTGTCGAAAAGCAAAAAAAAAAAAAAAAAAAAAAAAAAAAAACAAATGAAAAAAATGAAAAAATAATACTAAATTTGCGAAAACACCGAGTGTCCCTATGTAACGTGACGCAATTAGTCTTTGATTAGTATGCGATCGCGAATGAAAGCTATAGGTAGCCGAAATAAAAGAAAAAGGAACGCTTGTAGTACACCGGTATTGGGGAAGTAACAATCGTCGGGAGCTCGTTAGCTCACAATACCGGAATAAGAATTTTCCTCCTCGCTCCCATTAACTTTCGTGCCTTGATATATATATATATATATATATATATATATATATATATATAAGTGGCGGTGCAACCAGACGAAGAAAGTCCAAGTGGGTCAGTTGGTGTATGTGTATGTATACGGTAACGGAGGAAAAAAGTTAATAACTCGCTTATGCAAATATATTTATATTCCGCTTAATCCGCAAAATTTTCGATGTCGCGCTTTTCCGCGAAGCGTCATCGAGAGATTTCGAGTTTCGGGTATCGAGCGACCGAGCGCTGTATGTGTGCGTACGTAATATGGTAGATACGCGATGCCGATTCCGCGCTCGCGCCATTCTTTCCTCGTATTAGAGAAGGCGATATACTCGAGAAAGCTCAAGCAGAGAGATCTCGATCGACGCTACCGAGTTATTCGCCTATTGCAAACCAGTCATCTTGCAAGCACGTACCGTCGAGTTCTTACTCGATATTTATATTCTTTCTCTCTGGAACAATGTCGAACGATTATATATATATATATATATTTTTTTTTTTTTTTTTTTTTTTTTTCTACTCGACCGAGACGAATAAGCGCATCGTGTCAGTTGTCTATCTATGTATGTATGTATGTATGTATGTATGTATGTATGCATAACTAGACAAGTGTATTAGAAAGCTTAAAGAAGTTTCTATTCCCCACTCGATCAATATTAATCAATTTCAACTTTTAATTAATTTCTTTTCTCTTGTTTTATACCTATTCTGTCTTTCCGTTAATGATTAATTCTTCGATTACAACGGGAAGAAACGTACATAATTGTTGATAAAATAGATTTCTATAGAATACTATAGACAGGCTATATACCTGTATATAATCAAATTCCTTATTCGACGCGGTTCAAAAACGATCGATTTCGTATGACGACGACGAATGATACATACTTTCACAAGAGCTTGAAACAAGTAAAAATTCACTCGTTCACTCGAAGAATGAACAAAAAGAGAGGAGATTACACAGACACACACACACACACACATATATATATATATCTACCTCTACAGTCGAAGGCATATCGATAATTGGCACGAAGGATCAATCGGAATCGAGCAGCTTGTGCATAGTCATATAATCAAAAGGATCGAAAGACCGCGCGCGTGCCGCCGGCTTTCACGGCCTCTGCCGGATGTTCGAGAGAGGCATCGGAACGCCGGTTTTTCTATTTTTCCCACGCATCGGTGAACAACAACCGCTTCGGCTTTCCCAAAGTCGATCTTTACTTTGTCTTTTTTTTTTTTTTTTTTCTTTCTTATTACGGTAATGCGCCTATGTGAACGTATTCTAAAATTGTCTTAAAAAAAAAAAAAAAAAAAAAAAAAAAAAATTTAACAAATGTCAATCTTTTTCATTAAAACAGACGAAGCAAGCAGCCTATCCGAAGCATGCAGCACACCGATAATCGGCGCGAGCTCGCGAAACAACTCGAGCCACGCGAGTATGGACCTGGACGACATCGATCGAAGCCTACATTCGGGTCATCTCGCTACCCGTGCTTCGCTTTCCAGCCTCGGGGTAAGTTTTCTCGACTCGATCTTTTTTTCTCACGAAAATTCCGTCTTTCTCTCGTCAACGAAGCGCAGAAAATAGACGCTTAAATTTTTCTTTGAAAATTCGCCTAATTTTTTTTTTTCTTTTTTCTTTTTTTTTTTTTTTTTTTTTAATGCACGCTCGAAAAGGCAAAGATGAAAAAAAAAAAAACTCTAACTACATTAAAATCAAAGTGTCGTAAAAATAAAAGTGCGCGTTCCATTTATTTTTCAACGAAAAAAAAAAAAAAAAAAAAAAAAAATCAAGTGCGATAGAAAGTCGCTCGCTAGAAAAAGAGAGAAATAGACAAGTATCCGTCCGTCTGAGGATGTTAAAAGCTAATGGAGATTTTATGTAAAGGCACGATCGGACTCAATGGCCTCGGTGTACAGCGGAGCCGGGGAGGGTCGATGGTGCGGCTCCGTAGCAGTGCGAGGTGAGGTCGAATTCTCCCTTCAATACGATTACAAGCAGCTGACTTTCGAGGTACACGTGACGCAGTGCAGAGACCTCGCACCTGTCGATGTTAAACGCAATCGATCCGATCCGTAAGTACTTGCCCTCTTATAACGGTTCCTAAAGAGGGAAGGGGGGTGGATTTAACACCCGTAAACGATGACGACGACGACGACGACGACGACGACGACGATATTCATCCTTTTATTTTCTTCAAGGTACGTCAAAGTCTATTTGTTGCCGGACAAATCGAAGAGCGGCAAACGAAAGACTAAGGTCAAGAAACACACTCTGAATCCCGTTTTCGACGAAACCCTTAAGGTATTGTATCCTTTCGTTTATTTAATAAGCTCTATCGAGGTATTATATATATATATATATATATATATATATATATATAAATTTAGTTGTAGACAAAGCCAATATGTGCAATAAAATTTTACGTATAATTATCAAGACCAAATTTTTACCGATGCTCAAATGTTAATAACTTTATAAACTATTTTTGACTCCTAAATAACTTTTACATTTTTAGTTCCATACGAGTTTGAATAGCCTCGAGTCGAGAACGTTATGGTTAACCGTATGGCATTCGGACATGTTTGGTCGCAACGACTTCCTCGGCGAAGTCCGTATGCCGCTGGAAAACAAAATTTTCGACGATCCTCGACCTCAGTGGTATCCTCTACAAGAAAGGGTAAGGAATCTCGTTGATTAATTAAAAAAGTTAATAAACATCGATGTTCTTTTTGATTGATTAAAAGTTAATTAAAATGTTGCAGACCGAACCGTTCGACGATCCAGTTTCTTGCAAAGGCGAAGTAATCGTTGGACTGAAATTTGTACCACCCGATCCAACTCGACAAGATCGCGAACGCGACTCGCTCGATCGCACGAGTAAACTGAAAAAGAACTGGAGCAAGGGCGCCCTTCACGTTCTCGTCAAGGAAGCGAGAAACCTGCAGACGCGCGCCAAAAATTCTGGAACCTGTGATCCTTTTTGCAAAAGGTACACCTTTTGCTTTAAAAGCTTGGATGTATTAATTTACTTTAAAATTTCGCTTAATTTTTTATATGTTTTTCTTTCAGTTATTTACTACCGGACAAAGGTCGGTCTGGTAAACAAAAAACGGGCGTCGTTCGCCGATCAACTGGCTCACCCGTTTGGAATCATACATTTATATACAAAGATGTTAGTCTTCAAGAACTTGCCGATCGCGGTCTTGAACTTACCGTTTGGGATCATGATCGAATCGCTAGTAACGAGTTCCTCGGAGGTGTTCGCTTTAATCTTGGCACTGGTCAGTCTTCTATTTAATTTATAACGACTTCGTCATCTATCGCTTAATATCAATACGATCTATTAATAAAAATGATATCGTTTTATCATTTCTTAAAATAATATCAAACCTTTCTTACAGGTAAACATTACGGCAAAGCAGTCGATTGGATGGATGCAACTGGTCGCGAAATGTCGCTTTGGCAGAGTATGCTCGAACGTCCAAACTTTTGGGTAGAAGGAGCGGTAACACTGAGACCGAATTTGCACAATCATGGCAAACCCGGTACTTTCTAGAAGATTATATATATTTTTTTGAAAATCGAAGCGATATTTAGGAAGAAAAAAGTGCCTTTAGAATCCTTCATTTGTTATGAAAATCTTTAAATTTTTTTTTTTTTTTTTTTTTTCATCTCAATGCTTTGATGGTAGTATCGTGAGTTCTAAATGAACGATGCAAAAATTTAGAAAAATTTTACCATTCATTATTATTGTGCTCTCTGTCATTGCTACGTTTAATTTGTAAATTTAAATTTTTTAATGCATCAGTTTTCGAGATTTTTTTTAAATCTGATGAATTTACGAAGAATTTACTCAAACGATAGAGTAGCTTTGAAGAAATTATACGAGTTCTGTTTTGTTATTTATTTAAAAAATATTCTATATACATTTATTGCATAAATGTTTATCTATAGCATAATTGAAATTATTGGCTTTTCATATATACATATACATATATTCTTATAAATATTTGATCTGATCAGAAAAAGCCAGACGCCAAATAGATGCACTTTTATTTTCTAAACGTTGTTAAAACCACCTATCGTAAATTATATTTATTCTTCGTGGCCAAAAGTACTTTATAATAATAACGATCGCTGTTAAGCCGTAATTCGTGAACAGTTTTCTCTCACGGCGAGAATAACATGCTTCCAAACTACTAAATGACGTAAAGTAGTATTTATTTACTGTAATAATTTTTACATTAGAGCTACTTTACATCAGCCAATGTTATAGGAAATCGGTGTGTTTGAGTAATTAAATACGCCAGATTTTGAATTTGATAAACATGTGTGTATATTTAGGAAAAAAAAAAAATATAAACATACAAATTTATGTTATGAATGATTACAAAGGAATGCTTAGCGAACGCGTTCGATCAAGTATTAATATGTAACAAAGTGGGTAATTATAGTTTCTTCGCGCGCGATTCGAAGGAACGCAAGGCTGATGTACTTACGCGTGCATAGTACTTATGCTAACTTTGTTCTTTGATACTTTAGCAAGACTCATCAAATGATAAAATTAACCGAATAGATTTTTATTTAGCATAAGGTTTATTGATTTATTTTGACGTAGAGAGTAAGTCAAATAAAATAAAAACAGGGTGATCAGTTTGGGCCAATGAAAACTGCCTCTGACGAATTTTTTGAAAACGACTTAGATTACGATAAGTGATGGCGATGAATGTGTGCATGTCAATTCGTACGCGATTCATTCGCGTATGTGCAATATATACATATATTATATATACATTATATAATTCGTTGCATTTGCGAGCTTGCAATTCGCGCGAAGATGTAAAGGACCAAATGCAATATTTCCTCAATCCGTAATGAGGCAAGCTCGAGTGCAATTGTCCTTGATGTCGCGTGCATTCTCATATCTGTAAGGGAATGAGATGAGCGAGATTAAAGAGATCTATTTATACTTGAATATTATTGATGTACATGAAAATAAATTCTTTTTTCTACCTTGAAACATTGTTGTTTTTTTATTTTGACTGATCGCCGATCACAAATGCTCCTTAAGATTTATAAGTCGCTATTAGATATAAATCGATTTCCCTCCGAATTTTTACCAGAATAACGATACCTGCACTTTCCGTAAGCACCTGCCGTGAAAAATAAAATATTGTTGAAAGAAATTTGAGCTGAATATTTATAAAACGCATTTTCAAACAAAAAATGCATGTAATAATACGCACCTTTGTGATCTTGAGGTGTTCTTATGGATGTCGGTAAAGGTGTGTAATTTATGTGAAAATCTGCCTCGTCGAACTCCTCATTCGTTGATTTCGTTGAACAATATAAATTAGCTTTGCCATCGAGTCTTACTGTTTTTAAAAATTTACCGCGGGTTTTCGCTTGGATCCTTTCCTTTTCCGTGATAGATCTAGAATCTAAAAATCGTAAGCTATCCGGCAACGTGTAAATGGCATAAAGCCGATAGCGCTCATAATCGTCCTCGTCGTTAACACCGGGATGTGTTAATTGATCTGGACAGCCTGGATTTCCGAGAAGACTCACGTAGCTTACGCGTGGACAACATTTTCGAATCCTTTCCAATGCTACATCGATATCTACTATCTTTTTGAAAAAATTATTATTACTTTAATTATTTCAATTAGCTTTTTATTGGAATAATAAATTGTAAATATTGCATTCAGTCGATAAAGTAGAATGCATACTTTTTAAAATTAAAGAACATGTTTTTATTTTATTATTTTAATTTATTATTTAAACATGTTATCAAGCGAAACAAACAAAATTTCTTTAAATTATTACGTATTGTGAAAAACAAAAAAATAAGCGAAAAAAAAAAAAAAATAATAAAGATATCAACAAACACATACATAAGCGCTTATTAGTGATTTGAGGTTCTTGAGTACATTCACTCTTTTACGACGCGCGCCAATTAATTGGCAAGACACGCGCGGTTTATTTAGCTGCAACGGTGCTAAATACAGGACGTTAAAAATTTTAGTATGCTTTAAAGGATTATAGCAAAATACATTATAAGTAACGTAATATTTATTTATCTGTACAAAATATAAGTACTCACTTTGTTATTATTCAAGCTGAGAGTAGTAAGATTCGGCATTTCGGGAAGTGTTTTCAAGTCTCGCAACTCGTTATTATCGAGTATCAACTCTTGCAGATGTATAAAATTTTTAACGGCCGTTACTGACATCAATTCATTAAAAGAAAGATCGAGGCTCGTGCATTCGGTACCTACGACGTTTACAAGACCGTTTGGAACTCTTTGGGCTCGTTGTCCTGTGTACCATGCCTGTAAGAATATTTTTTTATGTTTTTTCTTTATTTTATATTTTTTTTTTTTTTTTTTTTTTTTTAATGTTAAAGCGATATTTATTTTGAACAAATTATTTTATTTTGAAGTTAGTTTAATAATATTTATTTTACTTGATCCGATAAAATTTTAAGTCTAAAATTTATATTTAAATTAATTGTAACGCAACTGTATATTTCATTGAGTATTAAAGTTGACCATTTCTTATCAAATTGATGGACAATAAAGAAAAGTGTCTTCTTTTGATAAGATACAAATTATAAATAAGCCGCGAAGTACTGATTGGATGCTTTATATTAAATAACAGAGATAACTACTTCACATTGTAAAAAAGAATGAATGAAAGTTGATAAAACTAAATCAATCTGTATGAAAAATAATTCTAATATTTTAGAAAATATAATTAATAAATAATTGAAAAAAAAAAAAACCTTTTTAGCGCACTTGTTTACAATAGTATTATTAAAAAATTAACGTATATCTTTCGGAATAATTATTGTAAGCCTTGCCGATAAAACTTGATATCCTTATCAAGTGAGGGTAATTAGTATGCTAGAAATTTAAAATAAACCGTTAAGAATTCATTAAAACCGCAAAATTTTTACTTAAAGCTTCGATGATAAAAAATAAAGCTACATTTGTTTAAGTTAAACGTTTCGTTAAAAAGCGCGAAAATACAAACGTAGAAATCACTCTTAAAATTAAAAGTTAAACAATTTCAAAAGAGCGCTAAAGTAAAAGAAATATAGTAATGTACATACCCGGTCACGGCAAACGGCCAGTCCGCTGTGATTAAAGTCTTGCTCCTCCGTCCCGGCCATCTTGTTTATGCCAGGCACGTTTTCTGAAATAATCACCGGAGAGTAGTAGAGTATGTGTATACAACACACGCCAATAGCCGTGCGTATAGTCTTTCTTTAACTTTGCTCGACGCGTACACGCGATGTACTCATCCGCTTTCTAGAGCCGCCGTGAGTGAGTGTATGTATGTATGCATGCATGCATACACGCACGAAGAATGTGTAATATTTTAGCAGAGTCTGGTGAGCGCGTAGCTCCACGGTAACGATAGAAAGGTTAGGATATTTTACACTCGATTCGTGTTTCGGTAGGGCTATATGATTCTTGCTTAGGGTGTGCGAGGTTTTGCGTTCAAATGCCAGAAGGTTAATCCATTTTTGAAAGCTTTCCTTAAACTAATGGAGTTCGAAATCGTAAACGACTATGAATGTTTACATACACAGTTCGATTGGGAATAAATGACTTTGCTGTCGTTTTATTTGGCCTTGCACTTTTAAATGTATATTATATATACATATATACACATATAAAATCAGATATGATAACCTGTTAATAACTTTGCATTCATTTGTAAATTTAAATAATATTAGAAAATTGAATTTCAGATAGAAAATGATAGTTGAACTTTTTGTAAAGATTCAATATTTCTCAAAAAGATTTGTGCTAATAATTGCTATAAGCTTTCATTATTTATATTTAATTTATTTGTATAAAAGTATTTCTTTAATGCAAAGAGTATTATTTAAAAATATAAATTTTATAGAACCATTAAAATTTATCCATTTTTAATTAAAATGATATCATTTTTTAATTACTTAAATAATACGTGAAGTATTTGTATATATTATTTAATCGAATAATCATTGTAATTCATTATTTATATAATTATGAGAGAAATGTATTCCTGTAGAATTTCAACGATTATATTAAAGTCTTTTTTCTTGTGTGGTTGCGAGTATCCGGTAATGTTTTAGATTTCATTATCTTAGTTAACATATATAAAATTGAAAACAAACGCAACCTGCGTATAAAGGAAAATCGCACTTTATCATTTTAAATTAATTACTTTAGAAACAAAGAATTTTTTTATTTTCAAATGCAACATTTTAATAGATAATGATTCAACTTCCTACTTTGATATTTAAGTATTTAATTTAGAGGTATTATTTCTGAGTATAATCTTATACGTTTCTAAACAGAATATGAGAAAAAATTCAAATAAGTATAATGATAAACTAGTTTTGAAAATAATTATTTATAATTACTGTCTGTAACTAGCATTTTAAAATATATGTCAATCAAATTATTATTTACTCAAACTATATATTTGCATAGTAAATCTGCTCAACAATTACTGTTCACTGTAAGTGAAAAAAAATTTATTGTAAATATGAGTATATTGACATGTATTATGATGATTATAAAGCACGTTCTACTTAGTATCTTTGTTACGGTTCTCGTTTTTTCCGTTCAGTGAAAAGCTAATGTCCTACATATTAACGCTAATTTTTTACTGTTAAAAAATCTTGATTAATTTTGCAAAAATGCATAAAATAATTATTCAAATATTATTTGATAATAATTATCCTGCGTTGTAATAAAAGTATAAAAAATACTTTTAATTTAGTTTTTAATGAATCGAGTTATATTTCACCTTCTAATACGCTATTTAGAATAAATGAAAAAATCTTCGACGTAACATTTAAAGTTAAATAATGAAAGAGTAGATATAATTCCAACTTAATTTTGTATTCAAAAAAGTATCCTGGAATCCTCGTATAGATATATAAGAACGATAGCTTGTATGTGTCATGCTGTCATAGGGAAAAGTTATTTTTCATGCGGTGACTCAACCCATACAATATAAATGTAGCCTAGAGCAGTTTCCGTGGATAACATGATGACATTTTCCATTTGTTGTTCACCGAGAGTAGACAAAATAAACTTACGAAAAAATTTCATCCAAAGTATAGTTGAAAAATTAAACCGAGTTATTCGGAGTGTCAAGTGTTTTTACTCTTGACAAGTGCCACTCTTTTTTATTCGTACCTTTTTTCCGTGTCCATTCTTTCTCGGTCTCTCCCTTTTTTTTTTCTCTTTCTGTGCCTCTTTCAATCGCTGTGTGCAGTGCATACAGTAAAAGCCAACAAATGTAGGTAATAGGTATACGTGCATGTATACATATACATTACAGTGACGGAGTGAGCCGCGTGTGTGTACTCTTTGGGCAAAGGTGAGAGAGCTCGATTCAAGATGGCGTCAGCTACGTTTGTGCTCCTGTCAAATCGGCTTGGGATACGCCTAAATTCAACCTCGTTTTATTAGGAGTAATCGGAGGAATGTGAAAAGTATCGTAAGTTCGCGTGTGAGCTAAAAGCCACGGAGGCTGATTACGAGTGCAAAAACTTCTAATGTGCCTCGCGATTAGGCCACGCGAGTCGCACCAACTTAAGCGCCTTTAGAGGCTATCTTGTCACTTGTCAGCCAGCACAATGATCCAGCAGCCTCGTTCGCCCGGCTGACTTTTCTCGTCGACCTCCTTCGTATTTGCATTACTACATCGAGTCATCGGCACTTGCAACTAGGTACATTTCATACCAAAGCTTTCGACCTGCTTTCTAGAGCAAAGTAGATTTTTTGCCATTTGGCGCGGACGCGAGATAAGCCTCGCTCTGTCCCAGTGCAGATCTACTGGAGTAGGGTAGAGAGTTTTAAGTGAATCATACTCGAAAGTTTTTATTGGTCCGATAATAAATGTGAATCGTTCAATATGTGTCTTCTTTCTTGTTTCAGGTGTAATAAGGCGAAAAAAGCAACGCAACTCCTGCCAGAAATGGAGGCATTGGTAGAATACAACTATGAAGCTCAGGAACGTGACGAATTAACTATACGCAAAGGTGATATTATTACAGACATTAAAGTTTTAAACGGAGGTTGGTGGGAAGGTACCTTAAAAGATAAGCGAGGAATGTTTCCTGATAATTTTGTTAAGGTAGGCGAATTTTAAAATGTTATTTTTACCTCTTGAAAAATATTATCGAATTTACAAAAAAAAAAAAAAAAAAAAAAAAAAAAAAAAAAAGAAAGAAAACAATTTTCTCAATCTTTCTAGGTTCTGGAGCCTTCGGGAGGAGCCAGAAACAGTGCAGAAAGAACCTCAAAACATGAAGAAGTTACGCTTCGGAATAGTTCTGGAAGAAAATTTTGTAAAGTTCTTTTTAGTTACGAGCCATGTAACGACGACGAACTAAAACTTGTCCCCGAAGAAGCTATAGAATATTTGGGAGAAGTCGAAGAAGGATGGTGGAAGGGACGTATTAAAGGAAGAACAGGAGTCTTCCCTTCAAATTTTGTTTCTCCCCCAGTTCCTGAAGAAACGGAAAGAAATAAAGATAAAAAAGAGTATTGTAGAGTATTGTTTCCGTATGAAGCTGCGAATGAAGATGAACTTACACTTGTTGAGGGTGACATAATCGCATTACTTTCAAAAGAAGCTCCAGATAAGGGATGGTGGAAAGGTGAATTAAGAGGTCAAATTGGCTTCTTTCCTGATAATTTTGTAGAAGTGAGAAGTGATCTACATGCAGATAGTCAAGTTAATCAAATTTCTACAATAAAATCATCCTCAAAGCATCAAACATCAGGAAAAAGAAAAGAAATGGCTAACATTAGGAAAAGCTTAGATAATCGAAATGTTCGCACAGATGGTACTGTAAAGAAAATTACATCATCTGCATCTTCATCATCTTTATCATCAAGTACAGAAAAGAAACCTACCAGTGCCCTCATTTCTAGTTTAAAACGTTTAGTTGGTGATGGCACAACATCTACTACTAGTAGCATTAGCAGTAGTAATAATAATGGAAATATAGGTATAGTTAGTGGATTAGGAGAAGAATTGGATGAAGTTGAAAGAGGCGAAGGTGCTCCTCTATCACATTTAACTGCTTCAAGAGCCAAAGCTCCACGTCGTAGGTTACCTTCTACACAGCATTTAAGGCACCACAATTTGTCAACAACAACTACTTCAAGCGGCACTAATAATACTTTAACTTTAACGGTAAGTTTTATAAATTATTTGCTATGGATACAATTTTTATTCTTATTGGGTTAATTTATTTAATTTTAAATATTTGCAGGAGGATAATATGACAAATGGAAACACAGATATTTTAGAAGCACCTGTTAAAGAAGATGAAAGTGATGGACTTGTTGCTAAGTCTAGACGTATGGCTCCATGGGTAATTATTTAAATAACCATTGTATTTTTAAAAAAAGTTAAAATGTTTCTTTATGAATCTATTACTGTCAGTTGAATTAATTTGGTTATTTGAGTAAATTTATGCTTTATATATTTATTCATGTAATAGGTGGAAGAACTTAAATTAAATCAAATGGAAAGAAGAAAAATGGGGACAGATCGTGTAGAAAAAACAGAAGTAAAAAAAGATCGAGGTTTGTCATGGTAAGTTTCTTAAATGTTTTTAAATATTTTTATTTTAATATAAAAATTAATATAATTAATTATTTAATAGGTTACCTTCATCTGCAAATAATGTTGACGTTACTCCAAAATTGGATTTAGACGGAGAAGATTATAAATCAAAAGAAAAAGAAAGAGATAAAGAAAAAGAAAAAGATAGAGAAAAAGAAAAAGAGAAAGAAAAATCTCATCGAATAGAACACAGTCCACCTTTTGAGATACCTACATCACCTCCTCTTTCAAATTTACCAGCCTATGTACCGTATCATCTTTACAGTCAACTACTGGATAGGGTAACTATTATAAGTAGTATTGTAAATCTACTACTGCAACATTATTTTATTTTGTCTTACTAATCAAAATTGTTTTAGATTGCAGTGTTGGAAGAAAAACAAACTATACTTCAAAGAAAAGTTAATCAACTGTCAGAACAGTTGACTCCTTTTTTAGCTAATGCAGCAAGTGATAAAGATTAATTTGCTCAAAGACTTTTTCGCATTTTATCGACAATTTTTAATAATCGTGCTGTTATAGAGTTTATTGATTTTAAAATTACTTGGATTGGAACGACCATTGTTTATAATCGTTTTACGATAAGTATTTAACAGACTGAGACATCACAACGACATCACTCTCAACATTCCATTTAACATTCGTAGGCCTACGCCACGTATACAATAGAAGTGAAAAAATATTTTTTTTAAAGATCTCGACATCCACGATTTGAAGGTTTATCTTTCAGTTTTTAATGTTGCTAAAACTAGTTTCTTACGTACTTAAAGTTAAAGACTAAGTAGATTAGCCACGTGAAAATTGTATTTTATGATAACGTAGAGGTTACATTGACTCAATTGTGCCAATAATTTTTATTATCATTTACTGTCTCAGCATTGCTATAAACGCAGCCAGTGATTAGATTAAGGTATGTCGATTTATTATTGATTTTAATTTTTTTTTTTTTTTTTTTTTTTTTTTTTTTTATATAAATTTTAAACGGAAACGCACCAAGTCTTGAAAATCAATTTTTTACACTACTAGTATTTCATAATGAAAAATAGTAATTTTTTAATGTTTAATTAGCAGAGTAATAATGTTATTTTTAATAATTGAAAATATAGATTTTTTTATCTATTTTTCAACGTGATAAAATTGTTATCGTGAAAAATAATTTCTAGCATTTAACGATCGCTTTGTACTTTAATAGGCAATTGTGTACTTATAAAAGTTAATGAAGATCTATTTAAAAATGCAAGCATACGTGTGCTTTGCCGTAGTTCAGATCAATGGTAATATTTGATAAAGAAACGGATATGGCAAGCGAAGAGATATCAGTTGCATTTCGCGGAACAAGATTTTGCCTTTAAAAACTACCAATTAACACTAGATTGCCCAAAGAAATCATTTTAACTGCTTTTCAATTTCATTTGAAGAAAAAATATATTTATACTGATACAAATTTATGAGTTTGAAATTTCCAACGTTAGTGTTAAACAAAATTAAAAAAAAAAATTTTTATTTTAAACTTATATTCATATTTTTTTTATTCGTAGTGTTCTACAGCATAAGATAATATTTAGATATAAATTTAAATGTAGTTTGTACATTTTTAGTAGCATTATCCAAATGTGATAAATTATTTCGTTGCACTTCAACGTTGCAAACTTTAAAACTAATACAAATTCTTATAATTTTATATAAATGCATTTATTAACGGTTCAATTTATCTCCTCTCTTTTTTGTAAAATAACATTAAAAAATAATTTTAAATACATTTTTTTATACATTAGTTATTCTATCAAAAAGCAATCAGTTTGACTGTTTTTGGGCAATATAGGTATACACTAAGTTTGAGTCTTTCTAGTGTTAATCAAGATCCCCGGCTTCAGTTGAAAACGAACAAAATGATTTTAACGTTTTAAGTGTCGCGTCAGTCGACTGTGACTGACATTAAGCTTTCCGTTCAGGCCGTGTCAGTCGTCGGTGACCGACAGTCGGTCTCTTTTAAGCACCGACGACATGGAGATTTCCTTATAACTTTGCGCGGCACTTAACGCATTAAATGAAAAACAAAAACTGAAGAAATCAAGCGTCACCGTTACATACATTAATTCATGCAGAAATGGGAAACTCTCGCCGACCAAATCGTAGTATGACGAGTCTTGAATTGATGATTTTGTACTTTTATAAAACTCTAATTAGCCGCGAGTGCGCTGAAACAATCGAACTGTTTTTATTAAAGAAACACGATCAAAAGAAAAATAATAATAACAATAACAACAACAACAATAATAATAATAATAATAATAATAATAATAATAGTAAGAATAATAATAATAATAGTAATGATAATAATAATAAAATTACGATACCACTAAATGTACGTAGCGATGCATTTATTTCGAAGTGAGATAGCTTTATTGTTACACAAATTTATGAAAATTAATAAAGCGCTGTCCACTTAGCACACAACGTAGCGCAACGAATCGAAGATGGCCATTCCTCGATTAATTTTATACCTGTCAAATTATTCACCAATTTTTTATAATCTTTTAAATTGTTGGTTACGAAGTTCACTGCACTCGATAATTTTATTTCGCAATTATTGGGAAATGTCCATCTTGAATTAAGAACAAAATTTAAAGATAGCACCTACTTTCAAAAAAATTCAAGGAAAAAAATAATTGTCGTCGATTTTGTTCCGTGAAAAAAAAAAAATAAATAATAAATAATAATAATAATAATAAATAAAGAAACGCAAGAGAAAAGGAAAAAAAGAGAAAAAATTTTCCCGCTTGCAAAGTCCCCGTTGCGAATGTCCAAAATGGAAAGAAATAGTCCAAGTTGTATAACGAGTCGTCGATGCTTCCGATAGTCGCTGTAAGATATTACATAATCACCGACAGTATTGATCATTGATATAAAATATGGAAAAAAGTATATGAGAAAAAAAACAAAACAAAAACAAAACAAAAAAAAATAAATAAAATAAAAAAAATAAAAAATATAGTAAAATTTAAGCGTAACGAGACAAAGGGAATGCTGTGTTCCATTTATATCACGTGATAGCCCATTGATAACAAAAAAAAAAAAAAAAAAAATGAAAAAAAAAATGTCCTATTATAATTATTAACCGGATATGGGTGCAGCTTATTTAGGAAAGTCGCGTTAATAAGTGTGCGTCGGTCTCGAGTGCGCGTCTCTCGCCGACTCGGAATCAATATGAAGAAACACGTACGCGTAAAGGCAACGCGAGTCGACGCGAGCCGTCGCACTTGTGAAACAAGACGTTGTGACTTGTGACGAAGTAGGTAGGAAGAAAGAGAGAGAGAGAGAGAGAGAGAGAGAGATCGAAACGAAGGTAACGTGCGTCCGCCCCTTAGTTTTTTCTCCTTTTAAATTTTCTAACGCCAGAGTCCTAGTTTACATAACGAAGGCGGAATTTTTAAAGAGAGCAGCGGGCGCGCGATTACCGAGAGCAAGTCGAAAGAGAGAAAGAGAGAGAGAGAGAGAGAGAGATGAGAAAAAATGAACGAATGAATTGATAAAACGAGTGTACATAATTAAGGAGATCGCGCGCGCATGTATGTGTGTGTGTGTGTGTGTGTGTATGTGTACGGAGACAGATGAAATATTATATTTTCTCTTGCTTTTCGTGATGATGTTACATGTCCGAGCGACGTGACCTATGTAATTCGTATTTGTAAATATGACTAATTCATTGGAGTATATATATATACATATGAATCTATATATATATATATAATTTTTCTTTATGAAAAAAAACAAAAAAAAAAAAAAAAAAAAAATGCAAAAGAAGGAACACGAAACAAGGAAAAAGAAAAAAAAATTGTTCATCGATTTATATATCTCATTCCTTTCATTTATCCGTCCTCTTTTTAAATTCACAAAATCATTGTCATCGTTTATTAAAAAAAAAAAAAAAAAAAAAAACAAAACAAAAATAACACGATTACTTTACGGTATAAGAAACGCAGGTTTCTTGGATCTTTGTTGCGTTTTGTTATGCGCGCGAAATGGTATTTCACAGATGTAAGGAAGTTCGGTGGCGCAGGCGATAACTTTCCAGACGGGCTCGCTATTGCGATCGAGCCTGAAGAGTCCGGCGCATCCTCGAGAGTGCGATGGCTCTCCCGTTGCCCAGGCTCGGTAGTCGAAGCACGAGAGAGGATTTCCTTGTAAAATTACATTTCTTTTTTCTTTTTGTTTTACTTCGTATGATTGTTATTGCTTATATACACTTGTTTATTTTTGACTTTACAAAAAGACAAAAAAAAAAAAAAAAAAAAAAAAAAAAAAAAAAAAAAAAAAAAGAAGAAGATAATTTTTTCCTTAAATAAAATAATTAAATATTGAAAGATAATGTGAATACTGATGTTATTTATTATTCGATTATCCCAGTAATGAAAAATTTTCAAAAAAAAAAAAAAAAAAAAAAAAAAAAATAATAATAATAATAATAAAGAAATAAAGAAATAAATAGATGGATTGATGAACGAAAAAAGAAAAAAAAAATAATAATAATAAAAATAACAATATACCCAATTCATTTTTCCAAACGCGCTCGCTTCCTTGATTGCTCAAGCCGACGAAAGTCAAGAGTACGCCGATGATCGATGCTAAGCCTCGCGTTCTCGCTTCGCTCGTCACATCTGCCAAAAAGCCGTGAATCTTTTGGCACTCAATTTGGGCGTTCGTATAATTTTGCTTCTCGTTGAAAAATTCAAACAATCCGACATTCTCGACGCAAGATAAACTTGAATTTACTGTTAGAAATATCTTTCTATATAATGATACTGTTTTAATTAGTCCAAAAAATTTATTATACCTATTTGTATTTACCGGGAAAAGCATTGTTAGGATAAGCGCTGTAGTAGTCAACACCGGTGATATTCAATAATTGACGAAAATTCGTTTCCGGGCAACGAAGCAAAATGCAATTAGCTTCTCGTGATTCGTTTCTCTCTTCAATCATAAATGTACACTCGTGAAACCGTCTTGTTTTAAATTTAAAAAATAAATCGTTTTCTTTTATTTTTTATTTTTATACCGTGCACGGAAGTCATTAACTTGGTTGTTTTTTTTTTTTTTTTTTTTTACATGCAATTAAAAGAAGCAGTAGTACTTTGTATTATAAAAATATATTATTAAACTATATTAGAAGTACAATAGTTCTATATATATATATATATATATAACCAAGGTAGTAGTTAGTCGAGACAATTTGCCTTGTATTTCGACCTTATGTAAAACTTACGAAATTTTCATAACGAATTTTCTATTTTTATGATATCTATTTAAAGTATCGAGACACTTGTATACCCTAAAATATATCTCTTTGCAAACTAGAAGACGAAATTTTTTTTAAACTTTGTGCATTTATTTATAGGATTGCGAGCCGTCAAAAAATTTGTTTTCCGTCTGGTATAAAGAAAAATGAAAAATTCATTAATTACGAATAATCACCATAATTAAAAGCAAGAGCCTGTTTGTATTCAGCGAAATCTTTGCATTTGGAAACGTTCGGAAATCTACGTCTCGTTATCACGGCTTTAGAAGACATAGCGTTCGACTTTACTTTCTTATACGCGATCGCGTGTCCCGCCATTGCGTTCTTACAGCAGCCGCAATTTTCGAGCAAAAATAAACACGTTAAAACGAAAAGCAGCCACGACTTCATTTTGTGGCGGAGAATGAAATAAAAAGAAAGAAAAAAAAAAAAAAAAAAAAAAAAGAATCTGATTTTAAAAAGGATATCGCTTAATTTAACGGATGCATCGAATCACTTTTTTGCGATAACGTAATTGCGCTGTAATTTTCTTGCGGAAACGGACGAAGGTTTGATACTGAAAAATTAAGTAACATATAGATATATTTTGATTTGTTTGCATTAATCTAGATTGCTTTTATTATCCTTTATTGTCCAATTTTTTTTTTTTTCAAGCATATCTTGCATACATCGAATCTGGCCTTTATTTTTATTTTTCCCGACGTATTCAATAGTCAATCTTATACTTGATTTATTAAACCACTTTGATTAACAACGCACGATAAAATGTGAATCGATATAACTACGAGTAAGAAAATATATGTACATTGATAATCTTCACTAATCAAGATTTTCTATAAGCGTAATCGTAACGTGAGATGTACATGTATATCATAGTAGTGCCGGAAGAATGCGTTAGTTTCATTGTTCTTCCGCGAGCGTTTTAAGAAAATAATTTCGCTGCTCTTTGCGAACGTGTAATTTGCTAATTCAAGTAATTGAACCACATTTTACGAAGCCAGAAGTTTATCCAGCGCTGAACTGACTTGTCCAAAGATAGCGTCCACGTTACCCTCTGCATTAATCTGTAAAAAAATAACATAAGTATACATTTTTTTTTTTAAGAAAATAGTTATATTCTATTTTATAAATGTGAAACTGAATAAATTACCCTCAGACATTTGTCTTTATAGTGTTCAACGATCTTTCCATTTTTCTCGTTGAAAATCTCGATTCTTTTTTTAATCGTCTCTTCGTTATCGTCGGCCCTCTTAACAGCAGCAGCGGCGGCGCGGCTCATTAATCGACTGACCAATGTTTCATTGGCTACGTCAAAGAAGACTATCAAATCTACAGGGCAAACCTATCCCAAAAATTTATATTTTTAATTTGTAAAACATTTACGATGTATTATAAAGCTTAAAATATTAGAAATAATAAGAATTAAAAAATGTTTTTAATACTAACGTCCTTTTCAAATTGTATTCCTTGTTCTAATTCGCGAGGATAACCGTCGATAAGTACTCCTTTAACGGAAGGATTTTCTGCCTTTGCTTTGTTCATTTTTTCCTTAATCAGTTCGAGTACAATATCCTATGAAAAATAAAGATTTTAACGTGCTTATCGTCCACCATCTTTTTTTATCGAACGATTAACATTTACAGATATAAATTTAAATAAGACACCATTTTTAAAACTCGTTCTTACACGAACATTATTTCCATAATCAGTTACCTTCCCAATTCTCACGTAACAATAACGTAAAACGATTCTTTTTTTGGTTTTTTTTTTTTTTTTTTTTTTGTAAAAGAAAGAAAAAAATCTTACGGTAGGTACGAAGAGGCCTTTGGACATTAGGTCTTGAAGTTGAGCACCCCGGGGACTTCCGCTGGCAACTTCCTCTCTGAGAAGATCGCCGCTGCTGATATGCACGAATCCATACTTTTTTATAATTAGGTCGCACTGCGTGCCTTTGCCGCAACCGGGTCCACCGATGATCCATACGGTCTTCATTTTCGCAGCTTGTTATTACGTCGTACTGAAAATAAAAAGCGATAGATTGAAAGAAAGTAAAAATTGCGATTGCACAATCCGAAGTTTGTCGCTTTGCTTGTGCGCCAATAATAGCTGATAAAAAAACGGCAGGTGACGATCGAAAATTCGAAGGAACCCGGGAGAGTCGATGATGACGATAAGCATCGATCGTGGTAGCACGATAATAAAAAAACAAAAAAAATTCGCCGATCTCAGCGTCCTCTAAGCGCTTGCTTCGAGTTACCTTGAACTACTTTAACGAACCTGAGAATTTGAAAGCTTAAAGCTTGTTCGATCAACCGTTTATGTACATCGTGGTTTTATACGTGGTTGTATCTATAAAACACTCAAAGATTTAACAAGAGATACAAAGAATCCTTGGATCGTAAAGAATCGTTATTTCAGTCTGGCATTTAAAGAGCGCTGGAGAATTGTAGGCCACAATAAGAAAGTTTTTATAAAAAAGGTTTTGTTTATTTAATTTTAAAAATAGTATTACAATGATATTCAATTTATAAGCTAAACTTTTTATCTAAATGGAATTCAATGTTTAAAGAAAATCAATTTTTATTGAAATATCAATAAATATAATATTACACTTATACAATCACATAAATTTTTATAATTTTAAACTTTTATCAGATTTATTAAAATTAAAAAAAAAAAAAAAAAAAATAAACTTAAGCGCCTTTAGAGGCTATCTTGTCACTTGTCAGCCAGCACAATGATCCAGCAGCCTCGTTCGCCCGGCTGACTTTTCTCGTCGACCTCCTTCGTATTTGCATTACTACGTCGAGTCATCGGCACTTGCAACTAGGTACATTTCATACCAAAGCTTTCGACCTGCTTTCTAGAGCAAAGTAGATTTTTTGCCATTTGGCGCGGACGCGAGATAAGCCTCGCTCTGTCCCAGTGCAGATCTACTGGAGTAGGGTAGAGAGTTTTAAGTGAATCATACTCGAAAGTTTTTATTGGTCCGATAATAAATGTGAATCGTTCAATATGTGTCTTCTTTCTTGTTTCAGGTGTAATAAGGCGAAAAAAGCAACGCAACTCCTGCCAGAAATGGAGGCATTGGTAGAATACAACTATGAAGCTCAGGAACGTGACGAATTAACTATACGCAAAGGTGATATTATTACAGACATTAAAGTTTTAAACGGAGGTTGGTGGGAAGGTACCTTAAAAGATAAGCGAGGAATGTTTCCTGATAATTTTGTTAAGGTAGGCGAATTTTAAAATGTTATTTTTACCTCTTGAAAAATATTATCGAATTTACAGAAAAAAAAAAAAAAAAAAAAAAACAATTTTCTCAATCTTTCTAGGTTCTGGAGCCTTCGGGAGGAGCCAGAAACAGTGCAGAAAGAACCTCAAAACATGAAGAAGTTACGCTTCGGAATAGTTCTGGAAGAAAATTTTGTAAAGTTCTTTTTAGTTACGAGCCATGTAACGACGACGAACTAAAACTTGTCCCCGAAGAAGCTATAGAATATTTGGGAGAAGTCGAAGAAGGATGGTGGAAGGGGCGTATTAAAGGAAGAACAGGAGTCTTCCCTTCAAATTTTGTTTCTCCCCCAGTTCCTGAAGAAACGGAAAGAAATAAAGATAAAAAAGAGTATTGTAGAGTATTGTTTCCGTATGAAGCTGCCAATGAAGATGAACTTACACTTGTTGAGGGTGACATCATCGCATTACTTTCAAAAGAAGCTCCAGATAAGGGATGGTGGAAAGGTGAATTAAGAGGTCAAATTGGCTTCTTTCCTGATAATTTTGTAGAAGTGAGAAGTGATCTACATGCAGATAGTCAAGTTAATGATTCAAATTGAATATTAAAAGGGCTTCTCAAAACTTTTCTTCAAATTTACTGTCTAAAGAAAACGAAGTTTTATTGAAAATCAATAATTATAAAATTATATTCATTCAAGACATAAATTTTTACAATTTGAAACTTTCAAGAGATTTATTGAAAATATTTCAATAAAAAATAAATAAATAAATAAATAAATAAGAACTTTGATAAATTTAAGGATGAGCGATAAATTAATTATTCATCAAGATAATTTACCGTGCATATAAATTAAAAAAGATGTCGGTTATCCAAGAATTAATTGATACTCTAAAATATCGACACCGTGAAAAGTGGGACAATAGATTGTTTGTTTTGTTTCTAACATCGAGCTTGGATTACACCGTCGCTAAAATGAACCTTCCCACGACACATGCTCAATCGTCTTTCGCATCCATCGCATCGAAGAATAAAAAGGATAAAATAACGCGATCGTAAAGCTTTAAAAAAAAAAAAAAAAAAAAAAAAAAAAAAAAGTTTCGATACTTACCCACCGTAAGGAGTAAAGGACAAGACTCGGACTATACGACGTCGAGGAAGAAAAGTCTAAGCGAGCGATGAGTTTTGCCGAGCGACACCTCAGCGACGTGTACAGTACCTCGCGCGCACGGGGACTGTCGGAGGTATAGGTAGAGGTTATAGAATAGAGGCGCGACGGCGCACGTTGGCGCGAGTCCAGCCTTTCCGCGCGCGTCATCGATCAGCTGCAGCTCGGCCATGCGCGCTTACCGCGTATTACTAGTATATATACATATAGATGTACCTGTATATATATATATATAATTACGCGCTAACGTAATTTTTACGCTGGTAACGAAGAAATCTTTCCACGATGGAGGTTTATTTTCGCGGTCTTTCATTGTAAGAGCGTGTAATAATGTATGAATCGATCTGTTTAACGTGGCGAACTATTTAAAAAAATGTTTTCTTTTTTTTTTATGTACCCCGAGCTACGATATTTTTAATGCGGTATTTCGTATTTCTTAAAATAAACGCGGACATGGCTTTTATATAACTTTGTTTATTGAAAGTTTGGCTTACATAATTGAATTTAAAAATTGTAAACAAGATAACAAATCTTTTTGTTGACTTTTAGGCGGTACGTTCATCGGCACTACTTCTATCGATATTTTCGACCTTCTTTGCATTTAAACATTATTGTTGAGCTTATTTAAAACAATAACTTTCCAATCAATCATAAGATTTGGCAAAAAAATCGCTTAAAATTAACAAATCTTTTTACGTTTGTACATTATTTTAACATTACAAAGGAAAAAAACAAAGAAAAAAAAAAAAAAAAAAAAACAACAAAAGCAAAAAAGAAAATGTGCCGATTCAAATGATACTCCTGCCCGTTTGACGTTTGAAGAGGCAAAAAACTTGAAGCCAATTGTGCACGGTGAGGAGAGAGAGGAGTATATCGTCGCGCTTCACGTGCAGACCCTTGATGAACAGTCGGACGAAGAAGACGAGCAGCTCTATCGCGATTATGCACATCTGTATCAAAAGCCAAGGCGCGTGGAGCATTGGGTAGTTCTTTTTAAATTGGTAAAAAGAAAGGACAATTATTAGTTGGCGTTGTCTCGTCGTCTTACTTATATAAAACTTTTTAATTCAAATCTTTTAATTGTTCAATAAATAAAATATATATTTGAGCTAAATCTAGGATTAATTGCTGTAGCAATTAATTTTTTTTTTATATTTGTAGAAAACGATCTCAAGAAATCAAGAAAACTAGGTGAAACTTTGTTACAATTATAACTAATTTATCGCGCGTTTAAATAATATTTCGGATGTTTATATGTATATATGTATATATGTGTATATAAATAAAATAAATCATTGTTATAACGCACTGTTATTGCTCCGATCATTATGAACGTGTAATGCTCTATGCCGAGTATCGAGGTCATCAACTTGATATCTCTCTCCATTTTTGCCGGTACTGGCGCGAACAGGCACGCGCGCACGCGAAAAAAAGACAAAAAATATAATGCAAATTTTATTCTTGTAATAAAAACAAACGGTACATGTATATTATAACGCGTTGTTGGGAAAAATTTTTTTAAAATCATTCGGATCAACATATTTAAAATAATACGATATTTTGTAAATGATAAAAAATTTAACATTTACCAACGTTGCGCTCTCTGGATGCGGAGCGCGATCGTTCCGTCGTTTTGCCATTAATGATGCAAATTACGTCGAGGATCGTGATAATCTATAATTGCCAAAAAAAAAAAAAAAACCAAAGCTCGTAAATTTTAGCAAAATCTCTTCCGTTAAACTCATTTTACTTTTTTCGCGGCTTAAATCATTTTAGTTAACGGCTAAAATTGATACGTTTGGCAAATGTGTTAAGATTATACCGCGATATTTTCACAATGGCACTCGCTGTTTGCAAAACCAATGTCGTTATCGGTGGAATGGAAATTCAAGCGATTATCTAGTACCTTATGCAATTCGTATCTATTTTCAACGACTTTGTGATTCGTTGAGTAATGGTCATATCTATTTTTTGCAATGTTAAGTTACGATTACGCCGTTATAAAATTTTAACTTAACAAAGAAAAGTTTTCATAATCTGATAAAATTAGGAATAATGAGTAAATAATAAATAAAGGATTACTTCGTGCGATACATTAATTAAATTATGCAATTCGTGGGAAATCATTTTTTTTAATATAATTAATGCCGTATATAATATTATACTAACGGTTCCGATTAATCCGATCGTCGTCACATAGATGGAACTGCCCATGATTTTCGAGTCGCAAATATTGCATGCTAATTTTTGGAAACGCTAAAATTTGAGAAAATAATATTTTAAGTAAAGCGTTTAGGTTATTATTTCCACATGTTTTTTGCAAAACGTATCTGACAAGGTAACTACTATCGATGGATCTTTTGCGAAACCTTCTCATGTTGTTGATTTTTTCTAATTTTATTTTTTTACTTCAACGATTTGACGGGCTCTACGATTTCTTGCTTTTTTTTAGTTCCACCTTTGTTATTATTGAAAACTGGTTGAATTTTTTCGCGTAATAAAAGCGCCATTGTAAATCTTTTATTTTTTACAAGCCAACGATTAGAGTGAAATTGTCAACAAAATTTAATTATACGTGAAATTAGGTACAATGAATAAATAATAAAATTATTCTTTATTATTTGAAATTTTTTATTAATTTATATATACTTATTCACCAAAAAGTAACGATATTGATTTTTTTTTTTTTTTTTTTTTTTTTTTTTTTTTTTTTCACGATTTTATATGATTCACAATTATTTATTCCATAAATCCAATGATAATTTGTGTGTCCTAATTTTTTAAAACTTAAATATAAGTTTTACATAGTAGCTTGCGCGACGGTCTCGCTATTGATTTTGCTATCGGTATTGGCGACAGGATGAACAATGGGACAAGTCGTAAAATTTTGAGGCTTTTTCGAAATTGATTTTATAATTCGTACACCAGGGCATTCCGCGATGCTGAAAATAAAATAAAGCGTTCTTTTGAAACATAAGTTTTATTTTTTAAGAGCTAATTATCCGTTTGTTTTTTTTTTTTTTTTTTGTAATCAACGTAAAATTAGAAAATTACACGAATATATATTTTTTACAAGTTTTATCACCGTTAAATATATAATATTTTATTTAAGCAAAATTTTTCGTTTTGCGAGAAAATCATTTACCAAAATAAAGTCTAAAAAAATATTATCTTTAAATAGCGATTGTTTATTTTGAACGAATAAAAAGTTTATTAACTTTACCTCGGGCAAAAATCTTCGAGCGCGTGCTCCACTGCAATTTGACGATCTGCGAATGTGCTCTTAACTAGTTCGTTAATAACAAGACCAATAAACGACTGACAAGGAACTTTGCTCGCTTGCAAGTCGTTTTCGAGTTGAATAATCGCCGTTGGATCGGCTACGGTGCTGCACAATGAAAATGATTACGGCATTATCTTTTTTCTTTGATAAATTTGTTAATTTTATGTTTCGGTTCGATTGTAAAAACGTAACTACCTGTCGTAATATTCTTCCAAGCTTTTTAATTGATTTACAGCTAAAGGATCGAGAGCAATTCCAGGAGAATTCCAAATAATTTGAAATTTTGCTGCCAATTCGATATTTTCGATATTCAAATTTTTTAATCTATCCGACATGAACGATCTGTAAAAGCAAAGAAAAATAATGTTTTACGAACAATATTAAATATAACGTTTATAAATATGTCTATACCCCGAGAAAAATTTTTCAACGCCAATTTCGACGTTTATAACGTTAGGAATTCTTGAAAGCCGATATCTCATTTCCGTGTCTGAATCGTTTGCATTGTAAAGGAGTATAGTGTTTCTCTGTTTCAAATAAACGTAGTTGTCTAAAAGTTCATCGACTAACTTAGCGTCCCATTTACTTTCGTTTTCAAAATTCTCTTTCTCTTCCATTAGGAGATTAATCATGAATATCTAATATGGATATAATTAATTTTAATGTCCATTCATTATATACATATAAGTAAATAAAATGAATCAAATAAATTTTCGATAAAAATTTCGAATAAAAATGTTCGTAAATTACATTACGTTGTATTCTGCAAAACGTCGTGCGGCAGTTTCGATGTGACATAATTCTTTATTAGTCCAAGTTCGATTTTCATGTTTAATAAAATAGACGCTCGTTGACTTTTTATTGCCGTCGTTAAAGATGGATCTGTTAAAAAGGCTAAATATAATATATCTATGGGGAAAACAATCGTATTATAAAATTTTATTTAGATTTACAAATTTGTCATTTAAAACACGTTTCTTTTTTTTTTTTTTTTTTTTTTTTTCTTATGTTTCGCGCATTCTTTCATCTGCTTTACACAATATATTCTTCTTAAAACCACGATCTTTAAAATTCAATAAAAAATCCACAGACTTTTAATTTTTTTTTTTTTTTTTTTTAAATTTATTGATAATAATTCATATATGAATACATCGCCGTGGTATAAGCAAGACAGATTCGCGCAGGTAAGCTAAAATAAGATAAAATAAAAAAAACCTTCGGCTAATAGCGCGAACCTCGTTTATCATTCCAAGCAACGATTCCACATCGCAAAAATAAAAAGAAAAAAAAAAAACAACTAAGCGTTTCTCAAATCAAACCACATTTTTTGCTCCATTGAAGAAAAAGAAAAAAAAAAAAAAAAAGAATAAGAAGAAGTAAGAAGTGTAAGTAATCGATCCTAATTTCCAATTCTTTACGCGCGACACGTCAATACATATACATATACATATATATATATATATATATATATATATATATATATATATTATGCATTGGTATACGAACCGAAGGAAGCGACAAGTGTCATTGGTATACTGCCGAGACACAAGGGCGAGGATGATCGGGATAAGAACGAGGACAACGATTGCCGCGGTGAGCAGGCAGCCGGCCAAGATAGCGCACAGGAGATCCGCGTGAGCCCAGTTGCGCTTAAGGAAGTTCAAAGCGCCCGCGGCTATGACGCGACCGCGCGAATTATTCCTTCCTCTGTATTCCAACAATATCATCTGGTCTTCTTTCGCCATTATTTTTCTCTCTCTTTTTCCAACGATTTAATTTTTCAAATTCGTGCTTCGATAAGAGAAGGATATATGGCTGAGTGTAAATTTTATCGCAGGTTTATTAGCGACGGCGCGTGCGATTATTTTATTCGTTTGAGAATATTTTAGTATTTTTTAATTATTATTAATTCTTTTTTTTTATTTATTTATTTATTTATTTTTTTTTAAATTTATTTATTCATTTATTTATTTTGCTTTATTTTAAACGCTTAATATATCACGCGTATTAGATAGTTTTTTTTATTAGATGATTTTCTCGGTTAAATATTTTAATTTTATAAAATTTAACGATCGGTTGTATGAAACGACTCGGCGTGCGATTGTAAAACTTTATATGCACGATTCGTGTTAACAAAACTATAACGACGGCTTCGGCTCGCTCGCTTTCAACGTCGAGTTTTAATGCTTACGCGACATTGCTGCGCGTTACTTTCGAGTGCCAAATTATTGCTATACTTACCGCTTCTATTTGCAATTTCGAATAACTCACACCGTTCGACTAATCAGCACTGAATAAGCAAAGTGCGAATGTCCTACTTTTTTTTTTTTTTTTCCACTGCAATGTTTAATAAATAATGTCTGCCGGTGGAAAATGTATTACCTGCATTCAAAGGTTATATGTATATATATACATATATGAAAAATAAGAAGTCATTTTTTTTTTATTGGCAACATCAAGAAAGCTACGTAGAGATGAAAATAAATTTTAAGACATAATTATAAAGTCACTTGAAAATCTTTATTCGCAATTGAAATTTCATTATAAATTCGTCGATCTTCAAAATCATCGCTTATTAATTTAATTATAAATAATCGCAAAGTAATTGCACTTGATTTCACATACACATTTTTTTTTTCATCAACAACCGGAAACATATCGTCCTGCGATATGTGCCCGGCTTTATTATTTTTTTCTTTTTTAGAAAATCACTTACGAGTATGTATTTTAATGCGCATAATGCATAATTTTCAAAATTACTATTCATTGTCATTTTGTAAATATTTACAATCTAATGTTATTCTTGTTTTTTTTTTTTTTTTTTTTCTTTTCTCGTTTACATACAGTTACGTTAAATTGAAAATTTATATACGATAAGGATTAACAATGGCTTAAAAAGCTGAGCGTCGGAATAATTTTTCTTGTAGATTTTCTTCTACTTTTTCCTAAGCATATATTTATTGAGTCTTGCATAAAATATAACATTTTATAAAAACTACGCTTTTAGCGCACGAATTTACGCACAAAAGGCAACAATTGGTGTACATATATATATATATATGATTGCTAAACAATCGAAAACGCCGGGCCGACCTGCAGTCCTTGACTCTAAAAACTACGTTATATTATTGTCGCTTTTGTTGTCGGTTTGGAAAAGTACAATTTAAAGAAATAATACAGAATACTCATGCTTTAATAGTTTTCTCCATTAGGATAACGTAAGACACTCTTGGTATTTAATTATCGCACTAGTAATACTTATCTTATCGCGAAAGTGAAATATTTTTCTTTTCCGGAAAATCGCTCACTCTAGAACATTCGATTTCTTTTTTTTTTTTTTTTTTTTTTGTTTTTTTTTCATTAAATTCTAACAAATTATCAATATACATAAGCATTGCCGATAAAAAAAATCAAAGTTTTGTTCATAATAAAAGTTATTTTCTATAACAATTTTATACGAAAAGATAAAGTGTTCTAGCAAACAATAAATTACAAATTATTTTTAATCAATTCATTAAATACTTATATTCTCATTAATTTTAAATTAAATCATATAATGTTAAAATTTAGATAGATAACAAATTTTAAATTAAAAAAAAATTATAAAAATTCACCAAAACACTCTATATAACAGACGCCATGATTATCGGAATAAACATACATATGATTTTGTATAACTAGCGATATTATTTCACACGATCCAAAGCGGCAACGAACGTAATTTGTTCATTTATTTTACAAATGTTACACGTCACTCTCAACTACATAAATTCGTTAAAAGTGTCCAACAATATTTTACACATACATAATTACACGATTCGTTCGTCGCCACTTCGATCAAACGTTCGTAAACGCGGGCTTTTTATTCGCGCTGGGTTCTTGCTGATTCAGCAACTGTCGCTGCAGAGACATCGGCTCGCTCTCGGAAGAGCTACTGGTCCCGATGCTGCCGCCGTCGCTGGTGCTACCGCTGCAGCAGCTCGGCGCGGTAACGTTCTGCAACTGCGCGTGCTCGTAATTCCTTCGGTTCTTCGCGACCAGCGACGCGTTGGGACTCGGCGATTTTCCCGGAAGAAGAAATCTCGCGGAATCGTCGTTTTCCAGTCTGTGCACGACAATCTCCTGCAGTTCCTTGCCGCTCGGTCGTCGCAACCTGCGGTTGCTCGATCGCAGCGACGCCAGTCGTTCCTTACTGCCGGTGTGCCGCCGCGGAATCAGGGCTCGTTCGAATTGCTCGCTCGGGTAGGAGGAGCTGCACAGATGTCCGTTGCTGCTAGCCAGCGACAACAGCATATACTTGCGCGAGCCACCAAGCTCCTGGCCGCAGCACAGGGTGCGTCTAGAGCTGGAGCGCGAGGTCGTCGGACGTTCCTCTTCCAGAGGATAACGCAAAGGACAGAGCTTGTTCTTGTCTTCGACGCGGCCATAAGGCGGCGGACCCGCGCAACAGCCGCCGTTGCCGACGACGCACTTGTTCGTCACATCCTCGAGACTCAGTTGGGTTTTTGGTCTCACGGAGGGCGGATGATAAGGGTGCGCGACCACTTGGCAGGTGTCCGCTGTTACGGGCGTTAGATCGTCTTCGCCGGAAAAACCTAGAATGCAATGAGTTTCGTTTTTATTCTTTTGCGCTTTTACTTCTTCGTTTTATCGAAGTCGATTGGAATTATTTTGCTTCGTTGAGTATGTTTTGTATTCGATGTTTGAGTTACTTATTAGGCCCCGTGAGCTTTGCATGCATGTAGTACGTCACAGAGCAACAATAACCCTGAGTTACAATTTGCTTTAAAAATTATCAAATTTCAAATAATTTTTCGATTACGCAATAGTATTATAAACCACAACCAATTTGCAGGTTAACTCCAAAACAAGAGCGTTTTATTTGTATTTAATGAAACGATTAAAATTTGCACGTATTTTAAACAAAAATATTACCAAAAAGAAAACAGTTTAATTATTTTTAGAATGGAATCTTCAATGAGATGAAAAAAATTTCAAGGTAGTGTTTTTGCAAAATATGTATTTATACGTGATAAGAAAGTCCTTGTTTTGGAGAACTTTTGAAACATTTGTTACAGTAACCAAATTATTAAATTTCTAAACAATTTATGCATTTGTAATGAATTTACATATCTGACGAGTCATTCAACAATAAAATTTACAATGAAAAACAAAAAGAACAACGATTTTACGAACACTTATACAAACAGATTCAATTTTCAACGATCATGTCTCACAGTTATCACCAAGATTCTTCACTTCTCATGCAAGGGAAGGCTGATATCGGGACTCTGATCGATGTGCGGAATGTCGATGTGGAGTTTGCTAGATTGCTGCTGCTGCTGCTGCTGTTGTTGTTGGCCACTCATCAGCACCAATCCCATAGTACCACCGTCACTCAGATTACCGCTCGGTACCTTGCGCAGCAATCCGACTCCATCTGCGAGGACACACCAGCACCGATACTGTCACAAAACCATGCTGCACCGGAGCGGCTTAAGCTACATTGTTACAAACGTGCGGCTTTCGAAGCGATAAGCGTTATCAGCGTTAGTGGTTGGTTAGAAAATTTAAGCTGTGCTTGTCTTCCTTTTATAAGCAAACTAGTAGCTGTAGACTCTATTGCGAGCAAACGATTTCAAATAGATTTCTTTATAAGCAAGAATGAAGTACATTATAAAATCTAATTTATTAAGTAAAATTTTACAAGATGTTAAACAAACGTTAGATATGATAACAGAAAATAATTATAATAGCCGTATTTTCGCTACGACAAAGGAAAACAATAATCGCATACGATTAACTTGCCAAAAGCCGTCACTTTAATTTGCAACAATAATAGAAAAAAAAAAAAAAAAATCGTACCCGAAGTAGCCTGATGTCGCAGCTCGTCCTGAAGCCTGTAAAATTCGGCGAGCTCGCGTCCTGAGCACAAAGGTGTATCAACCTGAAGGGTGCTATTGAACAGCGAATAGTCAACCTCGTATCCTTGACGTTCTTTCGAATAACTGACCAGCGGCTCGAATCTGTGACCCCACAATACCTCCTGCGGCAGGTACGAGGATCTCGCCTGAGTAGTTTGACCGGTCGACTCGATGGTACCCTCGAGAATGACGACGATCTCGAAGCGCTCGGTGAGCATATCCTCGGCGGACATGTTGTAAAACGGTGACTCCGCGTTGATCCTGTGCACTACCGTGCACGGCCATATGAAGAAGAGGTTCTCCGCCTGACCGTCCGCTCCGACGGTCAGCTCCTGCTGATTGTGCGGGAGAATTTCTCCCTCCTTGGTGGTGCGCGATCTGATAAGTTGGGCTCTAACCGTCGCCCCGATGATGTGGCTCTTGCGCATGTCACCGACGCGGAACATGAGGCAGAGCTCGCCGTCTCGCTGACAAATTACCGCCTGCTTCGAAAAGAGGAGGGTCTGGGTGCGCTGCTTCGGTCTCGACATCTTTGCGAAGACGATGCCCACCATGAACGCCTGGATCATGACTCCGGAGATGCTCTGGATGCACATGACAAATATCGCCTCGGGGCATTCCTCCGTAGTGGCTCGGCCACCGTAACCGATCGTGTGCTGGGTCTCGATGGAGAAGAGGAAGCAGCTGGTGAAGCTGTGAAGCTCGCTGACGCAGGGTCGCCATCGGTCGCTGTTCATGTGCCGAGGATCGAAGTCTCCGTGGGTGAAGGCGATGAGCCACCAGATACCGGCGAAGACCAGCCAAGAGAGGAGGAAGCTCAGCGCAAAGCAGAGAAGCGTCCATCGCCACTGTGTGTCGACGAGGGTCGTGAAGATGTCCTGGAGGAAACGAAGCGAGCGACGAGAGATGCGGGACTGCAGCACGTTGCACTCGCCGCTCTTGAGGACCGCCCGACGGCGGAGTTTACGCGTCGGACCCGCTCGAAATCTGCTCCTACGGATAAATGCGCCATGTTATTACTTGCGAAGTAAGCATTTTATGACTTTTCATAAAAATAGAGAGAGAGAGAGATGCACTCGTTAAAGTGACATTGCATCCGTTGACTTTTAAATGAACGATTAACGCGTTACTTTCACTCACGTATTCATAACTATAACAAAAAATAAATATTTCATTAAAAATAAGTGTAAAATTGCTTAAAATAAATATGCATTGAAAAAATTGAACATTCAAAACATAAAGTCGTAAAATATAATTTATTATATTCCGTAATCTTTAGTTACGATAACTAATACAAAAAAAATTTAATTTTTTAATATATGTGTCTGGTAAAGCAACCGCAACAAATTATTCGATAAACACCGAGTTTGTTGTTTCAAGAGAAACGAAATTTTTGTTCGCCGAACATACGTGCTTTTTTCGTCTTCGTTTAAAATAAAAAAAAAAAAAAACAAAAAGCATCAACGCGTAATAAAAAAATACCTGCTTCTGAACGAAAAATTCGCAGTTTTCGTTGTTTGAACGATGATCGGTGGTTTATTGGTCCAAACGGGCAACAATTTTTGCTGATCCCCGCAATCCGGCGAGGACGATTGACCACTCTGCGACGCGGGTCGTTTCGAGTTCGTCGTCGTCGTTGTCGTCATCGTCGTCGTCGAGTCGTCGTTCATATTACGGCGCGAGATTAAAAATGATAAAAAGAAAAAAAAAAAAAAAAAAAAAAAAAAAAGAAAAAGAAAAAGAAGAAGAAAAAAGAATCGAAGAGTATCAAAACTCGCTGGGCCGTCGGCTCGATTGAGACATCGGTGGCGTATGTATCTCTCTTATCGCGACTTTGCTTCGGAGTAGACGCGGCGCGGTGACCTTGAGGGCGCGCGATCTCCACGGAGAGATTCCACGGCGAGTGTGCGGCGCGGTATCTCAGCCGATCGGATTCTTATAACTGGCCGAGTCGAGTGCCAGCATTGACCAGCGGCGCTCTTCTTACTTCTACCACTTATCGATGCGCGCGCGTTAAGCCGTTCGCGCGGCGCTTGCTCTTCGCGGGAGGAGAGCGACGAGAGCGTGACGGGCCTTGGAAATTGTTTAACGCTGCCGGAAGGGCGTTCGATCGTATTTTTCTACGTGTCCCTCTCTCTCTCTCTCTCCCTCTCTCTCTTTTTTATTTTTCTTTTTATTTTACACGCTCGATCGTCGTGATTTAACCGATTGCGAAACGAGCGCGACACATTTTCGCGCACGAGTCGTCTTAACGTTCACGTGCTTGAACTCTTTACCTGGGCCCGAATGATTTTACGAGCTCGCGGGGAGAAGAAAATAAAAGAGAAAGAGGGAAAGAGGTATCGGTTCGCCAGTAAGCGCAAGACTAAAAAGTGTATCGTCGCGAACGGCTTTATCAACGCTTTGTCAGCGTCACCTTATCTGACTCTTTACATTTGTCATTTGGCTCAAGATCGTTTAACCGCGACAGATTTATCCTGCGCGCGCGTACTTATACACGCGCACACGTGTGTAGGTGTATATATACAAGTGCACGCGCGCGCGCGCGAGCTAAGTAATGTATACGCAAATATTGTTGTGTGTGTATCCTTTGACTTGGAAATTCGTTACGTAGTTACGAGAGTCGTTAGATGCGATGCGCGTGGAAAACAAACGCTGATAATAATTGATAATAAAAGTTAATCTTTGGACGAGAAGAGGGAAAGGGAATGAGAATGTGAAATGAAAGAATTTTTTATTTCAAATTGAATTGATAAAAACTATTCGGTGGGAGATTTAAGTGATTACGCTTGAGATGTAAACAAGTTTATTCTTTTTTTTTTTTTTTTGTTTTTTTTTTTTGTTTTTTTTTTTTGTTTTTTTGTTTTTCATATTCGCTTTGATAATGTAATTTAGCGAGAGCAAAATTTGCACGAGTATTACATTGCAGTAAAAAATTTATTGTTGTAGAAATAAATTTTTAAATAAAGAATTCAAACACATGAGATTATGAATGTCAAGAACAAAAGAAATAAAAATGACGCGCGCCTCGTAAACTTCACTCGTGACTTCTCATACTTCTTGTATCTCGCCGGTATTATTTTTTTTTTTTTTTTTTTTTTTTACTTCATAAATCTGGACGCGAAAAAAAAGGAAAGCAAAGAAAAATTCGCGGCGATAGATTATCAACGAGCTTAAAAGAAACGAGAAAAATAATCCGGAGCTAGACTCGACATGTAGATATATACGATTCATCCAGGACAAGCCGGTCGGTCGGTCAGTGGCGGAAGCTAAGCATTTGCCAAACGGAAGCTCTCGATTAGCTCGAACCCAGCTGTGAGTCTGTGCGTTTGCTTTATACAGACACCACCGACTGCTACGTACGTCTCGCACGCGCATTTATAATCGTCGCAGACGATTACATATTTTTTTTTTCTCTTATTATTTCCCGCGAAATTTTTGATTTATCAAAACTCGCGCGCTCGAAGAGATATTACCGAGCGTCGATGATCGGTCCGTTTCTTTCATTTTTCTACCGATTTTTTTCCGAGCGACCTCATTTTGGTTACGCAATAACCGTCACCGTCGATTTTCGTTTTATCGAGACAATGAAAATAACAATATAAACAAAACGGAGCGCAAACGAGCGAGACAAACAAAACATTATCGATATCGACGAATGAACTAGCCACAGAGAGAGTTGCGCGGGTGTACCTTGGTAAAAAACGAACCAGCTGTCCCTTCTCCGTCGGCGTTTCTGATACGAGGGTATCCTCGTAGCCGGCAACTTGTGCATTCTCCACCCTCGCTTCCTCGTGAAGAAGAAAGCCAAAAGTCAGGCGGACGGCTCGTCCGTTAAACCGAAACTGTCTCTCCGCAATGCGCGCGAGTCGATCGAATTTCAGCTCGTTCACACTAACGTATACATATTCGTAGCGCGAGCGTAGACTAGAAAAGCAGCGGTGCGACAGAGAAAGAGAGAGCGAGAGATTCGATGATTGTGCCGTCTCGATGGTGGGGATGAGGGCACAAACGACGATTACGATAAGCCCCTCGGAGAAAAAGAGAGAGAGAGAGAGCAAGAGACGATCGCGTGGAATGATGCTTTCGATCGAGCATCGACATCACGTGGACGATCCGTTTCGCGATATTCTTTAACACCGTTACTGGATTATAACGATTATCGTAATAAAGCACAAACACGTACATTGTATTAAAAAATAATTAATGAATTTATTTTATTTTATTTTATCTTTCAATTTAATTCAAATTTCAGACATGGAAATTGAAACATTTTTTTTTAATTTAAATTCGCGATTAAGTTTTAATAAAAAAAATTTTTGAAATTAATAAATGGATAAAGCAGTACGTCAAAATCACTTTATAATGATCTGTTAATAAAAATTCGCCGCCATCAATAAAAATAAACATTATTTGTAATCGAATAAATAACGATCAATTTTCGATTTGGTGTGTTTGTAAAAAAATGATTTCTCAAATATGTCGGTTGACTTTCTTAATTACATCTTAATTCAATCATTTGTGTATTGCTGTCAGAAATGTGTAAACATGTTCTCACGCGTAAAAATTACGACGTCTCGATATCTTTCTGGATGAATTTTATCGACATCTACAAGGTCGTGTGGGACGAAACGACGATTGAGTAATCGAGATGCTCGCTCGCGAATAGCCAAATGTTTCCGAGTGCGCAAAGAAGCATCGACAAGTAATCAAACAAAACGACGATATTTTAACCATCGCCGTAACGAGTATACATTTTGCCTTTCTTTGAGATCACCAGTCGCTATAGCGTTGTATAATTTTCTCTCCTTCATTCGATCGATAAATAATGCCGGTGTCGGCAAATAGATGACAATGTTCCATAAATATACCTGTTAATTAGTCTGCTAATTGTCGTAAAAAGCAACCTTACGCGAGTTGTCTTATTTTTCTCATTTATCTTGAAAATATGACGTAGTAGCTTTTAAAATTGTTAGAGCTACGCTTTAATGTTTTTAAAGAGTCTCTTTTCTTATTTTTTCGCGAGCTAGGCAAACACGGTACATCTATTGACTGTGTCACTTCGCGTCTAGTTGAAAATGCGCCGTATTCATAAAATAAAAAATATATCAATTTATTGACAATTTTGAGTAATGACTTTGCCGCTCAATTATTTAAAAAAATTCAATGAAAATGTTGTTTTCATGCACAAGCGAAATTGCAATATCGATTGCGAATAAAAAATTTGTTTGTGTTTGATAAACATTAATATAATTGAAGAAGCCGAGCGATAGCAACGGCTTATCAATTGGACGTTAATAACGCAACGTCTGCATAATAAGCGTGTAAACGATCCTGCGCCTCTGCATAATAAATCTCCTGCGCATCGTTTGTCACATCTACTTCGATCGATATTATATCTATTTAGCGAGATCCCATTTACGCGCGGGCGCGCGCGTCTCGTTGTATTTACTTTCGTCGATGTATACGAGAAATTAGCACTTCGATTATGTATCGGCAAACGATCGCGTTGTCAGGTCGCGAAACTTGAGACCTTTACGTATCGACGGCTTGGATGCACTGGTGCTCCTCAGTCGTCCAGTACCTTCGTAAGATACTGTGCGTATCGATTATTTATAAACGAGGTATCGATAGCTCAATGCACTTTTTTTGCATAATATATACAATAAAATGCAAACATTTTAGAAACGATAATTAATTATGCGTGAAAAATATTTTTTTCTTTTTTTTTTGCACACGCACACAATTTAAAAAAAAAAAAAAGAAAAAGAAAAAAAATCAACCGTTAGACACGACAAGTATATCGTAGAAATCTGTGCAGGTCACAACAATACCGACCTGGTGGAATCCTGCCGAGCGATCCCGGCGATGCTGCTGCTCTGGGTGCTGACTCTGAGCAACGTGACGTTTTTGGGTATACTCGGAAGTATGGTAACATTGTTCTTTTGGGCGAGCAACGGTGACTCGGCGCTCGAGGACCGTTGCTGCTGGAATTGCTGAAGCTCGCGCTCGCACTCTTCCTCCTCCTCGATCGTACCGGGCAGCCGGAACAATTTCTGCGACTGCGGTTCCTCCGTCATCTCGCGGCTTGCCATTCACGACACCTTTTCCAAAGGCTTCGGTTCTCGCTGCTGCTGTTGCTGGTATGGCTTACGTTGCTCGTTTTTATTCATGGTAAGGGATCGATCGCCGAAGGGATGCGTGCTTGGGCATTCGAGTCTCCCGGAATACTTTCGATTTGTCGGATTAACCCTCGCTATAGCTTCGATTTGGCTTTGATTGATTGCTCTTCGTTCCTAGTTGAAAAGGAAAAATTCGTTGACATTTTATTAGGATTAATGAAGTAATTTTATTTATTTAGTGCGACGATTAATAAAAGCAATATTGTTTGATTTACAAGATGCGACTCGCGTACACATACGTTAAAATTATAAATTCAAGCATACTCGTTATCTGCATTGGCACATTGTTATTCAAGTGAAAACATCTCGAAAGAATGAAAGGAAAAAAGTCTCGTTCTTCTTACGTATATAACATACCCGTCGATACTCGGAATCCTATAAAATACCAATCAAAACAATGGTGCATCCGTTCTTATAAGAAGAGTCGTTCTATCGAATCCGTTTGTCGCGCAATTAAACGCCTTTCAACCAACGATCGCGCGCTACCTTCTCCACGTTCACGCGCACGCTCAACGTCCTTTCGCGTGAAATAATCGCTTGGTCGCAAGCCAAGCTTTAAGGACTTTGCGCCGTGCGTGCGATGCGTCCCGATGCACCGCGACTAACGAACTAACTAACCAAAGCAATTTTCCACGGAGCGACAATGGATGCCATAGAGTAGTAGGAGGAGAAGGACGAGGAGGAGAAAGAGGGGGAGGAGGTGGAGAGACGCGATTATGTGGAAACGGGGGAACCAACGTTGTTACCGCCCCGGATGCGAGGACCTCCGCATTCCTCCCTCTAGACTCTCTGCTACTGGACGCTGCTGAATTCAAGATGGAATTTGATTGATCATCGTGGACGTACGAGCGATTTTTGCGCGTTGTTTCCTACTTTTACGACGACACGCGCGCTTTACGGTCTCTTTCTATGTCTGCTTTTCGTCAGTATGTGTTGCGTGTATTCGATAGTGGATAGTCGAAAGACAAAACTTTTTATGAATATTAAGAGGATTTAAAAAAGTAAAGTCTTAGGATGTCTTGATCTATAGATATAGATTTTTTATCAGATGTAAACGATGCAATCGTTTTTTTTTAACTAAAAAACCGGTGACGAAGCAGTCAATCGAGCGATGACAAAAAAAAAAAAAAAAAAAGAAAAAAAAGAAAAAAAAAAAAAAACGGCATTCAATAATGCGCGGGATTCTCCGATTTTTCAAATTTGCATACGACGCTTAATCGCAACGCGCAACTATTCAAAACCATTTACTCAAAAATTTTAATTCGCAATAGTGCGACACAAAAAAAATGAGAATAAAAATTTTCACGATTTATCGATCGCTCGATTGAGACATGAGCGCGTACGATTCTACCATGTATGCCATGTTAAAATAATCGAATTACGACACGTCGTTTTATAATCTAAAACGGAAAATTAAAACGCGTATGTTCTAGAGAAGGGTTTTGAAGGACGGGTCGCTACTCGCGCCAAATCATACAACGCAAAACTTTCAACACGCGAAACTTTAACTCGCATTATATACACAGACGCACATACACAGATCTAATACATGTATTCGCATACGCATATATTTTATAATTCTAGCACGTTCTACGCGGTTTCCGGATTCGGAAAACCAAAGAGGCGAGAACTTGGAGACTTAACACGCGCGTTATTTCTCGGGAGCGGTGTTGAATTGCGCTCGCGCACGCGCCTAATAAGAAGTTGCACCGGGAAGTCGGAAAACGGATCTTCTCCGGCCGAGCGAGATATCGTATCCTCTTGTTACACGCGGGTATTATTTATCGAGGTCGTACACACGCTTTTTAGACTTTTTTCATGCTTTCTAGTCGAGTATAACATTCCTTACTTTATTTTTCTTTTTTCTTTCGATATACGTACATGTATACTTGCGGTATGCTGTTTTTCCAAACGCTTTAATACCGCAGTTACACCACTTTTGCATACAACGAGTATCTTTCGTATAAAAATCATATCGGGAGAATTAATTTTCCGGAAAATTGTTACGTGAAACCACTCGTGCTAATCTAACAAGATTCTTATTTTAGAAATGATTTTATATAAAAAGGTTAAGTTGCACACTTTTAAATTTTTATTTAACGATTTGATATTTTACGTTTTTTGTTCGGAAACTTGAAAATAAGATGTTTGTTTGTTTATTTTTACATACCGACTACTTAAGTTGTATTATACCGAAAAATATAAAAAATAAATCTAATCACCGATTCGCTAAATTTTTCGTCAAATCTCCACAATCAACAAGTGTAGAAACGCATTTCGTAAACAAAGTAATTCGAATCAATTCCCAGTGTACTGTAATTTAAGAAACTAGCGCGCGCTCGTGAAAAAGCAGCGCACTCAGAGACCTTTCAGCATTGCTACTGTACTCTAAACAAGTAACTGATGTAACCTCGGATTTAATGCACACGCAGTGACTGCATCCGGAGAATTAACCAACACTAGACAAGTCGCGTGGGAGACTGAGACGATTCTAGAATTTTTACCTTTACGTATACACGAAAAGCCGTTGCGCACTTTCGAATCCTCGATCTTTCGCGTTCACTAGCGATCGAAAATCCAGCTGAGAAGCACGCGCACTTGCATCTTCAGGGTGGTTTGGATGCACTCGTATTATTCTCTTCAAACGGACGATTTACCGATGCAAAAACGATGCGAACTGTTGAACACCTTTATACCGAAGGAAATCGGAGGATTCGCGACTGCGCGGCTTCGAGCGATATACTCAAATGCGATGTGTCACCTTCAACGGTACAGCCTCGCACACACGTTTAATACACGGGCTCTTTCTCCTCTTATTTCTCTTTCTCCCACTCTCGAAATGTAAAGAGTCGCGCGAGATCGTGCGTATACATATCAGTGGCTCTTTGAACGCTCCTATAAAAAATCCCCATCTATATATTTCGTTGCCCTGCTCTTTTCCCTGGAATTCCGTGTTGGAATAACCGGCCGTCGTGCTTCTTCTTTTAGCACTCGTTTGGTTATGTTCGAAAAGATTTTTGAAAACTTTGCACCGGTTTTTTTGCAATAAAGTAAGTTTCCGAATTACGGAAATTTCAAACGTTCTTGTTTACTTCCTCTGTGTTTGTTTTTTTATGTTATAAGAAAAAATATATTTATATATAACGATTTTTAACGAGGCGCATTTTTTTTTGTGCTTGTTCGAAGAAAAACCTTTATTAACCTGTATTTTGCAAACTTGTCCGACCACATTCCACTTTGACACATATATGCGAATCTTCGAGCAAGGAGTTTCTTTATATTGCACTTCTCGCCAAATACTTATGTCGTATCCACCTTTCCCGCGAAAGAAGTCATCAAGTGTATTCTATTATGATTATAAACATTTAGGGAAAAAAAAAATTTGAACGTCGATGTCGAATAAAAGAGAGTAGGTGAGTATAGCCTTACTGCTTACTAAGACTATACGAATAATTAACAAAAACGACGACAAGGCAAAGAGGAATTAACTGTCGCTCAATTGTCGTAATTGTTTTGGTGAGGCGACCTTAACCTTTTTAACTCTCGATGCGTCTACGACGCGTGTCACTTAGAAACTACTAATCCCTGACCTTCGAAAGTTTTGCATTTGCTTTCTTTTTTTCGCATACTTGAAACCGTCAGTATTATTGTTTCTTTTTTTAACATACATCGTCGGTAATTGCATCTTAGCCTCACACAATAGTCGTTTGGAAGGTTAAAAAAAATTTAATTCAACGAAGATTTGATGGGTTTAAGCGCGTAAAGATATACATATGTATATATAAGCGAGGAAGAAAGAGATAAGATTGGATACTTTGCGTTTTCGGTGAAGGTGAGGTCGAGACATTGTTGGTGCTCTTGAATTTCTCTGCTTTATCAAAGAAACATATTTTTCCATGAATATAAAAATAAAAGAAACTGCAGAATGGAAAAGTGAGTATCTCTTGATTTAATGATGCCACTTTATCCGGATCGATGCTTATTATCTAATGTTTTACAAAATTTTATCGGCTTGAGATTACTTTTTATTTTACATATTGAGGAATATTATTATTTATATACTAAAAATACTGATAAATATAGTGTTATTGAAACTATGAATAATTTATGGATAATTTTAATACGCAAAAGTATAATTATCGTGTAGATGAGAATGATTTTTCATTCGGTTGGCCATTTTTGTTATTCCACAAGTATGAAATGTAAGCAAACGTAACAGCTCTAACAAAACTTTTAATTTAGGCAGTTAAGACTTTTACTGTCATCTAAATAACACCGGAAATAAATTAACCAAATTGCTAATTGCATCTTCGTTCTGTGTCAACGGAATATTTTTTAAAAGACCGGAGTATTTTTTCTCGTACGTTCGAATAATTTTCATGAATCCATCTTAATCTTATTTAATCAACTCGTAACTCTCACAGAACGGATAAAGTAATAAAAGGCGCCGTCGAAATGATTAATCATCGAAAAGTCAGCAACCTATGATAAAACGAAGAATTTTTACTGGCGCACGTCACTGAAAACTAAGGAGAGCAAACAATGATGCAACGCTCGCCGGTAAGTGTATCGCTATATAGGCGCATGTAACGCGAGTAAAGTACCTTTGTGCACATCTCATCGTCTTTCTCTCAATCTCTCTTTCTCTTTCTTTCTCTTTCTCTCTCTCTGTCGCTTTGTCATACGGCGGTATTAAGCAATTGCGCGCGTGTAAAGAGAGCCGACCTCGAGTCTCTTTTTTACTACATATTATGATATTTTCGAATTCTCGGTTCTGGTATTCTTCTTGACTTGTGTGCTCGAGCGGTTCCGCGATCTTTAGTGACTATTGTTGCCGATCGATCGGTTTTGATTTTAATTTGCCTCATGACGAGGTATCGGAGGGTAAGATAAAAGGAAGGATGAGATCGCGTAATTTTAGTTTCTTGGATAAGAAAGCTCCTTTCATATTTGTTTTGAGAATTTACTGTATTTCGTTTCCTTTTTAGCCGTAATGGAGAAAAGAAGTATGAATGAACTGTTTTTTTAATGAAATATCGTTTACGCGAGGTAAGCAGGCTTCGTGAAAGCGTGAAAGCTTTAAAACGCTTTATTGATATGACGTGCATACGAAAACCCGTTTATAATCGATTGTAAGAATCTTCCTTTTATCCCAAGTTTGTCGATTTTCCAGCTTTCTCTTTTTTATGAACTTTAATTCCGAAATAACTATTTTTCACATTGATTTTAAAAAATTTTATTAAATATTCTGGATTATTCGATGTTTTTTTTTTTTTTAGATACATGATTCATTATGCAAATTGAAAATTTAATGAGAGTTTTTAGTGGTTAGAAAAACTGTTTTGTTAATCCAATGATCAACTAATATGTTTTCGATATATAAGAAAGAATATTAGTATTGCGTTTGTTACAATGATAAGATGAAATTATAAAAAATGTGGAAAGAATTTCTCCAAGAAAACCACTTATGATATGATCTACTTTGTTTCAATGTTAAACTAATTATTTTTTGCAATAAACATAAATATTATTGAATCTGTTCATAAGCAATCTACTGAAAAAAAAAATTCATTTTTTTGTAAAGTTACTATTATAAAAATTTGAAGCACTTAATTTCCCGATATGCAAATAAAAATTTATATTATTTTATTAATAAACTCTAAAATGAAAGACGATAACGTCTGCGAAAAAAATTATAACCTCAAGAACGTTTAATTTGCAAACCAGTAGAAATTCGAAACGAGCTTGATAAAAAGAAGTATCCATGCACGCATACCCTTTCAACAATATAATAACAACGATAGACTTATATCTCTATAAAAAGAAAAAAATAAAAGAAAAGAAAATAAATGTAAAATCGCACGAGTCTGTACACGAGGCCGCGAACGAATATAAAACTTACGACGAATGTCGCAACAATAGCTCATCGGCACGATAAGTATAACGCAGCATCGGTAAGACGATCCCAGCTCGACGGCGCGTCAAATCGTGCGAGAAACCTTGCGGGAGTTCTAGACAACCTCGACGAGTAAAATCTCGCGTTTCCATCCCCCGAATATATACATATAAAAAAGTGAGAGAGTGAGATATTGCATCCGTTGACGCGTCTCTTTCCGCTCCAATTTACCCGTGGTCCTTCCGCTCTTACTGTGGCGTTACGTTATATAGTACATATATATATATATATATATATATACGCGCGTAATGATGCGACGATCAAGGGCGATCCCCGCAGGTATGTAATGCGTGTCAAACGTGGAAAAAGATTATACGTCGTCGTGTGTATATTGCCTTGCTACTCGAGCGCGCAATTTTTCAATTGTTATGTATTATGTACGCGCGCACACCCGCGTCGCGTGAGCGTTTTGTTCGCGAATCTGTTTCTCTCTCTCTTTTTTCTTTGTTGTTTGATGGAGATGACATTGTATGTAATGCATTTTTTACGCATGTATGTGTGATTGTGTTTTTTTAATTTTTCGTATAACGAGTCCTGAGAATTGTTTGGCTTTTCTTTTATCTCTGTTGTATTATTTCATAAATTAAAATGCTTGAAGAGACAAAATGTTTTAAAAAATGTAGACTAAAAATTTTGATTTATAATTTTTCTTAATTTAAAAAAAAAAATTACGAAGCAAACTGCAAACTTTATTCAAGCTTCATTATTTTTTGATAATGTAATGAACGCGCGATGTCCATAAAATAGACTTTACGTAAAACTTTAAAAATATATGATCGTTTGTCAAAAAGACGACGCATAAAGAAGAAGAAAAAGAAGGAGAAGAAGTAAAGTTAAGGATTCTGAAAGAAGATTCGAGAGTCGATGTTGGCCCGATATACGCAACAGTATACACTCACACAAATTCGCGGAGAAATGAAGGCAAGGAGAAAAATAATAGAAGGCGACGAGGCTGATTAGAGGCTGTCGCTCGTGTGTCGAGGCATCATCAGAACGAGTTTAGTGGCGGGAAGTGCCCTCGTTATCACGCCAGTCAATTGTTTAATCTCGCTCTCTCGTACTCGTTCGTTTCTCCTCCTCCTCCTGTACACACACACACACACAAATGCGCGCACACCTCGTCGGAAAAGATCTTTCTGCTCATTGGTCGCGTTCCGGCAAAAGCGTATACGGAGAAAATACTTGTATTTAAAGAGTTTTATTTATAATTGCTTGGAAAAAATAATAGTGCCCAGTTATACACCACTTAACTCTCGATCCTTCTTTCTTTTTTTTTTTTTTATTTTTTTTATTTTTTTATTGCTCGGCGTAATTGACTGTTAATTAACGGACTTGTGGAACTATGCGTGGAATCAAAAAATTATTATTAAGGGAAAAACGACGATCTTTTACATATAATTATAAGTTTGAAGCTTATGAAAAAAAGTTGGTTTTTGAATGCAAGCTTCGTTTGTTAAGCATTTGTTAGCAGGAAAGTTTTATCGTTTAAATAAAATCTATCAAATTCAGTTCTCTTAACCTTCATCGAATGAATTTAAAAATGATCTAAACAATTGATCTCCGTTCTCTTTTATCCGAGCAAATAAACACATCGCCCAACGCAAACTTTTATACAATCAACAACAAAGAAAGTAATAGGAAAGGCTAGAAACTGATATATTATGTGGGAATCGGTTCGATCACTTAAAAAGCGTCAAACGTGCGATTATGCGATTAATAAGAAATTTGAAGGACACCGTCCATCGACTCACCTAAACAAGCTCCTTGGGCCGAGCGCAATAGGACGAGCGGGGCTCCTGGGACGGCTCGGGCGCTGCCAGCTGGAAGCTCGTTTTCTTCACTCCGGTCTCGTGCTGGTGCTTGTTCACCCGCGCCCGTCCGTTGTTCTCCCCACCGATGCTCGAGCGTCGCGTCATTCCCTGCTTCATTTGTCTGTACATTTGAAAATTGTTACGATTGTTCTCTCTTTCTCTCTCTCACTCACTCACTCACTCACTCACTCACTCACTCACTCTATCTTTTATTTTACATGTTTGGGGGGATAGATTTTACAAATCGATAGCGTAAGTGTGTCAATCGTAGTGCGTATAAAAAAGGTTGACGCATTGAAATAAAAAGTCCGCTTGAAAAAGTTCAACGGCATTGTTAAAAATATATTTCTATTGCATTAAATACATATTTTTGTTCGTGTGTGTTTATATATATATATAAGTATATGTTGTACAAAAATTGATGCTCGGCCAAATTTACAAAGCGACTGCGTATTCTCTCACACGGGCTTTTGTACAAATAAATATATAAAGTAGATCGCCCACTCACGCAACTAACGTTATGAACTTTTCACCTTAATTCGAGAGCCACCTGAGACGGTGACTTTCTCACGTTGCCGTGGGTTATTTTTCCGGAATTGTTGCGCGTCGGAATCGTTTCGTCGATGTTGCCCCTCGAGTCGTTTCTCAACGAGGCGAGGGTCGAGCGCGAGCCCTCGCGCGACATCCTGTGGCTCGGCTTACCCTGGAAACTCGAGCGCCGGCCGTGGCGTAGGCTCGCGTTTATGTCTTCGAGCACCTTATCGTAATCCTCGGCGATGTCCTCCTCGTCGCGTTGCCGCTGGAGCTGCGTCTCGTTCAATAGCGCGCTCGACTCGTTTCCTTTTCCTTCTTCCGGATCGTGCGCTTCCTTGAATTCCACCGGCGCTCCTGGCATCTCCGTTGGCTCGATCGTCTGCGAGAATAAAGGTACGTTTGAGCTCGAGCTTAAGCTTTAAAAAATCGAGTAAAAGAGAGAATGAAACCTCGTCGAGGGTATAAAAGGTGGCGAACTTCCGCCTTGGATCGGGTAGACCGGAGCTGCCTCTCCTGGAGGGCGAGTCATCGGGAGCGGTGATCATGACGGGAATCGGCGTCGGAGGTGTCCCGGTGTGCGGGTGCATCTGCAAACCGCCGGCGGAGGAGGCGAAACTTGAACCCGAGCCCGACGTCAACGAGCTACTGGAATCGACGCGGTATTGGGCAAAGGTCGCCGAGCTCGTGCGTTCTGTAATTAAAAGTAATGGTTTATTTTTTTTATTTTACAAGTTATTTTGTTTTTTTTCTCTTTTTTTAACGATTAAGAAGGAAGGACAAAGGGGAAATAAATGGACAAATGCTACAGTAACGTTATACCTCCTTTGGCGCGGTGCATAGCCCTGACGTGATCGAGTTCAGCGGCTGAACAAAGGGGCGTGTCGACCTCGTAGGTATTGTTGAATAGCGTGTAATTGACCTCGTACTCTCCCGTCTCTTTGCGAAAGGTAATTATGGGTTCGAATCTGTGGCCCCAGAGAATCTCCGACGGTAAGTAGGAACTTCTGGCTTGCGTCGTCATACCCGTCGACTCTATCACGCCTATAAATACAACGAATTAGTTATTTATTTATTCTTTCTCTTTTTATTAACTAGCTATATCGCGCATTGCTTTAACTTTATTGTCGACGATACTTTGATAAAATTTTTGTTCGTAATTATAATGCCATTGTTGGTTATCGTGTTACAATTTGGCATCGTTTCAATACGTCAGTCGGTCTATTCGAAGAAATATTCTCGTGTACGCTAATTGTCTATACATATACAATGTGTACACGTTTGAGTTCGTATAAATGTCGCAAAGTTAATTATACGAGTTTAACGATTTTGTAAAATCGAGCTGAAACGGCGCAATTTGGTTTACATTTGATTGAAAATTAAGAAAATTTTTTGCAAGTATCCACATAAAATTTTGGGAAAATTCACCTTCGAGAAGGACGATGATTTCAAAACGCTCGCGCAACATGTCGCTCGCAGAAAGATGATAAAGCGGAGATTCTTCGTTGATTTTGTGAACTATTGTCGTCGGCCAGATGAAAAATATCTTGTCCTCCTCACCGTCGCCGCCGACTTTAAGCTCCGTTTGGAAAAAAGGTAAAAGTTCTCCTTCTCTGGTCACCTGTCGTGCCAAAAAATTTTTTTCTTTTTTAAATTGTCAATTAACGATTTTTTATAATGATTGACGACGTTATCGATGGTTTGTATTTGAAAAAGCATTTTTTTTTTTTTTTTTTTTTTTTTTTTTTCATCGCGTAAAATTAAAAAATCGTTTATTATGAAAGCATTAAATAAGAAAAATCACGCTGTTTGATTGACAAGAAAGCCTTAAGTAGATTTCCAAAGAGTGCGATTTTATGTAACGCCTCTGCTTACGCAACGCGTTAAATGCACGTTTTATCAATAATTCCGACAATTTCCTTTTAAAATTACAAGCCAATTAAGTTCGCATAAACATAGATACGCACAGATCGTAAACGTTCGACAATGGAAAGCAAAAAAACTAAAAATAAAAATAAATAAATTTCGATTTACCTTCCGCTTGATCATTTGTGCCCTAACGTGAGCCTCGATAATGTGGCTCTTGCGCATATCGCCGACGCGAAACATGAGACATGGTTGTCCATCCCTTTGGCATATGACGGCGTTCCGAGAGAACAGCAACGTCTGCGTGCGCTTCTTCGGTCTCGAGAGTTTCGCGAAAACTATGCCAACCATAAATGCTTGCAAGATCACCCCGGTCATCGACTGGATGCACATTATGAATATCGCCTCGGGGCATTCCTCCGTAGTGTGCTTCGATCCGTATCTAACGTTAAAAACGACGACAAAAAGTTACGATAATATATCAATAATGTATAATTTTTTAGATATTCGAATCGGTGCGATTTATCGATATATGATATAAATAAATGATACATCGAATTTAATCGTTAATTTATGGACAAGGTGAAGAAATGTTCGTTTTATTTTTTATGGATTGAAAATTAATTATTTTGAAAATCGGTTTTAATAGGTCGATTGGTTGGTTCGTACAGCAGGAAATATTAAGACTAAAATTGAAATGATCCATCGGGGAGAATATAATTTTGGCACTTGCAGTCGTATACTTTTGCTTCGTTAGCGAACTAACCGATAATTAGGATATATAGCGAAAATAACCGAATCGCAAAATAATATACACAACCGATTTCGGATAAACATTTTTATTTATTTTTCCTTTCTTTTTTTTTTTCTTTTTTTTCTTTTTTTTCTTTTTTTTTTTTTTTTTGCAAATGCGAAAGATCGTCTTTATTACCCAATCGTGTGTTGCGTCTCAACGGAGAATAAGAAACAGCTCGTAAATCCGTGAATGTCCTCGACGCATGGCGTTACGGTGGCGTTGGTATTCGAATCTTGTATCCTTGGATCGAGGTCCCCGTGAGCGTAAACGATGAGCCACCAGACGAGGGCAAAACCCAGCCAGGATAATAGGAATGTCATGGCGAACACCAAGAGCGTCCAGCGCCATTGGGCGTCCACCAGCGTTGTGAAGATATCCTTGATTATAACCAAATTAATTTTTTTTTAGATCATTCTAATAATTGCTTTAATTATCTCTCCTTTTGTCTCTCTTTTTATAAATAAGCAAATTGATTCAAATCCGTAAACGTTTGTGTTTGTTATTTTTTTTTTTTTTTTTTTTTTTTTTTCATTTGACGCGTCATTTCCCGTTAACGATGTATTGGTAAAAAATGCCAATTATAACGTAATATTCTATAAAAACGTATAATTTTATGACTTCGTTGCTATAATTATCAAATCTTTTGCAACTCGAGTGTGCATGACTAACCTCGGAAACGAGTACTAAAAGTAGATAAGTGCGGAACCGGCGAGACATAAAGTAAAGTAATTAACGGTTTCTCTTTGTTACAGTTAAAATCTAAGATTAAAATTAAAATAGAGAAACAATAGAAAATTAAATATAGTCAAGTCCAGTAAGTAGCTATTTCTCGCTAATTTATATCGTTATCGATTAACGAGAAAACTTTCGTCGACAAATTAACGTTGAAAATACCTTGTTGACGTGAAAAAATCAAACGACTAAAAAAAGGTGAAAAAAAAGCTGTAGCGAACAAATGTTTGTGGCAGAAGGCATTAAAAGCATTAAATTGATGTATACCTGTAGATAACGGCGCCGACGCTTGGCGACGTTGCCCTGGACGACATTGCAGTCGCCGTGTTTAAATACCACTCTCTTCCTCACTCGTCTCGAGCTGAACCTCGTTTGTCTGTACCTGAAAAATCATAAACGCCATTGACGTTGGCAAAGCTTTTCGGCAAATAAAGAGTGTTACGTCCACGTGTCGCGCCGAGTATATGTATAAGTTTATACATGTTTCAAAGCATCGTAAACTATGAAAAATCGAGATGTTTTGCACAAACGGACGTTCAAGGATTTATTTTGCGTTTACGCTTAACATACAGTATATACTTCCGAAGTCTGAGAAAACGGTTTATCGTTCAAAAGGCCGTTTAAATTTGTCGGAGCAACGTATACAAGTAACAGCGACGGCTCTGCCAAAAACTTTCGGGATTTTAAAGAGTGACGTTGAATTTTCACCGACACGCGAGCTTTTGCTTCTTCAAAAATTTTTTATTTTCCGTTCGCGTAGTATATATATATATGGAGGTGAACAAAATTTATACGGAAGCGGTTTTTCAGTAAATATAAAGACGATCGTAGCGATTTTATTAATAGCGAAAGACAAAAAAAAGAGAGACTAATTAAGTCGAGTCGAAACGGATATATTTTTGAGTTACGTGTGTACTAGCGCTCTTTGTCTTTTCCAAGTAATAAATTTTTCTCGAACGTCTAATTTATGTCGTGCAGATGTTCATTTTGCGCACTTCATATTCGAATTTTAAGATTTATTTTTAAATATCTAATTAAACTTTCAACATTCTTTAGAAAGCTTGCGTATTAAATGAATGATTCGATCACAAAAGAAATGATAAATTCGTAAAAATAAAGCAGTTTCGCAAGACAACAAGCGATTGTATTCGCTTTGAAAATTGCGGCGCATTATTGTCACAAAGATATTTGCCTTGTTCTTTTTATTTTAGAAAAGATCTTTGGTGTCATAACAAATACCAAAGTTTCACGCAATACGTTAAATTTTTGTACACGTCGAGGGGAATTGCGACGAAATTCGTAGTCTTCGATCCATCAATCGATTTATAATAAACTTGTAAGATAAAAGTTTCGATAAACCGCGTATGTAATTTCATAATTTGTGTGTGTGTGTGTGTGTGTGTGTGTGTGTGTGTGTATATATATATATATATATATATATATATATATATATATATATATATATATATATATATATATATATATATATATTCCAATCTTGTCTTTTATACTCGACCGGTCGATTATTATTAGCGCCGGTAAACAACGAGCGAACGAATCGCGTTCACCGAGAAAGACAAAATTACCGAGAAAATCACGAATCTCGTTCGCGCATTGCATTGTTTGCGGAGGATAAATACATCGAGGCGTCGATAAACGAGGAATCGACGAGAGCGATTTCTCTCTCGGGCTCGGTGCCAGGTGAACGCGCGTCGCATATGTCGCGTCGCCGGCGGCGCTGGCCCCTAGGTCATGGACGTCTTCGCTGTACGACTTTCCGACTTTTCGAGAAAATTACGACACACGCGTACTCGTGTGTTTAAGACTTTGAGTTTGGTCAGATCTATGCCTTTCTCCGTATATTCGAGTCCGTCTGTGAAAATCGAGCGCTCGAAATAGTCCCGCCTCTCTCTTCGAATTAGTAGAGAAAGAGAGTACAAAGCGAACAGCTAGTCCTATATTTTAAGTTCTACAATAAAAGATCTCGAGCAAGAGCGAGAGACTCGACGAGCTCAAATACATATATACGCGCATATACGTCGGTGTACGAGAAGCGCTGCCAGAACTCTTTATCGGTCGGTCGAGTCTTTATTTTTAAAAATGAAGACGCGCGGCGGAATCCAATTTCTGCCCGTTGAAAGCGGACTCGAGCCGAGGGTGAGAGAGGAAAATAGGAAGATAGGAAAGAGAGAGAGAGAAAAGTGGAGAACGTGTAGGAAGGGGTACAAGTAGGAGTGGTACAACGAGAGGGAAACAACGCGTTTGGGAACGCGATTTTACTTTTGGCACTCCTCCCGCCACGCGGCCTCTCCCGATGTCGTGGCTTTGACCACGAGCATCGACACCTGGGATATGGCTCTCCTTAAACCGGCTAAACCCAGTCCCGAGTCTCCCAAATGATGCTGATGCTGCTGCTGGGGTTGCGATTGAAGCTGCTGCTGCTGCTGATACTGTTGCTGCTGATGCGGTGGCGGCAGCCTCGCGGCCACCTGCATCTCCGGCTCCCCGGCACCGATCATCTTTCCCCCGTACCTTGCCGCATAAGTCGAGCTTGCGGGCACGCGCGCCGAAAAATCGAAAGCGAGTAAACGGGAGAACGAGCGAGTGAGAGAGAAAGAGAGAAAGAGAGAGAGAGAGAGAGAGAGAGAGAGAGAGAGAGAGAGAAAGAATGAAAGAGCGAGCGTCTAAATATAAGCGAGAGAGTAGAGCGTCCGTAAATTTAGACGGCGGGCCTCGTTTCTCGTAGCCATGCGGCTAGAGCCAAACGTCACAGCCTGTCCAGAGCCAGAGAAAGATCCAGATGAGCCGCTTGCACCACATCCGCGATACCCGCTACCGATCGACCGATCGTTTCACCCCCGTTGATTAACAATCGCCCTCGTTCGTCTTTAACCTCCCGCTCTCCTCTTGCCGCATCGGAACCTCAAACAAAGACGGCCCAAAGAGCCCGCACTTTTTCCCCGTATAACCGACGATATAAGCCGACGCGATAGTCGCACACTCACACGCGCACACCGATACTGTCAGTCGCACTCGCTAACTAACTGGTAGAGGGTACTGAGCGGTGCGCGAGCCAGTCCGTAAAGCTCACCACCTCGCGCGCGTCTCTTGGACTTTAGCCACCGGCGAGCCAGCCAAGGCCGACTACACGCGCTGCTCTCGTTAAGCTCTGTTGCACCTGCATTTTCCTCCCTCTCTCTCTCTCTCTCTTTCTCTTTCTCTTTCTTTCTTTTTATCTTCATTCTCTCTCTTTCTATGACTCTTTATTTCATTTTCATTTTATTATTTAAATTTTAGTACGGCAATGATCCCCTTCTAATCGACGTAGTTCTTTCCATAGATGCGATCTATGCTGCGATCGGGAAATGGTAGAGGGCGCCGATATTTGCAGTTAACGAGAAATTTGTACGCGGATTATTTTTGGGGTGCGATCGGTATAAAAAAAAAAAAAAACGTCGATCTCCACGACACGGAAAAATAATCGAATTCACGATTTTACTCTTTTGAAAAAAATCAAAATTCTGACTTTTCAAGAACTCACGCGTGAATTTAAACGATCCGTTTTTGAATATCCGATTTGAACTATTGAAATTCAAGCTTACTTGAATAAACAATGAGTAGAAGTTTTGTTGGAATCTAGAGAATATCGTTCGGAATATAACGAAAATATACATAACTCGTTGAGAAATTACAAACATCTCGCGAGTTTAATCCAAACACACTCGATTCAAAAACTCATAATTCGACTCGAATATCAAAGATCGATTAACAAAATGCAACCTCGTCGTCCGTAAAATCGAAAAAAAAAGGGAGCTCCGATCGAGAAATGAATGCGGTGTGGAAGAGCGTAACGTGAACGAGGAGAGATATAGAGAGAAAGAAAGAGAGAGAGAGAGTGAGAGAGAACCGATGACGATCTCGAAAACGGAGCCGCTATTTTCGGGATGTACGGCTCGTACTTTGCATACAGCGAAACGTCTGCCGTTCCAGATATTTGTACGCGTGTATATAATTATTGTCTTTAAGCGCACAAGAAATGTATATCGTTATCGATTATTTAGAAATTTTTTCTCGATGGATTTGCGCGACGTATTTTGTAAAATGAGCTTTGTTCAAATTTTGGCCGACTCTCGTGTTGGCCAAATCTTGAATGGTTTTTCACGGTTTTTGTTAATTTTTTATTATTCATATATAAATATTTACATACGTGCATATACGCATATAAATCAATGAATCGTTTGGCTGAAAGATTAAATCGAGTTTTCTTAAACGGTTAAGGTTTCCGATCTAATCTTAATTCGCGATTACAAAATCAAACGCGCACATTGGCTCTTTGATACTGTAACTCTATTGAAAAGTAAACATCCTCGATAGTTTGTCTAGCTCAACGTTTCAAAAATATACAAGCGCACCCGTCTTCTCTATAAATTTCTACGTGAAACATATTTACTAGAAAAGCGCAGCTCCTTCGTTCTTCTCTCTTTCTTTTTCTCACCTGTTGATCAACGGTCCGGACTCGGCGCGAAAGCTGATCCTGCTGAAATTCTTGCGATTGGCGAATACACCGGAGGAATTGCGGGATCGAGTGGTCGGCGTGATCATTTCCTCGTTGATGTCGAGGAGCTCGTCGCCGTGAATCGGTGCCGTGTCGGCGGTCAAAGTTCCGGTACCGGAACTCGAGACCCGCTCCAGCTGGCCGGCGGACGCCTCTTGGACGCTCGACGACGAGCGACGGACCTTCGACTCCGCCGGCGGGCTCGACGTCATAGCGATGACGTTTACGTTGGATCACGAATCGAGAATGAGTCGACTGCATCTTGCGCTCGCCTCGCTGGATGACTCCGTCGTACTGGACAGATGTATCGATTGGATTAGATGGCGCGATGATGACTTATGTTTTCGATTAATATAAGGTAAATATTTGTTTTAACTATGAATAAATTTTTATTTATCGTTACTGCTTTATTGTTTGTCAATTTATATAAATTAAATTTATTTCAACTACTTGACTACTGACGTTAATAAAATTAAATGAAAATGTTTATGAAAAGCAATTAATAGTATTGCAATTTTGTATCCGAAATTCATCAAAAAAAAAAAAAAAAAAAAAAAAAAAAAAAAAAAAAAAAAAAAAAAAAAAGATTAATAAATTGGCAAGTACGTAAGTTTAAAAATAGAAACAACATGCTTTTGAAATTCGCGCATAAACAAACTTCCGCATTTTGTATACACAAATTTTAACGAGAAACTATATGCTTCGATACTTTCAATACATGCCATATCCATATTGAATATTTTTGAAACAACTTGGAAATCGAAATATTTTCTCATTAGACGTATATTATCACTTTTAACTTTTCATTCAAACTAAACAGTTTTTTTAATAATAGATACGGATACACGGATATGAATCATTTTTAAACAAATATTATTTATGATTTATCTTTTCAGTTTATTTTTCTTTCGTTATAAAAAAATTTGTTAAATAGTTAATACAATATAGATTTATTTTTCATTCTAAAATAATTAAAAATTTTTCAAAGATATTTACGTTTACAAAATAGTCAATAAGTTGGTGATTTCGAATTTACAACCTCTCAAAAATAACGGTTATCGAATTAGCATTTATCTTCATTATCATACGGATGACGTCATCCTTTAAAAGCTTAAATCGACAGGACTGAATAACAATCGAATGTAAATGTATATTTCTTTTTATAACCACGTATGTATATATATGTAATTATATCTTCATATAAAGGAAATTACCAAAAAAAAAATATTTGCATCGCAAAAAATCCCTTGCGTTAAAGTTATAGATTCCGCAGTTAATTCACGAATGCTTTGTAAACTTGAAAATTTGCATTTGGATTTGTGCGTTTAAGAATATTTTATCATTCAACTCTTGAAATATGAATTTCTATCAAACTATAAATTAACGTACTTTGACAAACGATTTATTTATAATAGTTAGACTGTAATGATAAATAATAATTTATATTACGATATGTACTTTGCTTGATAACAACTTTTTCCAACAAATAAACAAAAAAAGAAAAAAAAAAATCAAATTAAGTTAATAAGACCTCCAGCAAAATACTATTTAACGTATAAATACATTATTTATATTACTAAACGTGAAATTATGGTAAAATTATTTTAGTAAATAACGTAGTACACGTTTACTACTTCGACAAGTGACATTTTTTTCTTCTATTCATTGAGCTGAAATAAAAAATTTTCTATAACGGTTATCTTTTATAATAGTTATAATTATAAAACTGATAAAAATATATTATAGTAACCAAAATTATCGGCAAATTAAAAAATTACCGGTCCTCGTAACGGCTTAGGAAATTTGATTAAAAACACTGCAATTTGATTCAATTATTTACAACTGTACACAATGAGGTATTACATATAATTTAATTTTAATGTCCTTTTACCGTTCAAATAGTTACGACTGACAGTTAAATTTCCGAACAATGACGGCGAGCAAGAGAATTCAACCTAAATCGTTTAATCGAACAAAAGAGCATCTTCATTTATACTCGAGTTTCTCAAGAGAATAACAGCGTCTTATCAAATAATTAAAAGCAATAATAATAAGACCGCAAATGATCAATTAGGTTTGATTCTCAATGGAAACCCGCATAAATGTAAAATAATATCGCTGTGATTTAGTGCTTTTACAAACTGATAAAGATGCGTGTCACTGTTATTTTTAGAGGATAAATAAAAGACCTTCGATAACTGGAATATCGAAGATAAGAGAAGCAAAAAAATAAAGAAAGAAAATAATGTAATTTGTAAAATAATGTAAGAAAACTCACAAAGTGTTTTGTTTCTCATTCGAAACAGGCGTCATTAAGGTAATGAGTGATGAGCGTGGAAAACAACGTCGACTCGTTTATGGCAAAATCGTTCTTTATTGTTCTCTAAAATAATAAACAGCACTAAATAGATTACAGACTATAATATCCAGAGGAGAGTCGGGAACCTCATTCGAAAACGGTGCATCGACGGCTCCATACTTTTTAACGCTTCTTCTTCTTCAGAGCAAAAAAGAAAAAGAAAAAAAAAAAAAAAAAAAAAAAAAGACTTTCCCTATTAGGGTGATGCGTCGACGCCGCGCACTTTCGAGCGGTTTTTATCAAGAGCGCTCAGTGCGTTCAAATATTTTCGCGGGCCCGATCGATTTACGGCGTATCGTTATGGAAATTCGGCCCGGAAGACGATAATACGACTGTATGTTATTCGTCATGTTTTTTTTTTTTTTTTTTTTTCCTTATCATGCAATTATGAAACGCGATTCGACAAAATGATCGAAGAGTTGCGCGCGCTCTTCCGAAGGCTGTCTACACCGCTGTACTGCCTTGACGCGACAAAGTTTTTCCCGTGGCGCGTACCGTTCACCGTCTCATTTTTTCCCTTCCTTCCTCCTCCGATATTTTATAATATATCCCGCACGCACTTTAAAGCGCAGAATCTTCGAGAGAAAGAGAGGGAGAAAGAGAGAAAGAGAAAGAGAGAGAGAGAGAAAGAGACAGACAGACAGAATTCGAGCGTGTGTATAGGAATAAGCGCGCTACTCGTTTATCGTCAACTCGGTGACGTGCGCTGGCTTAGCTTTGCTTTATCGCGCACCGGCTTTTCTTCTCTCTCTCTCTCTCTCTGTCTCTGTCGTTTGCACTCTTTCTGTCTTACGCTATCTCTGTCTCTGGTTTACACCTCCTCCTCCTCCTACTCTTCTTTCGCAGACTCTTTCACTCGCTCTTTCCGGTACTTTAGCCCGGCAACTCTACGTTAATCACGCCACTCACGAACCGTGAATATTCGGCTGGTGACAATTTCAACTATTTTTACTGTACAATTTTTTATATAAATAATATATTCACACACTAGACACTTTGTACACTCTATTTTACATTAAAAATCATCGACAATAATTTATAACTTTACTATTTCTTTACTTTTTCTTTTTCTTTTTTTTAAATTTTTTTTTATCAACTTTTTAAACGAGAGCGCAAGTAGTCGGATCGGTCGCCGAGCGCTTACTCGAACGAGCGCTGGCGCGTTTGGTAGTTGAGTGTGCGCGGAGCGAGAATACGTTATCTAGGTGGATGTATATATATCGCGTAAACGGCGCGCGTCCACGTGCCACGTTTTCTCAGCCTTTCGCGTGTTTGCGAGCCGTTCTTGCGGCGCCGTGCGATGCATCGCACGCAGGCGCGAACTACCCGAGAATACGCAGCCGCGCATACGCAACTACCATACGTCTTTTTCCTCGAGAGGAAAAGAGAAAGAGAGCAACCGCCTGAATTCCTTCTTTTTTTACAACCTACTTTTTTACATGTTTCTGCTACTCGGCGCGTTCATTATGTCAGAATCTATATTTACATTCACGTAGGAAAAGAAAAAAGGAGCCCTCGCAGCATACTGTGTCGTCACTTCCACTGCAAGGTCAGCTACCAGAATCCAAACTGTTGCTGCAATCCTGTATAATGAATACCAGTTATCGTTATCTGTATTGTTCAATTTTTATTATTTAATTTTTTCAATTTGTAATGCTCAACGTGTGTGTACCTCATAAAAATTTCTATTCTATAATTTTACGAACTCTTAATTCCATTGATAAGAAAGCTCGCATGTTTGGATCTTGGACTTTTTCCATTATCAATTGTTGAACTTCACTTGGACTGTTTTTTACCACAATACTAAGTTTCTCAGCATACTGTATCCACACACAATTTGCACATCCAGACATACAACAGTTTGTCGGTTCCTCGATGTCATCCATTGTTAAAGGAGGTTCAGGAAAATACATTGGTCTTGAAAATGCTTTTTTATCAGTTTCCTGAGTTGTCGACAAACAATTATCAGAATCTTCATTTTCAGGCATTTTTGATATAAATCTATGATTTCGATATCGATGTTTGGAACTTCTTAACAGAAGAGGTTGCAAGTGTTTTAATCTCGTCATTCTTTCTCAAAAAATTATCTGTAAAAAGGATATATGTATAAATTTTTATATTTAAAGTTAGAAAAGATAATACAATAATGAAACTGTATTACGTAATGCAAAAATAAAACTCTACAAAAATTTATTAATAATTACATGCATATAGTTATATATTAATGATTCATAAAAAAAAAATCAATTATTTTAATGTAAAATTTAATACCACATGAATCAGGACAATAAATTCTTGTTTTTTAGATTTTTATTTTTTTGAAAAATAAGATAATATGTTATGAATTTGATGCAAAAACTAAAAGTAAGTAGAAAAATTAAAAAACCCAAGGTTGATGTTATTATAATTTTTTCATTTACTAACCTAAAAAACGTATATTTTTAAGCTCTTACTATTTTAAATATGTACTATATTATTTAAAAACAAATAATTAATTAAGCACTTTTAACAATTAAATTTAATTTAAATATAATTATTTTCTTTTAATTATAGAAAAAAACTATTCGGGACATCCTATCATCAGCTGATACTTCACTATTTGCTCTCATGATACTTTATTTTTATATACACATGCGCATATCTCTCCGCCATATGTTCACTACCACTACATTAGTGTGCTCCAATATCAACAACTCGATTCTCGGCTCGCTCAGCAGCTAATGCAGTGTACTTAGATTGCGCCACGATTGTATATATACATATCCGAAAATGCACTAGTGTTACGATTTTTTTACGAAGAAATATTAATTACTCCACCTGCCACTGCTAGCGCTACTAATTAACTTACTACTTATGTTCGTAATACGGATGATTATTATTTGTGCCCAGTTTTTATGCATCCACTACTTGAAATTGATAAAAAAATTAGTATATTGTATAAAATTTATTTTATAAATCTATTATTATGTTTATTACGATTGCTGAAGTCAATTAGTTTACATACATTTGAAAAATATTATCGAATTATTAACCATTTTAATTAATATAAAGAATAAGAGTAATTAATACATTCAAAACAATACAAAGAAATTATTGAACATCATGTTAAGCATTCGAATCGGCTAAAATTGCATATACTTTTTTACATTTTTTTTAAATACTCTTTGGTTTTTTGGCTATTGTCATAGGCCATTGTCTGGTGTTTACACTTAACACTATTTTTTTTTTTATTTTCACATTACCGCGCAATTAGCGGAGCCAATCGGAACAAAGTCTTCATTGCGCAAACTTCAAATAGGTTACTCTAACGACACAGGCTTGTACTGTGTAAAGGAACACGTGTATAAGTTTTATTTTAAAAGACCCAATGTCGTTGTATCGGTAGCATTAAGTAGAGATGGGCCGTAAGATTCCGGGAAAAAAACACAGAGGAATTAAAGATCCACTTAAACAAAGAGAAAAACGATTATTAGAGTAAGTACAAATTCTTGGAATAAAACTAATAACTACTGTTTTATAGGTTATGTTTCACTTTATTTACAATTATTAATTCTTTATAGATTAGAAACAAAAATCAATGCTCCTCCTAAAAATATAGATGATCAAGATATTCCTAAGAGCTTAGAACGTGTGATTCAACTTAAAAATTCTATCAAGAATAATGGCTTAGTGCAGAAGAAAAGAAAAAAGAAGAAAGGTAAAAAACTTATTACTCTTGGAGCTGAACAAAATATTAAAAATTTTCATCCCAAAAGAAAACCAGAAAAAGTTGGGCCTATTTTTAATCAAAAACCTGGTGAAACTCATTATCAGTTTTGGAACAGAGTTAATAGAGAAACTCATGCATTTTTAAAAGAAACTGAATTTGAAACAAAATATAATGTTGAAGTAAAGCGAAATCCAGAAACAGGTGAAGTTGAAGGTATTAAGAAAAAACCTCTAGATGAATTAGATAAATTGGAAAAACTTCGATCGAAACATAAAAATATAAACAAAAAGAAGAAAGTAGTTGATACAGAAACTAAAGAGGTATTAACAAAATCACAAAAAAGAAAATTGAAATTATTACAAAAGAAACAAAAAAAAAATGAAAATGAAGTTGACGAATTTGAAAAATTCAAGGATGAAGTTAAATTTGGTGATGTTGTGCATGCTCCACCAGAAATAAAAGTTCATCCTAAGAATGCCCAAAAAGATACTAACAAGGTAAATAAAACTTTTTATTTTAAGAACTTTATACATTCTCTATTTATAAAATTATAATTAATAGGTCAGGTGTAAGAATTTATTATTAAATTCTATTTTACAAGAAAATAAGTCAAAAACAAATAAAACAAAGTCAATAGATAGAACAGGTAAACGAAAAGAACTTCCCGTAGGAGAAAGACGTCAATTAGAAAAGCAACAAAAGGATGTTATTGCTGCATATAGATTATTAAAAGCAAGAAAATTAGGAGACTCTTCAATAACTGCTTAAGGTTTTAATATTAATGATTTATTTTTTATACAACATTAAATTAAATTAAAGTAGATTTAGTGCATAAGTATACATACATTTTTCTTTTTGTTTTAAAACAATACAAATTTTCTTATAAATTTTATAACAACAAAAGAGAAACAAGCATTATCCTGTTGTCCATACAAAAGGTTCCAGCCTTTCTTCAACTGGCAATAGATTATTTAATGTTTCTAAACTTTCTAGAGTCTGATTTAATTGCATGTGACATTTTGTGAGTTGCCGACTAAGCTCATGAACTCGGCTTATTTGTTCAGCAAACTTTGCAAATTTTTTCTGTCTTTCAGTAGCTATGGTCATAATTTTTTTAAGTTCCACGTCAATATTTGTGCAAAGAGCATTCTGTTCAGTTGCAATCATTTGTGCACTATTATTAAGATGATGCTGATATCTTGCACAAAGATTGAATAATCCAATCGGATCAAGTCTTTCTAAAACTTCTGGATCACGCACTCTAGGTGGTAAATTAAGAGTTCCACGCATTATTGGAAGAAACATTGGAATGTTTTTTAATTTAACTAAATCTGGATCTTTATCAGCAGTAGGATCCAAAGCTGCAGCTTTTACTACTACAATATTATGCACTTTATCTGATGCTGATTTTTTGTAACCAATACCACTACTTGATTTTCGTCGAGTTGATTCCTGAGCACCGAGACTTTTTCCTCGATAAAGTTGCGACTGTTTATTAGTCATTTTTGGTGAATCTCCTATAGGTCTATTTACAGTATACGAAATATATGGCAAGTCAGAGTCTGAACAAATACTAGGTCCAGGACTGATGCATCTCGGTGGAGTATCATCTGGGACACTTTCTCGATTTGGAACACTTTTTCCTCTTCTTAGAGGAGCTGCTCTTGTACGGCTTCCATCCCCTTGCGAATCTACACTTTGGGAACTGTGTTCCGAACCCATATTGATAACTAAAATTTAAAAAACTTTTTATAATTTTACTTGAAAATTTATTGAAGCTAAAATTTTCTAAAAATTTTTATTTACAATGTATAAACAACCTTTGATATTATTTGTAGGTTAAACTTCTTGAATACACATTTTATCTATAATAACTCTTCAACAGTGTATAATTTATGTTTAACGAAATTAATTTAATACATTAATAATTACTAAAATACTAAAATTAACCCTCCTAATAACACTTCAGATATTGATGAATACTTCAACATGGCATTATATATCATAAAATGCTCATGACTATATGTGTACACGCTCAATTTCTGCAGTATGTCAATTGAAAATAAGCACAGCTGCTGCAGTTTGTGCTGACATCTACATCGACAGCGCTATTGTTTTATGAATTTAAAATATCTATTTTACCGACAATAATAATCATATATAGTTATACAAACCCTAATTATAATTGAGGGGAGCATATCGTTTCTTCGTAACGAATGCGCGAAATTAATAGTTTTTTTTTTTGTTCTAAAGAACGTAAATAAAAAGTTATTATGCTATTTTATATTTATTTAAATATTAAAATATATATTAATAAAATTGTATTAATTTTTTATTCATCAAATTTAATGCATAAATGGGTGCGTTAGCTCCCGAGGTTAGTACGAATACTTACCACGGGGCGCTGACGCGCTCACTTGATATTGCATAATTTTTTTTTAAGTTTAAAAAAAATTATAATTGAAATATTTTTACACGCTCTATATATTTACATATATTCATTTATATAATTAAAGTTTGTGTGACTTATTTAATCGCATTTAATTAAAGCATTTTACTTATAAAGATAAGTTGTTTTGGAGAATAATTCGGGAGTAGACTTTTATGACACAATAATTAAGAATTTCCAATTTCAAATTTCTGCCACAGTATTCGTTATAAAAGTTATTTACTCATCTCGACTTCTCTAGCATCACGGAAATCATTATTTGCGGTCTCGAGCGACGAGGATAATTTAATTACTCAATTACTTTCATGTCCCGAGACAAGTAACATCGTGCCACATCAGTCTTGCACAATCGCTCAAGTTACTTCTTACCTCCGTCTTCCTTCGTCTTAACTTGTGCACACATCACCGTACCTAAATTTTTCAATCGCATATGTATACTTCTTTTTTATTTCCTCGTTTTACTAAAGCAACGATTACAAATACAGATGAAGGCCACGTCATCGGCAAAAATTATCGCGAATGATTTAAATTGCTTACGGATCGGGTATAATTTAACAGCTGCAATAATAATTCATCGGTTAAAAAAGAAAAAAAAGCTCGCGATATTTTTCAAACATTGAATCAAATTTATGGATCTCTGAACAACAGAGAAGAGCAGTAGAATCTAGTAAGAAAAGTACATTAATGTTAATGTAGGCGTATTTAAAATAGGTACGTACGCCTTCTAATTCATCTATCCGTGGCGTTCGAGATTTTTTGCGATTCCAAGAGTCTTATCTGGACAAACCTTTCGTATACGCCGCATAAATTTCCGACGCGTAAAGCCAATCGTGAATAAACAAGGAATAATTCATTAATACGCTACGAGTCGCCGATTGCTCGCGATATGGTTAGAAGCGAAATTGAATCCGTTGACATTGTAAAAAATTGAAATTTTCTCGATAGTTCCACTTACCTACGATGAATATTTTTATCTCGCGGTGATCAAAATTTCTAACTACATTTATGATATAAATTATTTGTCATGCAAATAAAAGATTTAAAGATTAAGACAATTAACGTGTACATCATTTGTCTTGGTTTTATTTGTAAAGCGCTTAATTTTCTTGATTTAGTAAGAAATATTTATGCCGTATATTTTTTATATTGATTATCAATTACCAAGTAATTGAATTGTTCCGTTAATGGAAAAAAAAAAAAAAAAAAAAAAAAAAAAAAAACTAACAAACGAATCAATAAAATACTAATACGAAAAAACCAATAACTTTATCTAATCGAATTATTTAGAAGAAAAGTTTTATATTCTTCATACGGAATCTCAACGCTTAACATGCCATCGAATCTTTCACTTACATGCACACGTGGATCAATACGAGTATACAACGTTCTCGGAAGGCAAACTCTCTCGCGTCTGCTTCATTTCAAACATCTTACGCTATCGTTGAACTTACAAGAAGAGCCGGTGCAATCAAAAGGGCTCGCTCGGTGTATATATATATATATATATGTACATAAAGCGGCAATTGGAATATCGGACAGTAAATATAGCTCTTCTTTCCGATAACGAAATCATTTTCTTCTCGGTCTATACCTTTAATACATAAATGTTCATCGGTCAACTGGACAATCGGCAACGATGCACTCAGACGGTGGCGCACGTTGCACATCGCATGCCGGTGATGATGATGCCTGCCTTTTGCGTCGTTATCCAGAGCCATTGTTTGTCCTTCTCTCTTGTCCTTTTTTTTTTTTTTTTTTTTTTTTTGCTTTTGTTTTGTATGATGCGAGCGATTTTGTGAAACGAATTGCGTAATGCCTACTTGTCTGCATGTAGCTGCCGTTGATTTTTCGATTGTCATTATCGAACACATACGTGCATTTTATATTTTATAATAATTCATTGCGCGAGATTCACAGGTATACAATTTATAATATTTATAGGATTGGGAATGCTTTTTTTTTTTTAGGAAAGAATATTATTTTATTTAATGTTAGATTGATAGCGGATGTATTATTGCATGAATACATTAGACTATAGTAATTATTCAATGTTTATTTTTAATTTAAATCATCGACTGTAAAGTTTAAGTGCTATATGTTACATATGTATAAATGTATCTATTACAAAATTGTTGTACTATATATAAATTTATGTTTATTTTTTATTAAAAATATAATTTTTTTAACATCAAAAAATTACTTTTATTTTTCTAATTTTAAGTATATCCACGTTGACGAAAACTATTCAAATTTAACGTTTATCACACACGTACAACACGATAAATAAAATGTCTCGAATTAAAACGAGTCTCTTCGCATACTATAAGAAAACTGCAGACAAGCGTATAAAATTACACGTGCCAACTATACAAACGATGAGAAATAATAAAACCATGCATTTTTTTCTCTCTCTCTCTCTCTTTCTCTCTCTCTTTTGTCGAATTTCATATTTTATATTTAAAAAAAAAAAGAAAAATAAACTCGTCCAAATAGCAATATTCCACGACATGGTACAAAAAATTTGTGCGATAAAACCGCATCTTTCGCGACACTATCTCATTATTACATAACGCAATGTTTATGTTCTCCTGCAGCTCTTTCTCGAGAGCGTGTCCGTGTATGTAATTTACGAAAACTCAATGCCCGGCCCGTAAAATATCCATTCTATCGTCGATGCTTAATCGAAAAAAAGGCACGTACACAAAATAAAACAGTAATATAATTCGAAGAAACTCATGCGCCGAGATCATAGCGATAGATCGCAACATGCGCGAGTGATAAGAGGAGACGATTGAGTTAGCGGCGGGGGTCACGCGGCGGCCGCGGAGAAAGAGAGATAAACGCGCAGCAGCAGCAGCAGCACTCGGCAATAGTAAGCGCTCAGTGAGCAACGAGCTCCCCCGGTGCTCGGATCAAGCGACGATGTGCTCTGGCTGAACTCGTCGGTAGTTATTGTACCACGTGCCGCGTGACTGTTATTACATGCAATATATACAGTGGTCTCGTATCTATCGTTCACTCTTTGCGTCCGTGTGTGATTGTGAATATTCACTGTAGTCATCGTGTCGGGTATCTTGTTTTTCTTTTTGGTAAGTTTTTTTATGGTTTAATACTTTATTTTCTTTTTTATTTATTTAATTTCTTTGCTGGATGATTGAGACGTGCGGGTGATTATACCTTTATGCGTAATTTTATCGTTAAAACACGGCTTGTTAATTTTGAGTGAATAGTACTTTGTATGCTTTTTTTTTTGTATATCTTTTATCTATGAGGCAGCTTTTTTTTGTAATTCTATGTCTTTTACGATTTTGTTGTTACAATATATATATATTAGTAATTAGCTAATGAGCATACATCAAGTCTTTAAATATTTCTTAATATTAAACGAAGTTAACGATAATTTTTACTAACCGTCTGTAGAATTTTTTTAAATGTCTTCGATGCAGCGTACCTGACGTCATTTTGTTGTCATTGTATCGTTAGATGATGTGTGACTCGAGTGACGTCATAAATTAAAGCTTCTACTCGAATTATAGTTTCATAAATTTAGATTGTTTTGAAGTATGTTAAATATTAATGAATCGTGTAACTAGAACTTTGCCAACTTTATTAATAATAATAGAAAAAGACACTTTATATCGGTCTCTCCTTGATTTTTATTACGCGAAATGTACCGGTTTATTTTTAGAATTTTTTTAAATATTCACAATGACAGATAAATAACATAGAATATTTTTATTTTCGGAAGGAAAAATATACAAGATATTAAGTAATTACTGTTAAAATAATTAATAATTAGTAATTACTAAATATTAGTAATTACTGTTAAAAATTTTCAAAAAATAAGACATGTACATTTGAATGAATGAATAAATAACGTCTACTCTAGACGCATTATTACAAGATTACCTTTTATCATTTTCCATTTTATCTGCAATACAAGCTTGTCAAACTGCATCTAAGTAATACATGCAACTTGAAGATTCGATAACCGTTCTCTGTCTCCCTCTCTTTATCTCTTTCTCTTCCCGCAATGAAATATGTTGAAAGGTACTTAAAACTGTGACATAATTCTCTTCTAATACACGACATAAACACCATCGTTGCGAAGAAACGAGAAAAATAAAATTGACGCTATGATTAGATATAGTATTACAGTTTTAGGATCGATCGTAATAGCAACGGCATCCTCGCCGCACCGTAAGTTTTCCGTAATTCCTTCTTGATTCACGAAAAACAAACACAAGGCGACACTTTTTTTTCTTCCATAAATGAAAAAGAAAAAAAAACGCAAAACGTCCACTGGTATAAAGCTCTCGCTATTCTCTTCACAGCAGCTCTTAACATCGCTATTACGGAGTTTATCTAATTACACACGTAGTGCAACACCGGCGAACGACAAGTTCACCGGCTGTAAGGCTTTTACCGAGAGAGAAAGAGAGAGAGAGAGAGAGAGAAAGAAAGCGAGAGACAGAAAAAAAGAAAAACAAAGAGAGATAGTTTCGTCGAAGTCTATCCCGTAATTAGGGGACTCGGCGACTTATTATTTCGTCGAAGGTGTTATAACGTTCTGGGGTTTAAAGAGAAAGAAAGAAGCGCCGGCTATACTTGTACGTGACACTACGTAAGTTCGCTTATGTTTCCGATATACTTTACTACATGTGTATATATACGTGTGTGTCCACCTATATCCAAAGCGGTCGCTCCCTTGCGTGACACTGCACGCGGACGCACGCACGCACGCACGCGTGCTGTTATGTGCCTGGATTTCATAGGCGTAGGTATTTCTGTATGTGTGTTTATCCATGAGACGTTATACAAATGGGTCGCTAGTGCTTTTAAAATTATAATCGTTCGCGCTCCCGTATGGCTGTTTATTATTATTTTTTTTTTTTTTTATTTCTTGCGTTATAAATGTGGTTTCTTATCAATTCAAGCAAATTTATCCCGCGGGCTACTTGTTTAAAATCTATACGCGGCGAGTGAGAAAGATAGAGAGAGAGAGAGAGAGAGAGAGAGAGAGAAAGAGCAAAGGTTGCGATCTTTTTCTTTCTATAACAAGCGATGGTGCAAGAAATTGCATCTTGTGCATGTTCGCATCGCGTGGCGCGACGTCGACGACGATTTCGTACAATATCCAATGGGCGTTTACGGAAATTTTGATGAATATTTTTCAAGCCGTCGCTTTAATGGAACAGTTTTGATTTTAGAGTAACGTCGTTATAGTCGCGCTTAAAATTTTAACGAAGAACGAGGCACGCGCACGCGCGCGCGGAATTTCAAGTTGCAAAATTACTACGTAAAATGTGTTGCGTTCGGCATTTTAAAAGATCGAATAAAAAGAAGGAAAAAAGATAATTACAAATTAGTGTTCGAAGCGCTGATTAAGGCAGTTTAAACGGTAATCGTTTAATGTAATGACAATAATTATGCATTTATATTTAAATTATTACCTTTTGAACTAAAAGTAGGTAAAAGTAAAAAAATTATGCACAATGTTCATTTTTATATAACGGAACGCATTATTTATGATAATGACGTATTTCATCTCGCTCTCGCGGTATAATGCCAACGTGTCAAAATGCCTAATGAATAACACTTTGTACATATTTTTTTTTTAACAACAATTTAACAAAAGCTATCATTTGAAAGAATAAAAAATGCGTAATACTCGAAGTAAAATATATTGCACTGATTACGTGATAAAATTAAGTTAATATTATTATATATCAAATTTCAAGGGAAAAAAACTCGAGCTTAATTCGATTGCGCAACAACGTAAATACGCTCATATATATAGGCACGTGCTACGGAACATTTTTTTTTTTTTTTTTTCTTCTTCTATTATTTCAAAACAGGAAAACCCCCGAGTGGATGAAATGTAACGCGATACGAGCAACAAGCCAAGATCGTCGGTCGAAAAAGCGTCGTTGTGTGTCTTGATCTTGTTTTTCGCTGACGAGGTAAGAAATAGATAGACAGTTTCTGCACCCAAATTATAAAAGATGCGCCAAGGTGTCAAGGCCAATTCATCTTCCTTCTCTCTCACTTTCTCGTTTTCTAACTTTTCGGAAAATTTATTGCGTCATCGGATTCAATATAGGTATACATACACGTAGACACCTTAGATAAAAAACTGGTAGAATTTTATAAGTTAAAACGTTGTTATCGTTGTCATTGAATCGTTGACAACAAAATTTCGTTATCGACTCGCTCGCGATATCAAAAGTGCCGGCGAGTTTTTCCTTTTTTTTTTTCTTTTTTTTTTCTTTACCGAATTTAATGATAATCATGATATAAGCATGCTTACACGTATACGAATCAAGTAAAGCAAAAAAAAAAAAAAAAAAAAAAAAAACCCGTACGACTCGCGAGCTTCCAATTCTAATAATAATATAAAAAAAATAAATCAAGCATTTATTGCTTCGAAAATTAATTATCGATAACAGTCGTTATTCTTTACTAAGCAAAATTTAAAAAAAATTTTATGGGCGATTAAATTAATTTTTATTAACCTCTGCGATCGACCAAATATTAAAAAACAAATAAATTCGGAATCGATAGTGTAATGGTTGTTTGAATAAATGAACGCGCGATAATTTTCAACTTATTCGTTTATTTTTTTCCCAGATGAGTGGAGAGGGCATAAAATTTATTTAATATTTTTTTTTTTTTTTTAAATCTGCAAGATAATATTAATAAAGAAACAAAGGATTTCTTGGAAAGTTTAATTGTTCGCTGGCGCTTCTTTATCTTGTGTTTTGATGACACCTATACCGTCGCTCATTATCTAATACTGACATATATCTTATTTTTATTATGTTTGTCATAACACCGATAAATATTTTTAAAGCTTGCCAATGCTGATAAACAATAATATTATTGATAAATACATAAATTTATGTATTCGGTGCATTTCGTTCAAATTTTCTATTTACGTTGTATCGGATTTGTATATTTTAACAGCATAAATGTTTTTCTTTGGCGCTAATCTTATTTTTACAAAACGTTTATTTTGCTTTACTTTGATTGATTTGATGAAGCGTTTAAAGAGAGTCATCTTCGGTACGATTTTTTTTTTTTTTTTTTTTTTTTTTTTCTTAAAATTCATCTTTCATTAAAATAAATAACAGATTAATTCGAACGTCAAAGCATTTTACATACTTGTTTTATGTACGTCTCTATATGTATACGCAATGCATATACGAGTAATTTGCAAACGAAAAAAAAAATAGTTGAACTTGTCTCGTCGAAATTTAAACTAAAATTTGATTAACGCGCGACACACTCGGTCGGCTGAGATGGGGCCAGCAAATGCTCGAACAATTCACCAGTGGACTTATAAAATACGTACGACGATGCGTATACGGACGCCCGCCCGCGCGAATAAACGGAAGTCGCGCGTACAAGGTCGACGGATTCAATCGTCGCGTACGTCGAGGATGAAAGTCGTTAAGCTTCTTCGCGTGGGCGTTGATACTTAATTCGACTCTCTAAACGTAATACGCAGGTGGTGCGGTTTTATTATTCTTTTTTTTTTTTTTGTTTTTTTTTTCTTTTCTTTTTTTTTTCTTTTTGTTCCGGGATGCACGCGCGTCTAATCGGCTATGGATAATTCGCGTAAAATGAGATCCGATGTTTATCTGATGTATTTGCGGTTGTATGCGGTTTTTTTTTTTTTTTTTTTTTTTTTTTTTTATTATTTTTATTTTTTTTTTTTCGTTATTTTTGCTTGACAAACGTCACGCTCGGCTTGTAACGCGTTTGTTTATTCTAACGGTGTCGCGGCATAGACTGACATCAATTTTGTAAGGATTCGTATAAAGAGAGGTGCGATTCGCGTCGGGTTTTTGATACGTATGCGCGGTTAGAAAGTTGTCCGACTATACGAAGTGACGAACCGAATCATTGTTATTCTATTATACGTCCGAGAAAGAATGCAGTTAAATTTGATCGTAAACAATTTTTTATATAATAGTTTCGTGGCATTTATTTTTAATCGCTACAACGATTTTGTATATAAGACTGATAAGACCTTTTTTTATATGTTATTGTTTCAATCGCCCCATCGATATCGCTACACTTGCTACACTTGACGTACGACAGACAAATAGAAGAACATTTATTCGCGGCACGCACTCGACGTTACGATTAAGTTTCTCACGTCGATACACAAATTGATAAACTATAAAAACATCGATTCATCGCAGCTTTTAACGTTTGCATTATTATTATTATTTTTTTTTTTTTTTTTTTTTTTTTTTTTTTTTTAATTTCAAGCTTGCAGATACATAGATGTTTACGATTTACAGCGTGGCCGCAACCGCTTAACGCGACTCTCGATTTAACGCCTGTTTCGTGCACTAACAACGCAAGAATCGAAAGCGATGTAACTGCTGCCGCATAGACACGACGATCGACGATCGAGGTGAGTAACCTTATTCGTACAATAGCTTTTTTCACCGCTGTACAATATATATATACGCATGCCCGAAAGCCGACGCTAAATGACGGAAATGTTTTTGTTAAACTACGGAAAGTGAAAGAGTAAAAGCGCCTGGCGACCGTAAAATCGTTCAAAATAAAAAGTATATATGTATATATATACATCCCGCGCACTCCTTCCGACCTTATCTCTCTCTCTCTCTCTCTCTCTCTGTTTTTTTCTTAGCGAATTGAAAAAAGCTCTTCTGTTGATCTCGCGCTTATGCGCGTGGGTGTGGATCATAAGGATCGAGTTCGTTCCAGTTGTCTCGAGATTTACGGCCGGATTATGTCGGTGTGTGCGAACGTGTCATCTTCCTTTTCAATGCGAGAGATAGAGAGAGAGAGAGAGAGAGAGAGAGAGAGAGAGAGAGAGAGAGAGATTGTAACTCTCCGGAGTGTATTGTTACGCTCGACTAAGGTCCTATTATACCCGCCGCAGTGCCCATTATTCGTAATTACGAGCCGGAGATCCTATCCCACTCGCGGGAGGGATGGATTTTTCTTTATACAGGTGCATTCGTCGTCTCCCTTTTCTCTCTCTCTTTTTTTTTTTTTATCGTATTATATCCGATGAAATTCCCAATATAGTTGCTTTATCTCTTATATATTATTTCTTAGCGAGCGTTATTTATTCGTTTTTTGGAAGGCATTATCCACTTTTATACATCGTTGGATGATGGTTCACTGCTTTGGAATTAAAAAGCGTCGTAAAAGAATGCTTTTCGAATCGAAGTAGGTGCGTCAACGAGTTGAGAGCTTAATTTTTTTAGTTTTAAGCGGGGAGAGAGAGAGAGACAGGGGGTAGAGATAAATAAGATTATTCGATAAAAATGCACAACAAAGAGATACGTATATTATATTCTTTACTATTTTGATAAGCAGTGGATAAAGAGTAGTGATTTACTATATACTCGAGAAAAAAAATATTTACAATAAATTGATAATTTTAAAGGCATTTGAAAGTGTAATAATATCTTCATTAGGATTATTATTAAAACGTAACCAAAAGACGTTTTATTTAATTATGAAACCAGTTTATTAGATATTTTCGTCGGTTCGATGGATTATAACAAAAAACTTTAACCAAAATTGATTTTTAAGCGACTCGTCCATTGTCGGTGATAAATGCTTGTTTACGTGTCGCCAAAAGGATGCCCACGGGTTAATCGCATAAATTATCAACCAGTTGGTCGAGTTGGATAACTTTTTTTTTTCCTTTCCATCTTACATATTTTTGTCTGCATGTCCATTCCAAAACCTGCACAGATCCACGAGGAAAAATCGAAAAAGGAAAAGTCGACTTGAATATGAACGTTGACGCGTAAATAAAATGAATTTCGCAAAGTCAGCTCTCTCTCTCTCTCTATTTCTCTCTCTCTTTCTTGTTTCACTCGGGGAAATAGACACATAAAAATAGTACAGTAGCGAATACGTTACGCTCGTATAAATTCTCTCTCTCTCTCTCTCTCTCACTCTCTCTCTGTCTCTGTCGGCCTACACAGCGACAGGTTTTCCTAAGGAAAGCGAAACCGGACCGCGCTCTCGCCTCCTCGTTACTCTCTATGCCAAGTATATTTTTTTCATATTTCCGCGTATACATATGCGAAAAAGCTCATAGGTTCGTGTATGCAGATATATAAATCGACGACAAGGCGAATTGAAAGTTACCCCGACGACGCTCAATACGCACACTTTCTCTCAATCACTTCTCGCGTATCTGTTTGTGGTTTGAGATGCGTCGTTAATCGATTGTAAGAACGATTAAACGATAAATTGTCTAAAACTAAATTAATTTCCTTATGCAATAATAAAACGATATAAACGAAAAATTTAAACGTTCTTCCGAAAATTCGTTTTCTTTGGCATGAAATAATTTTTTCTCGCGCGTCATTTAAAGGCTCGATGGGTCGATTCGCGTTCGCTTCTTCGATTCGCTATACGTACAATTAAATTTAAAAAATAATTAAGAAAATAGAGAAATACGTAGTTATAATATTTTAAAATTGCATTAATCTGCAAGTCAATGTAAATTTTGCTGCTTGGTATATACGAGTAATAATTTTTTTTTTGTATTAAGTTTCTGCACTACTTACGATTATGATCTTTTTTTAATTTTTTTTTAACCAGCTAGATCGCTTTTAATATTCAATAATTAATTAACGTTCACTTCCAACTTTTCACGAGAATTTTTAACGTACTATTAACGTAGAAAAATAAATGGAAACCTTGAACATTTCGTATACCAAAGCGATTTTCTTTCTTTTCTTTTCTTTTCTTTTTTTTTTTTTTTTTTTTCAAAATCGCCAACTAATATGATTTACTTTTGAAATTGGAACAGTACGAAAAAATATTTCGAAAAACGATTCTCCAAGCATTCCGTGTAACAACAAAAATAGCTCGATTGTTTGACGATCCACGTAACCCAACTACGAACATTTTTCTTAAATAAACGTCAAGTCGAAAATTCTTTCCATTTTTTTGCAAAAAATATCGAAGACTTTTTCGCTCCTATTGGAAAGCAAAATGTAATACCAAGATCGAATTATTACAAAATATTTGTTAGCTCATTTCTTTGTTTGTATAGAATCGGTGCAGCAAAAAAAAAAAAAAAAAAAAAGAGAGAGAGACAGAGAAAAAAGAAAAGAAAAGGACAAAGCATAAAAACAGCAGCGTGCGGTATTGCTTAAAAGGCAATTATTAAATAATCGCTCGGAATCCAAATTATTTTCCAACAGTCAACGTCCTCTCTTTCTCACTCGCTTTATAACTCTAGTAAAATTCCGGAGGGAGGTTATAAAGCCGCGCGACGCTACCTCGATGCGGTAGAGTGAACTTTTTTTCCCTCCTTCCTTGCGATACGCGTAGCCGTGAAATTAAACGTAATAGACGCGGACGGAGAGAGAGTGAGAGAGAGAGAGAGAGAGACGAGTAATGTAGAAAACGTTCCGTGAGAACAACGACAAGAACAACGCTTGGCTTCTCTCTTCGCACCTTTGTAAGCCTCGCGCGCACCTTCGCAGCAGCGAGTTTAAAAAGCCACGGAGACGACTATATGCCGAGAGAAAGAGAGAAACATCGAGAAGTTGCTTTTTTCTTTTTCCTTTTGAAAAAAAAAAAAAAAAAAAAAAAAAAAAAAAAAAAAAAAAAAAAAACAACTCGCTCGAGTGAGATTATGCGTTTATACGGAAAGTAAAGTTGTTTTTGCGCGGAATATCCACGATTACGCTATAACGCGTAAAAAAAAAAGAAAAAAAAAAAAAAACAAAACAAAACACTGTTCTTTTGTAAATAAACGGGCTCGAAGAGTCGAGCAAGAGTTACGAATGTTTATAAAGTGCGGAGGACCGAGGAAAGTAGCGCGTAAACTCGCTCGTTGGAGATGTGCAAGGAATATCGAGCGCGAGGATTGTGACATCATTAACGTAGACGCGATTAAAATCTTTACCATCTGTTGTTGGTATATAACTTTCACTCGTTTCGTTACTCGGTACTTGAGCCAAAAAAGAAAAGAAAAGAAAAGAAAATAAATAATAAAAGAAAAAGAAAAGGAAAAAAGAGAGGGAAAATAACGCGAGGCGTTTGTCGGAAACAAAAGCCGTTGTTTCTTGAATTCGCGAGTTGCGCATGTCGTCGTAGCATTTTAATTTATTCATCGATAACCGATTTATAAATATTTAGAGTCGTTGCGTCACTCGCGTGCGCATACATAACAAAATGGTATTACGCATACAGATATAGGTATATAGTAAAAACAAACGAAAAAAATATAATCATACTCGGCGAATCTTCTCTCCTACATTTAATGGTTATACGTGGATTGCATGTAACTGAAAGCGGCGCCTTCATCCGCGATCTTTTAAGGAAGATACTCTCTCACGGTACACATATATGGCTCCCATGTGCACGGAGCGAGAAAGAAGGGGGGGGGGGGGGGGAAATAGTTTGCACTACTTTTGGTCGATCGAGTAGTAATTTACTCTATGTTTAAAGGAAAAGAGAAATATTAAACGTAATTTTTTTTTTATTCAATCGAATGGAAAAACTTTGTCGTAAAGTTTGCCAAATGAATTCGAGGGAAGGTATGGCTTATTTAAATATACACACACACACACACACACACACACACACACACACACACACACACACACACACACACACACACACACACGCACGCACGCACGCACGCACGCACGCACGCACACACACACACACACACACACACACACACACACACACACACACACACACACACACACACACACACACACACACACATACATACGTGTCAGGTGTATGCATACATATATATGCCTATGTAAACGCATGCCAAAGGATCTCGGGATCGCTGTATCTATCCGACATATAGGCTTGGTATGCATCTAATTACACATGCATAGAGAAACCGGTGTTCGAGTTATTCTCCGTGGCGAAGTTTAATCGAATTTTTTTTTTTTTTTTTTTTTTTTCCCCTTCTTGAATTCTTGTCGCTCGACGCGAAAAAATTTTCCTTGATAGTTAAAAATGCGACGTTTATCCAAAAAGAGATTTCACTTTTTTTACTCTACCAACTTTGTCACACTTTTTTCTTACCTTTTTTAAAACGATATTATGGTTAAAATAACGAGATGTAAAATTTTTAAAATCGTTAATTTCGATTTTTCGAGCATTAAAATTTTAAAAATATAATTTTGACGTTTCTCACGAATCTAGCGATCCTTTCCCGTTTCACGTTTTATCAAACGAAGAATCCCTTAACGAACGTCGACGGCGTTCGCGTTGAGATTTCTTCGCATAAACAATCCTATATGCGCGCGCTATAATACCGTGTGAATGTACCGCGAACTAATTAACGCGGTTCTTGTTGTTGTTGCTGTTAGATTAGAACAGCGAACCTTACTAGACTAGATTCCTACATGCGTTTGGGTAAATTTATACGCGGAATATCGTAACGTTCGTTAATTTTCTTTAAATCCGCGAAATTACGTTTAACGAGGCATCGAGCATTTATAAAGGGCAAAAAAAAAAAAAAAAAAAAAAAATTATAATAATAATAATAATAATAATAATAATAAAATAACGCATGTTCCCTCGTGTTTTACACGTGTAAACGCGCCGTTTTATCGGTCGGCAATTGCCTCACAAATCACCGTGCAAACCTTTTCGATAGTAACACATTAATTCAAAACATCATGTTCAATACTAGACAATTATTCAAAACAAACGCCTTGCACAAAAGCCGAAGGCAACCAAATCCTTTACTTAACCGTCGTTCCTTCGCTAGCTCGTCGTTTGTTCACTTCACCGTTATTTCGTCGGTTTCGCGATGTAATCCTTTTAAAAATTAGCGCGAAGTGACAGTTGTAACGCGTAGCGAAGTTGAACGGCCGAGGCTCGTCGACAAAAGAATGGCGCGCTGTGCTTTTTGTAGTATAGAAAGGCTTCGCGACGATTGATAATTTTTAAACTTACATCTTATATTTATATCGTGTAACATTTTGATTCCGTTTAAATTTAATACGCAGGTACGCTACACTCGCTATCTTTATTTACGCTGTGCTTAATAAAAAAAGTAATCGAGAGCTCTAGTTTATCGATCACGTCGCACAAATGCGCTTAAATAAAATTAGGCTTGGTGCGGATTGACCTCGAGCACATCGAGACGAGCACTTTTTAGCGTCGGTGCGATCGCTAAACGTAAGGTCGCAACGTTGCGCTTTCTCTCCGAAATTAAGCGGTAACAAATTACCTCAAAATAAGCCCACGCCCAATTAACATTATTAACACACCCAATTAACATTAATTACGTCAAAATAAGCCCACGCCCAATTAACATTCATCAAAAGCGTTTAACCATAAAAACGGCTACGAATCGTTCTTCGATCATGACCTAAAGCAAGAGATTTATATATACACGTATACAGTAACTTCTTACATAAAGTTAGATCGTAGGGTGAATACAAGAAGCGATGCTTAAACTACTACTACCAGAGAGAGAGAGAGATATCGGATTATCGCATCGAAGCATCGATTAAGTAGACTCCCGGACGACAAAGACGACGAGTCCACTCTTAATGTCTGAACGCTCTTTACTGGATTCTTGGCAGCGTTCTGCTTACTAAAAATATATCCGAACTATACACGTTGACGAAATTTAACCAGTGCATCGGTGTATATACATAAACATATATATATACATTTGAACGATAGAAGCGAAACGAGATATCTCACTTTGCGCGCGAAGCCGAAATTAAAGAAATAGAAATGATGAGCGGCAGGAAACGGACGAGATAGCGAGATGCTTTCTAGTCATTTTCTTCGTGTATCTGCTCTTCTTTCCGGATGAAAATTTATACGCGCGAAAGGGTTTTCGGTGTCGCGCGCGCGCGCGCGCGATTGCGGTTTTTACTCACGTGAAATTTCATCCCCGGACTTGGAGATCAAACTCAAAGAATAGGTGAATAAATGTGTAAGTCGTTACAAAACTTTCTTCTCGGTACATTTCCGAATCGAGTTTTAATTTTATTACGTTTTTTTTTTTTTTTTTTTCTTTTTTTTTTTGCTTTTCTTTTAAATTTGACAACTTTTAGTTTATATTGAAAGTAAATTTCATTCTCAGAGCCAGATCATAATATTAATTTTGAAAAAATTTATGCAAATTTAGAAAAAAAAAAGAAAAAAAGAAGAAAAATTTTTAAAATGTCACATACTTGAAGAAAAAAGAATTATTTATAGGTATATTCGTACAGTATCATTGTCATATAACACACGAATATTATAGCAGCATTTTTATATCATTTGTTTAATATTGTAGAAAAAATTTGGCAAATATTATTGCAATGTTAAACGAATATTAAAAAGTACTTTGAAATGGAGAAGTAGCCAGGAGAATTGAAACGAAACGCCCCATTCGAGCATCGTGACATACGATACACTTGTACAGTACGTACATAAGGCTAAGAGTGCTAGGAAGTGCCTAGCATCGATTTCAAATTTAACTTGTATATAAGAAATTGCCGTTGATTTTTTTTTTTTATAATAAAATTTTTTATTTAATTATATCAATATTTTAAGAGTTTAGCAATATTTGCATAGTTGAAAAAATAACGTGATTTCGATTAGTCTTTGAGATACGGCATTTTAAAAGTTTACTTATTTTATTTTTTTTTTTTTTCTAAATGCACGTAATTTTTTTAAAAATTAACATTTCGAGCTGGCTCTTGGCATAAAATTTTCATTCAACGTAAACTAAAAGTTGTAAAATTAAAAAAAAAAAAAAAAAAAAAAAATAAAAAAGTAATAAAACTCGACACTAAAATATACCGTGAAAGCTTTTGAACGATTCGTACACTCGCTCGTAGAGATTTTCAAAATTTTATGTATGTCTTTTGTGTCGAGTCGTTGTGAAAAACAGCGTACGAGCTTTTTAAATTTTATCGCTCGCGTTGCTTATTTTTCTTGCTAATGGACTTGGATTATTTATCGACTTGGCGCGCTTATTCAACGAGTGCATATTTATACATGGATACGTAAGTTATAACATAAGTTTCAATTGAAAATTTTAAAGTTAAATTTCGTTTGGAAAAGTTTATTCGAACGTATTAAGAAATTAAGCACAATCGTATATACGGTAAAATATTTTAATTGTATAAATATAAATTAAGGTTTTTTTTCCCTTTCTTAGTAAACTATTATCTCTCGCGCTATTATTTTATTAAAAGCAAACTCAATTAACTGAGCAATTTTCTAAAAAATTTTATTCGATCGCGCCGTCTCTTTTTGAAAAAAAAAAAAAAAAAAAAATAAAAAAAATCGCTTCGTTTTCCAATTTTTACGATAAAGTACTATATCTCCTATTTCTTAAATTCCGCGCTAGCTCGCTGACTCATCGTCATTTCATCATTCGATTTCGATTCGTATTCTTCGTATAAGCTTCAAGTTTATATACCGTGCGCTTATTCGCGACACGTATGTACACATAAACAAGTGTAAGCTCGTCGCGCAACAAGTGCTCGCGAATTTTCTCAACCGATGCAAACATAAGAATCGCTTATCCGTCGGTTATCAAAAATTTTGACTTTTTGTCGCGTTTTGTAAATTTTGTTTTCTTACGTTGAGTAGGAACTTTGATTTTGTGGATATTACGAAGAGGCGTAATTTAGGAGCTTTGCATGTGCGACTAGATAAAACGCTTATCTTAGTCATAGTTTAATCTTTATATGCATATAATGCAAATATATAAATAATATAAGCGCAAACTTAGATACATATTGCTTTGAGAATTTGCTTTACTTATTATGAATGTGATATAATGAAACGGCGCAATTTATCAAAAAGCATCGAAGACATTTCGTTTAAGGTCTCGTCGTCGTTGTCGAACGTTGAGTAAAAGAAGCTTTAAAAAAAAATTATCAACGCGATAAACATTTTTTTTTTTTTTTTTTTTTTTTTTTTTTCTCAAGACGTAAATTTATACCGAAAAATATAATGGTTGGGAAAATATTCCAGTAATAGTTAAGCATATAGCATCGGCATCCAATTAAAATTGTTTTTAATCAGCGTCGACGGAAATTTTCCGTCCCTCTTATACGAACCGTTTACTATAATCGACCTTACTCTAGCACTTTTTAAAGAAATGTTCCTTTTTTTCTTTCGTTTTCAAAAAGAAAAGAAAGAAGCCAGCCTCGACGATGTTTGAGCAAAAATAAAGCGTGCACAACTATGAAATATACATTGATAAGCTGCTCGTGCGGTAATTAACGCAGCGCAGATTCACCATCGTCGAGGCTCGTATGCTTGCGTTACGCGATCGGACGAGAAAATTAATTCGCGTTAGCGTCGCACATATATTGCGCGCGCGTAACTATAAAAGTTTTAACGCTGGACTGCGTGTATATATTTTAACGTCGCGCCTTGAACCGATAAGTGAACGCGACGTTAACGAGATACAACGGACGACGCTTACGTTTGTGCCGCGACGATGATTATATATATATATATATCTATAACGCGGTAGTCGATACGCGGATTTATTTTCCGCTCTTATTGTTTTTTTATATCTTTTTTTTTCCTCCCTGCGATTATAAAAATATCTTTTTCTGGATGTACCGGTTATTTGGCGAGAATAATTTTTACTCCTGCCGAGCTTCGTCTAACTTTTTGATTTTATTTTTGTCATCGTTATAATATACATCGACATTTGGGAAAAAAACAGAAAACAAAGAATAACAAAATATGCGTTTCGTGGTTACATAAAATTTAATAGCGTGAAATGTGTTTTTTTTTTTTTTTTTTTTTTTTAAACACTCTCCCTATCTTATCGCTAATTATATTAAGAAATATGCAGATTGCATTGCTTGTGTCGACGTTAACAACTTTAGATATATATTATTTTTAAAGAGAACATTAATTATATATGCGCAATCGTTTAACATTGGATAAAGAAAAATAAAATTTTGTCTCCTTTTTTTTTTCTTTGTCTATACATTTTATGCAACAAACTTACGCTATAATGCTATACGCGCGCCAATTAAAAAGTAGACGATTAAATCGCGGCGATTCATCCGCTTTGAAAAAAAAAAAAAGTAAATAATTAAAAAAAATAAAAAAAAAATATTCCTCATCATACCTAACTCACATGAGAGAAGAATGGATTATCTCAAGTGACAACAATTTCTCTCAAAATAAAGCAATAAAGCATCTCGCTCGCATCCGCCTAATAAATAAAGCAACAAAATGGCCAAAACATAAGCCACGAAGTGTAATCTTAGATAATCCAGAGCGCGAGCATCTGTTTGTTGCAGACGATCTTAGAAGGACGAGGAGTATAGTAGTTCTTCCGACGACGATGATCTCTCTCGGTCGCGTTATCATCTCTCCGATATGGTCCGCGCGTCCATCATCCTGCCGAGAACGACCGCCCACCGGATGTGTGTACTTTGCTCCTCCGAAATATACATAAGACTATGCGATAATAATTGACGAATACCATGATCGCTAATTCATCCAGTACCGCCGGTACCTCTTCCTCATCCTCCTCCTCCTCCTCCTCCTCCTCCTCCTCCTCCTCCTCCTCCTTCTCCTCCTCGTCTTCGTCCTTCTTTATCAAGAAGCTCGTGCGCAGGTTTGGAAGGAGGGAGCCGATCTACCGTACCAACGCGCTTCCGGCTCTTAAAGGTGCACTATATCCCTCCCTCTGGTTTTTTTTTTTCTTTTCATTGTTCCTTTTTTATCCTTTCTTTTTGTTCTTTACTTTATTATTGTTTAGTTTGTTTTAACGTTTTGCCTTCGCCTGCGGCTTTTGTTTTAACGAGAAAGAGAGAGAGAGAGAGAGAGAGAGAGAGAGAGAGAGAGACAGAGATATAAAGAGAGGGAAGGAGAACAAGTTTTGAATTTTGTTGAATGATTGCAAGATTCGCAGTAATTAGAGATTTTGCTAGTTGCGAATTACGATGAGTTAGATAATTTGCAGGAAATCATACGATATTTTACTTTATCGTCGGCCGCACGTTTTCATTTTACTTTATCAACGTATCTTTGTTAACTTTTTTAATTTTTTTTTTTCTTCATCCAGACTATCGATATTTTCGTGGAATTAATGCATGAGCTTTACACGCTAAGATTTTTCATAATTTTCTTTCTCGCACATGAGGAATTAAATAATCTGGCTACGATGTGTCGCGACGCATCGATCGCTTAAACAAATTTTAAAAATCAATTCTAAGTTTGTAAATTTGACGAAGAACGCAAATTAAAAAAAACTCGCGAGTTCTCGATAATTTGCAAACATCGAGACATCGACAAAAAATACATGCGTATGCCGTCCATATCAAATATACTTAACCCTTTATTTTCTGAATTTTGAAAAAAATGATGTAGTCCAGTAAATACATTTTTTATACGGTGTTTAAATGTGCATACTATATTTTGAAATGAAATAAAACGAAAAAATATTTTTCATGTCATAGGTATTTTATTATATAGTTTTTAAAATCGGACTTGTAAGTCCCGTTAGGACTATAAACAACAAATTTTTATTAGAATAAACAACATTAAATATACTGGAACTTAAAAGTCCCGGGAGTAAATAAAGGATTAAAGATTGAACGGAATAGGTAAAGTAAAAATAATTTATTCACGACGATTTCTCGTCTTATGCAATATATCGTAGACGTATTTTGCACCTGGATATGATACGTGTATATTCGCATATCCGCAGAAGTACACAAAGTCGCGATTTTTCCGCGCGCACGCGACTACCATGACGACGACGATACGGCCTTGAATAATTTATCCTCTTTCTTCTTTCGTTCTCCTCTTTTCTTTAATTCTACCCGCGCGAGTAGATCGCGAAAAAGTCGCATAAACGCGCGAGATAACATTACGCGTATTCGCGTATCACTTTGTATGTGCGCGTGTGCGTGCGTGTGCGTGCGTGTGTGTTTGTATATATATATATATATATATATATATATATATATATATATATATATATATATATATATATATATATATATATACGATTGTTTGCGTGCATTGTCGATAACATTAAAAATAAGCCAAAGTTTAAAAAAAAAAAAAATATATTATACGTCGTACGTTAGCTTTAATTTATCTTTGACGCGCAGATCTTAAAGGACGCAGAGAGGAAGAAATCTCGATCATCTCAGAGGTACCGGCCGACTCTCAGTCTTCGTTGCTCGGTGGTAGCTCGGCGCCGATAGCCCCAGCCCGTAATAAAAGACGAGCCTCCGGTCAGCCGGCATCGGAGCTCGGCTCGAATCGGAGCCGAAGTCGGAGCGAGTCGTCGAAGGCGAAACGTTCGCCGGCCCCGGAGGCGAAATGCCGACTTGCGGAATCGCCGAGCTCAGCGAAGACAGGACGGTCGGCAGCGGCAGCGGGCGCAAAGAGCGACTTTGGCCCCTCGGCGGCGACTGGTGGGGCGCGGAACGACGATAAGCAGCCGAACCGAGCGCGACGACCGGAGCTCAAACGGCAGAAGAGCGAGCAGCGTTACTCTCGGAGCAGCGACGCTCCCGTAACCGGCGGCTGGAACATCGCTCGGAGATCGGACGGCCGCGAGAGCCGCGTCGGATTCCTCGGGATGGACAGGTTGATTAAGTTCCCGGCGCAAGTCGTCAGGCTCAAGAAGAAGCTCGTCCTCGGGCTCGCCGGCTTTGCCGTTCTCTTTACCCTTTTGCTGGTCATGGATCTCCAGCTGGATTTGGGATACAGCGGGCACCACCTGCTGCCCAGTCATGGGAGGATCAGGATAGCCGAGGATCCTCAGAGGGACACCGTATATAATAATTTCAGGTGAAGAATTTTTATTTATATACTATACCATATGTATATGGGACGTTCCAATGAATTTTTACAATTAGTACATTTCGGAGTCGAGTTTTATTTTTTTTTTTTTTTTTTCTTTTTTGAAAATTTGTTCATTTTTAATTTATATTAAAATAACATTTCCTGACAAGTATCGGCTTAAAATAATTTTTAAAAAAGTTATGCGCATTTAAAAAAGAAGTTAAATTTTTAAAACCTCGATATACATCTCGAATACTAATCATTATGGAATCACATGATTTTTTTTTTTTTAATTACGGCAATAATATTAAATTTTGAAAAAAAATATATATATATATAATTTGAGGCAACATTTTTTTATAAAAAAAAAAATTACAACAATTTTTTTTATAAACAAATTAGGTTTTTCAATCGAGGGGCACATACGATTTTTTATTTTTTAATGTCAAAATAAACCTCAATGTCTCTTCTTTAATTTTGACGCGCCACACTTGGCCTTTTTATAAAAAAAATTTAGCGTTAAATTATATACTTTTTTTTTTAAAAAATTCAATATTATTGCCGTAATTGAAAAAAAAAATTACGCGATTTCAATAATTAGTATTCGAGACGTAATGGTTTAAAAATTTAAAAAAAAAATAGATAAAACTCGACTCCGAAATGTACTAAGAATTCATTGGAACGTCCTCTATATAGTATATATATGATTGCGCTTTGACATTTTAATCGACGAGCGATCGAGCGGTCTGTACACGTCGTTTGTTTATTTAAACTCATTATCTATGGAATAATATGCAATAGACGAAAAATTTTTTCAGCGCACAAGAAATTGTTATTCATTTGTTTGGAAAAAATAATTTTTAAACAACTTGAAGGAGAAGTAATTTTTCTTTTAAAACTTGTAAAGATGGAATTCATGAATCAATTGAAATCCGTGACATGTAAATAAATCACGATAGTTTAATATATTGCAGTAGCACGCGTGAATGATAAAAAAATATTTAAAAAATTTCATCGTTCGTCGATGAATAATTCAAAAGTATAAGGCGCCATAAAGAAGAAATTGAAATTAGCACGCGACATTATCAAAAATTCAGGCGAAAGTTCCTGCAACGAATAAACGCGAGCAAAGAGTTCGCCTCGGCATCGGGGCCGGAAGCGACGATCGTCTTGGACGCGGCGGCCACCGAAATAAAAACTAAAGCCAAGGAGCCTTTGACGTCGTCGACGTCGTCGACGTCGACGACGACGACGACGACGACGACGACGACAACGACGACGAGCCAACCGCGCGACGAGTTTGCCGATCTCCAGGAGTACGTGGACAAGGGCGAGGGCGTCTCCCGCGACGACGGGGTGGTTCGCATAAGCGGCGAGGACGAGACGGACAATCCATCGATCGCCGAGATCAATCGTCTTAAATTTAAGTGAGTATAAAGAGAGCCAGATCTTTCAACGTCGAGCAAGCCCGCGCGCGCACCGCGCGTCTGCATTAACGTAAACTCGCGAATCGTCGAAATCGTGCAAATGTTCAAAGCGCGAATTCAGCGATTTAAACGCCTTTCCCATTCAAGCGCGCTTATTTATACAAACTTTTCTTTTTAAACATTTATTTGCTTTTGCTGTACAACAGCTAAACTCGCAAGCGTAATTTTGTGACACAATTATGTGCGTTAAAGTCTGCACTTTTAGATCCGTCGAACTCTGTAGGTTTTATCTGCTCCACGTTTTACCAATATAAATATATATATATATATATATATATATAGATATAGATATAGATATACATGTGCATATAAATAACGACGCGTCGATAGCTATTCAATAACACGATGATAATCGATTAATGTCCGATACACAAGCGATAAATTGAAATTCGTCTCGGTCGATTGGCCTCAAACAAACGGAAGGCATTACCAGGAGTTTATTTTATGGTTTCTTTTTTCTTTTTCTTATTCCCTCGTTCGCGGCGCTTATTCACCAAGCGCGTCACTTCCCACGCATGATATATATATATATATATATATATATATATATATATATATATATATGATACTTTGTTAACGTGCGTAACATCGACGTATGTTAACCGGTTTTTCGCGTCTTTTACTTACCCGCCGTCGAGATTTTCTATTATTTTTCGAGGAGCGTGCTTTAACTCCTTTTTTTTCCCCTCTGCCGTGTGGCAATTATATTCATGGAATATATTAATATAAAATAGCCATTCTTTTTATTTAAAAGCCAGACCGAGCATGACGCTTTGCTCTATTTTTACTCTATCTATATCTTCTCGTTCTTCCTTTATTCCTAAAACGCACCTGTAGATTCGCGTGTTGGTATTCAAGACGGCGAATGAGTTTGCGTGAAATTTTGCGTACCGTTCGCGCACCCGTGATTCGAAATTGTTAATAGCATCTTTATCATCCATAAAAGCCTCTTGATTCGCTTAAAATTAAACGAAAAATTCTCAAGCCCATGATTATTAGCAAAGCGTTTGCAATGCTTTGATAATGATCCGCATCTGATAGTATAACAGCAATTCCAACGTTCGCTTATGTTTTTTAATATTAAAAAATATAAATACACGAAGATACCTGCGTAATCGTCAAAAAAACAACTTAATCATACGTACACACACATATAAAGTCTCGAGTCTTAGTCACGAGTTTAAACAAAACGGATTGCATTTTAATTAAATAAACAATAATTCGCTGACCTTTTGGAAGAAAAAAAAAAAAAAAAAAAAAAAAAAAAAAAATAACGAATAAATAAATAAATAAATAAATAAATAAATAAGAGAGACATTTCGCGCTCGGTGTAACGAAATCGAGGAAAGCGTAGAAAAGCCGCGACGAGCGAATAAGCGAGGAGAGAATTTAAAGAGAGGCGGGTGATAACCGTAAAGCATCGACGGCGCGAACGAGCGCGAATTGAGCAACCTACTCTCGGAGCGCCGCTATCTTCGCGGCGCGTGCCGCTGGAATTTTTCGTAATAGCAAGTCGCGGTTTAACGCTTAATGCGTTATGCTCGGAGTTTACCAGTATATACGATCGTTTCATCTGTACTTTAAAGCTACTCTGTGTTATTATATATATATATATACACACACACATTATAGATGCAGTAAAAGACGATATATTTAGCGCGATAAATGTCTTTTATCGTACACTTTGGGTTTTCCGAACTTAATTTTCTTTTCTTTTTTCGTTTTTCTTTTTCTTTTTCTTTTTTTTTTTCATTTAATTTATCATTTATACAATCTAAAATTAAGGTTCTTTAAACGCGTGAGCCGGAATAACGATAAATGACATTTAGATACATAAATAAACATTGATTCAATCAAACGAGCCATTAAATATTTTCTTATTTCAATTTTATAAAATTATGCAGAGAAACGTAAAGAATAAATCATCGAGGCATTCTCTCTTGTTCGTTGATTGAAAACAAATCGAATATTTTTTTTTCTTTTTTCTTCTTTTTTCTTCTTTTTTTTTTCTTTTTTTTTTTTTTTTTTTTTTACAGCGATAAGATAAATATGCAAAATTTTGACTCTTTAACGTCTTTGCTCTGAATAATCAATGAGCGAGCGATGAGTCGAGCGCTGTTAAAAGCATAATTTTAATAATTATGCACTCAATTAGAAATATTAATTTACACGCTGTGTAAATTTTTATTTATATATATTTCGACGTTTATTAATTTTTAACAATAATCGCTTCATACGTTTTTTATTATTCAACATTTTTCAAATAAAGTATACACATCGCCGACGGCTTATATATTTTTTATGCGAAACATCGATCGCGTCATATTAACAAAAATTTACGCAATAAACTTTATTTTATTTTTCAACGAACGAACACCTTAAATTATTATTCCACGTGCGGATAAACGATATTAAACGCGAATTCGTCGTAATCATAAATTCTTTATTCTCGTATAGAAAATATTCAACGAAAAAATTTTAAAAATTGCAAAAATCGCATTATGTGCATATAATGGATGAAAAATCTCGGAAAATATTATTTCACGATCAAATAATTTTACATATCATGAATAGCGTAACGTAATATATCGAACACGCTGTTTAACCAATTAGCTTATCAAATATCTAATGTTATCGGTTGCCTTTCTCTCTCTCTCTCTCTCTCTCTCTCTCTTTTTTGCCTCTTCTTCGTCCCTTTTTCGCGGAATATGTACGAGCAACGAGCGTGCAATTTAAATTTAATTTACCCCGGTAGGACGGTTGGGAAAACGAGAAGGGAAGAAAGAGGAAGGGAAAGTAAAAAAAAAAGAAAGGAAAAAAAAGCTCTTTTGAAACGACAACGCCGTCGTCGTCGTGGCTTTCGGTGCGCAAAACTCGATCTAAATTATACCGCCCCGCGATAGAATACACGTGGGATGGTTATAGAAACATAAATTTAAATCTATATATATATATGTATGCGTGTGTGTATGTATACGTTGTAGAACAAAGCGAGCGTCGGTATATCGCGTATATAAATTTTTAAAGCTCGCCTCGTATAGAATAACGCGGATTTAATTGCGCGCCCGAACCTCAACACTCACGTCTGCGTTAACGCGTACATGTCTGCTCTAATTAACCTCGCTTCCATTGACTTTCCTTCTTCCGCTGGAATCGGAAAACTCGCGCTTCTCTCTCTCTCTCTCTCTCTCTCTCTCTCTTTCTCCCTCTGCGTGCATGCGTATGCGCGTTTGTGTGTCTTTACAGATTATCGTGTCGCACCTATACGTCATCATTTATCTTTTTCCCGCTCTTTTTCTCTCTCTCTCTCTCTCTCTCTCTCTTTCTATTCTTCTTACCCTTTTCACCGTAATTTCTTTTACATCTCATTCACACAGACGCCGCACAATAGTCTTCTTTTTCCCCGTTTCTCGGCAAATTTACAGAGCACAACGCGTAAGATTCGAACGAGTTCTCTGCCTCCCTTTTCTCTCCCTTTCTCTCTTTTTCTCTTACTCTTTGCTCATCACCCATTTTTCTTTTTCTTTCTCTTCTTTTCATCATTCATCGCGGCGATCGCGCGGAAAAAATGACGGGACGAGTTTTTTTTTCGTTCGCATTAGCACGCACCGTCTGGCGCGCAAACGAGCTTTAAAAGGAGCGGGGAGAAGTTATACAATAGCTAAGCGATTTGTCAACTGCATATAGACTAATGGACATGCGTCCGATGCTTTGTTTTTTTTAATTTTCTTTTTCCGTTTTTTATTTTTTCTTTTTTTTTTCCGTTTTTTTCCTTTTCTTTTCTTT